>JAOPJL010000112.1:7153551-7169546 GCA_027123545.1 Trisopterus esmarkii
TGTGTGTGTGTGTGTGTGTGTGTGTGTGTGTGTGTGTGTGTGTGTGTGTGTGTGTGTGTGTGTGTGTGTGTCAGGGCTACCGTGTGATCGAGGACCCGCCCCCAGAGGGGTCGGAGAAGGAGCAGGTGATGTTCGAGAGGCAGAGGGCTTGGTGCTGCTCGTCCACGGCGGAGCCGGCCATCTGTGGCGTGAGCCGCATCTGGGTGTTCAGCATGATGAGGAGGCAGGGCATCGCCTCGCGCATGATCGAGTGTCTCAGGTTAGTGTTTATAAGATGTTTCTCGAGGTCAGTCTTTATCACACTGGACAGGTCTTGTGGTCCTGGGTGAGGAGATGTTACTGTGGGACATCATGTTCATTAACACAACTTTAAAACAACTTTAACCCGGAGATAACATCACCACCCTGACTCCTTTCTGTTTGGGGGAGCCCAGAATAGTCCCCTGGGTGGCGTGTGGTAATGGACTGTTGTGGTAATGGACTGTTGTGGTAATGGACTTTGCTACACTGGCCAGTCTAGCAAAGTCCATTACTACAACAGTCCAACCCGACTCCTCCAGATGAGGCTGCAAATAAGTGACCTTATTTGATGGTTATATAACATACCTGCCTGATTCATAGGTTCATGTATGTATCAGTTTTCAACGCTGTGTTCACAGAATGTATTTTGTGACTCACTTTAACCCTAACCCTAACACCCTAACCCTAACCCTAAAGACTGTGGGGGAAACCTGTGATATGTGGTTGGAACTGTATCGTCACCAACACCTCTAACACGGTCACCAACACCCCCCTCTGTGTTTGTGCATCAGGAACAACTTCATCTACGGCTCGTGTCTGGGCAAAGACGAGCTGGCCTTCTCGGACCCCACGCCGGACGGCAAGCTGTTCGCCACGCGCTACTTCGGCACCTCACGCTTCCTGGTGTA
Organism: Trisopterus esmarkii; assembly: GCA_027123545.1. Lineage (NCBI taxonomy): Eukaryota > Metazoa > Chordata > Actinopteri > Gadiformes > Gadidae > Trisopterus > Trisopterus esmarkii. The sequence continues at coordinate 7,154,481 of JAOPJL010000112.1, forward strand.
CAACTTTGTTAGCGGCACAAGTTCCTCAGAGCCCAAGACTGCCGCCGTGTGACCAGATCCAAGGTAACGGTAACCATAGCGATCTGGGACAGCGGGATCTCCAACCGTGGGACTGGACAAGGACCTGCCCCCATCTCACCGTTCACACCCTGACGAGTTAGCTCGTTAGCCACAGAGCCAATCACAAACGACTGGACACTGCTCCTATTGGGTTTCAATCTCAGGTTGAAAAGCAACAAGCTGTTGTTAAATAAATTTCACAATTTAGTTTTAGCCCTTTTGCCCCCACACTATATTTTCTTCAATTTTTTTATGTTGACATTACTTTCATTGAAAATATACGTTTTACAAGCATGACTCGACAGCAATAGAACACAAAGAACATCGCTCTTGTTTGGTATCCACTTTAACATTCACTTTTAATTTGAAATCCCCAGTGTCAAACTGGGGAATAGGGCAGCAGACTCCATCTAACGTAGGGGTCATTCACAACAATAAAGTCGCACACTTTTGAGAACCTTCTAAGCCTTCAAGGTGTTTGCCAGATCCTCCCTGCAGTGAAGTCCCAGCGGGTGTCACCTTACCGGTGAGGGATGTTGGGGTATTGGTGGGTTGGATCATGGGGGTGTGGCCGCAGCAGTTGGTTTTGGTTATTGCAACAGATTGAATTCCAACTGCCCCATCAGACGTGTTTATTAGCTGCACGCTAGATTACCACATATATCAACCTGGAATACTGTGCACATTGTTGCTGGCTGGGAGGTGTAAGACCAGATGGATGATCTCATCTTAGCACTTGCCGTTGCCGTCGTGAAACGGATACGCTGCACTATGCAAACAAGCAGCCACCGCGCTAGCTCCTTAGCACAAGGCTACACATCACGCTCGCTGCTCTAAGGAAGGCGTTTCTCTGCTGAGTGGCCAGCTGCCACGCCCCATAATATCAACACGTGGTTCTGGAGTCCAACCATAGGGAACCGGCGCTTCTGAAGTAGCTCAAAATACACGGTGAACGTGGACATAATCGTACATTTGGGAGTTTTACCGCCCCTTTGCAGTTGGGAAACGGGAGATTATTCCAGGAGAAGCCTGGCTCAGAACAGACATCGGGGCATTATATGTTCGTGTTTGATGTTTCTTTACTTTTCATATGGCCTGACACATTTCCTGAGCTGAGCCAGATTACCGTGCAGTAACTCAGCAAAACTTGGTTGCCTAGTAACCAAACGGTTGTTTTTTTATATTTTAAATAAGTATGTTACTTTCTTTTGTGCCTGGACTGAGACCTGAGTCAAACTCGACACCTGTTCATGTTTTCCACACCTGTATTTTTCCACGCGCTCTTATTTTGTAGCTGACATTGTTGAGTTCTATTAGTTGGCGTTTTAGCGCTGCGTAACATCCATATGGTATAAATGTATATGACTTTTATCAAGTGAAATTCTAAATGCTATATCCTACGTTTTTATGATCATGGGAGAAGACGCTCAGGTGAGAGCAGTGTATATTGTTGTCCATACGTCGAACAGGAAACAGGAATTCAACATCGATGATCATCGTTTAGCGACCCCACCAGTGTCATCGCTCTGCTTCGCCCCTTCCTGTTTGAAATGTCGCTTTTAGAACGATGTCTTGTGTATGAAAACATTTGATTTATACGAAGCTGTTGATGTAAATATTTATTTAAGTAATAAACGATTTTTAAAAATGTTATATCAGTTCCTTTTTTTTTTTAAAGAGGGTTAGGGTCAGCCTGAGATGAAAGACGGTTTGGGACACAGACCCACCCATCCCGAAGGCCTCCTCGACTTGTTTTGAAAGGTCAGGCACGTCCAAAAAATACCTGTAAGGTTATTGGATGAACTATGGTTCCATCTATTCTATGACAATCACGTAGTTCCTCATCGGATGCTGATTGGGCTGTTCTGAGTACAGGTCATTAAGGAGCAGGGTTAGGGGTTGAGGCAGGGGTTGAGGCCTCTTGCCTACAGGTTAGATATTGAGGTTTGAACCCAGAACCCTTTTCTCTTGGGCACCAATAGACTATCCTGCCCCTAGCTGTCCATCCTCTGCTGCTCCTATTTGCTGTTGTGGCCTCTCAGACCTAAAACGTCCCACACCATGATTTTGTTCACGGGGTCTCTAGTTCTTTGGTCATTCATGTTGCTGTCGCCGCCTAGGGGCCAATGTGAGAATAAAGCATCACTCAGCATGTCAGCAAGTCACAGATCTGATTAAGAGTACATGCATATTTCCCTTAGGAATAGATGGCTGTTACTTATTGTGTTTACCTGTGAGGACAGTAGTCTAGTCTAGCTCAGCTGGTGGAGCAAGGCATCAACACTGCCGAGGTTAAGATAGGTCCTGGTTGCTGGGGGGCGTTGGCACATCCCAGGGGGGGGGCTGGGAACGTGAGAGATTTGTTTTCTTTTCTGGAGGTCTTTTTTTCTTCTTTAAACTTTCATGGTTTTCAAATATTTTTGTATAAAAATACTGTGGAACAGTGGTCATACAGCGTGGTTCACGCCCGGACCCCCGTTACATCAGCTGGGGGGGGTGGGGATGGCGCCAGAGGATCAGGGTAAGGTCAGGGGGGTGTTTGCTCAAGATAGATGCACACTCAAAGTATTGTCCCAACATTGGCATAGTTATTTTACTAGTTGTATTTCCATGTTACGAATGATGAATGAATGAATGCTTTTTATTGTGACTATACATAGTATAATGAGATTAAAAGGATGTTATGGGATAGTAGTAGTATATTATCATTCGACGGGAGGGTATTGTGTATACGTGTTATGTTTATGTCAGGTGATGGTGTGTTTTCACACGGATAAGAGGTCCCCTTGTCAAGCATTCCTGTCTTCTCCTGTCACAACACTCACCAGCCTGGTGGCCAGAGCAGCAGAACAACAGCAGGGCCCACTTAGAACAACATGGAGACTTCCTCACGCCCAGCAGTGTGAAAGCACCTCTGCTTTCAGACCAATCACCCAAAGTAAGCAAATGATTGGGTATTTTAAGCCTAGTGTTCATTTAGGCTTGTTTACATGAAGGACGTGCTCTCTCGGGATTAGAATGTTTTTAGGGAAATGGGACTTTTAGAATCTTCCCTTGGGACATTCTGATTGGACAGCCGGGAAGTTTATGTAACATTTTCCCATTTTTGCATTGCTGTAGAACATGCACTAAAAATAAATGATCAACAACACAAACTAACCCTTAATTTAACTCAAAGCTGTCGTTAATGTGTTTGTGGTTGAATTTAGAATTGTACACAAACAACCAAATTGCTTAAATTCTCTGTATGCATGTTACTGAGTAAAATCTATCTGTGTATTTATTAGGCTATAATTGAATTGCTCCAAGATGCCACAAGTATGGAAGATTAACCTCAAGCGACACAATCATAAATACACTTTTATTTTTCAATAAACAATCAAGACAAAAAAGTCACAGCTGCCAAATGATCAATAAAACATGAACTATATAAATGTTGTATATTATGTTATATGTATTTAAACAACCAAAAATAGACGTGTCAAGAGGCTGATCACTACGATCTATGATCCATTATTTGGTCATTGTCGGACATCTAGACCACAGCTGACATCTAGACCACAAGTCCTACAGCTGGCTATCTGAGGGTGTGATTAAGGTCTCGATCTGCCTAAGGTGTTTAGAACAGGATTACAGTAATGCTTGGAATAGTTGCTCTGTGAACAGGCCACATTGAAGATCCAGCTGCTTTGGTGTGTTTACAGGGACAAACACATGGTTATATTAAGTATACAAACAAGTATATTCAAAATATTTACAGCTTTAAACAGGGAACACTGAGGATTCAGGGTTGTTTTTTGTTTGTATAATGGTTAATACATTGCTTAGAAAATGGTGGGGAGCAGGTACCGTTTAGTTTGTTGGTTATTAAGCTGGTTAAAAGTCCAAACTATGGCAACAGTAAAATGTAGGCACCAGAAAATGTATTTAACCATCTCGTCACAATGTTCAGAGGCTAGAAACAGCCACCGTAGTTGGATTAGTCCCAGTGGAAGTAGCTCATCATAGGATGGGACAGTGCTGTCCACAAAACGTGTACAACGCATCCAGAGCGTCGAGCTCCACAGGTCTCTGAACAGCCCTTTGCTCTCTCACAGGCTGCACCACCACCACCTGACCACCAGGGGCACCTTGGGTCATCGGGTGCACCTTGTTATCGTGCACCCTTAAGCCAGGCAGTGGGCCGTGGTCTGCCACCAAGCCCTTGGCCTCCTCTTGGTCCTCCTTTATATCAACACTGCTTTCAGCATTCGTGCTCACGGCCCCCGGGTCTTCAGGGCCGGGCTCTGAGTCACTGGTGCAGGGCAGTGAGAAGTAGGTGCACTTTGTCAGCGCCAACTTATCAACTGGTTCGGGCATTCTGCTGATAGGGGAAACGGGGGCCGCCTGTTTGGTGTCCTCTGGTAGATCTCTTTCGGGGAGCGGTGTTTCCACCGCCTTATTGATCTCGACCTGGTCCGAGTAGGACTTGCGGTGTAAAGATCCATCCTGGCCCATCGGCAGGCTGTTGTCAGGCCCCACCTGGGTATTGAAAGTCAGCGTGTTGGTAGAATTAAAATAAGGCATGTCAGACCGCTGCTTGCACCGGGCCGAGGGGAGAGATGAGAAGATGCTAAAGCTTTCTACCTTCTGTTTGGGCGACGACGTGGGTCTTTTGCTCGGAGTGTCCGCAGCAGTGGGATCCTTCCTGCCGTACAGCCTCTCAATTGTCCTCCTCACAAAGCCCTTGGCGATGGACGCGGCCTCCCACGTCTCATCAGGATCTTGAGATTGGCTGGCTCGACTGGCCTCGGAGCTGAATGGTTCGTGGACATCTGCGTCCTCACGCTGAACATCTGGAAGACTTTTTGCCATGAACAAATCCTTTATGGACCGCACCGATGCAACCTCAGGCTGCCGGTTTATAACGCCGCTAGATTCATAGCTGAAGCACAACGATGAGTGAGGTGCTGACCTGAAGCCAGGTAAAGGCTGGGTCATCTTCGTATCAGGTGTGGAGGGTTCAACCTTTAAGTGGGCTTCGTCTGCCAGAATTCGGATGCTGGCACCCCCTGCTGTTTTGCTCTTCCACTGTGTCTCAGCCACCTGTTTCTTCAAAAGACCTATTCTTTCTGCCACAGATTGAGTTATGATTTCTGCTGGTTCAGCTTCCTTTTGTGGAGGAGCTCTTTGATAAGTAGTATCTTCTGCAGACAGTTTTTCATGGACACGCTGCTCCTGATTCACAGTTCTACATACAGGCTTATTCATAGCCTCTGTGCAGCTCAACTGTTCCTGGTGCTCATGTTTCTGGACTTGTTGTTGGTCTTTTTCTAGGTTACTCAGCTCCTCTGCATCCGGAGTAGACACATTTTCTTCACTCCTTTCGCTCAAACTCTCAATTTTGGTAAGTTTTCGCCGGATTTGTTTATCTACATGGGGAAAGATGTGGACAGGCCTGGTGTTGGTCCGGCCCAGCTGTTGAACGTCGACATGGTGTTGGTCGTCTTCTGAACTCGTCTGATCCTCAACATCCTGGCGAGATGTTTCGTGTGTGCTGCTGATGTTGACGCCCAGGCGTTTAAACCTGTTGGTGCGTTGCAGCTTCTGCTCCTCTTCCTCCGAGCTGGAGAGACTCTTGTAGTCGGACATGTTGTTGTTTCTCACTTGTTTCAGCTGCCTCAGTTCAATGTCTCGTTGCTCCTGAGGTGAAGGTAGCTTCTGCTGTATTTTGGGATTACATGTGTTTTTATGGCGACCTTCTGTACTTAGTATGTGCTTCTGTTCCTCATCGGAGCTGGACACCTCCTCAGGGCTGAACATGCTGTCTTCGCTGTTCCTATCAATTTCCTTCAATTCTCTGTCCAGATGTTCGCTCTCTGAGCTGCACCTGCTCTCCTCATTTCTCTCTGTGGTTTCCTCTAAATCCATATATGGTATGTGTGATTTCATTGATTGGTTTTCATTGAGGCTACCCTGCTCCAATTCTTCTTCCGCCACTTTTAGATTTTTGCCATTATTCCTTGAATCCTCCTCCTGGTTGTCTTCAATGAAAACCTGGGGGGCTGAAGTGAGATTCAGCTCCTCTTGTAACAACGCTATGTCTTTGATGTCAGTTGTTGAATCTTCTCCAATGTGAGTTATCTGCTGAGTATGAACCACCTTCTGATCATCAGATAAATTTGGCTGTTTAAGATTAGCAGGCTTTTCATTGGATGCTTGAGGTTTTCCAGGGTCTGTGAATCGTTTAACGATTGCTTTCACGCCAACAAGGGTTCCTTCATTAGCGTTTGCTTTGGTGGTTTTAACACAATCGCTGCCTTTCACAGAATCCCCTTCTGAGATAGTTGTAACATTGTCGTTCGATGGATTTTCAGTTGTGTTTGCCTCAATGCTGACACCTCTTGCTGTTGGTGTAAGTGCAGGAAAAGCAGCAAGTTCTACTTTCAGTGTTTTCGGTATGTCAAGTTCTTCCATCAGTTCATCAATAGCCCCCGCCTCAGGCCCACTGTAGTCCACAAACCTTCTGCCAGACTTCAACTCTTCCTCAGACTCTTTTGGCGATCTGCGACACTTGCTGAGCTCCTGGAAGCCCTTCCAGCTTTGGAGGAGATGTGTTGAAGCAGACATTTGTAGCTCTGACAGGCTATTTTTCAACTGATCAGAGTCTTCAATGCTGGCTATTTCCCTAAGCGAATCGATGAGCTTTAACGCCTCGATACAACTTGGGTTGAGTTCATCCAGCTCACACTTGGATTGTTGAGCCAGGACTTCCTTTAAAGTCATGACAGCTAGGAATGCTAGCAGAGCTTTGGACGACGAGCCAAATGTTGTTGTCACATGACCTGAGAAGTCAGGCAAGCTATTTGACTTCTCTAGACAATATGGCGTCTTCATTTGTGTTCTTTGTCTAATGGATTTAATGGAGAAGCAAATCTTCTCCAGCACAGGTTCTAGATTTGGTTGGTTTGTCAGTTCTAGTGTTTCTCTATTGCTTTCATTCAGACCAGCATTTAAAATGGAGGCAGAGATCCCTGTTTCAATTTTGTCCAATAAATCAGGTTCCACATTTCTCTGAGGTATCTCTGGTTCTTCTGGTGCCAGGTTGGTCGGCTCTGATTTCTTATCTGGGGAGACATTTTTATCAACTACATTCTTTTTGGTCCTTTGTTTTATAGGTGATGGCACCACATCCAGTGACTGAGAATAAGGAGACGTATTCTTCTGCAAGTATGTATTATGTAGCGATGAAGGGCTTTCACTGGGAGTTTTAGCTTTTGATGAATCTAAAGAAGGTTTATATGGAGATGCAGATTTTAAAGATGGGTTTCTGGTTAGCTGGGTTCTTTTAAGTGATGGACTGTTGGCTACGGGCATCTCTTTTACTGGAGGCTCATTTGAGATAATAGAAGCCTCACACTGTGCTTTCCTGATAGAGGGTTTCTTCTCCAGAGGGAGATTGCTGCCCTTCACTATAGTTGAATCATCCTCATTAGCAGGAGGTATAGCTACGTAGGATACATCACTGGATGCAAGGCTGGAAAAGGAAACACTCTTGTCAGAAGATCGACTAACCGGTGACACAGACGTACAGTATGATGATTGGCTAGCCATTGAGGTTTGATCTGAGATGCAGTTTGTGTGTGCTGGCCTTTCCAATAAAATTGCAGTTGGTTCTTTTTTCTTCATTGGCATGAGACTGTTTGATTCTGATGTGTCACCGTCTGCCATTTGGATGGGAATAGAGTTGTTGGTTGTTTGCTTGGTTAAGGCTGATTTCTCCACAGAAGCCTTCCTCTGAGACATTTTTCTTTCGAATGAGAGATTACTGACTAGCCGTGCTCTCTTAACGGATGAGTTTCTAGATAATGGTTCTTCACACCCAGCAGAGGGATTTGAGATTGATGTCGTTTTGGGGTGATCAGTAGGTAAAGGTTCTTGGTCAGCTGTATGACTAACGGTTAGTTTTCTGTCTGCCATGGTTTGGCTGCTTGTGGATGACAGTGTGTTAAGCACTGCATTACTGGGTACAGATGTGTTTTTAGGTGTCTGTTTGGTGTGTGATTTCTCTGTCTTGTCTTCTGAGCAGATGCTCAAACAATTACCCTCTGACTCCTCAGGAATCACACCATCTAGTCCCACCTTGTTTATCATTTTGACTACCTGAGTTTGGTCCCCGGGGCAGAGTGCATGCTGGGAAGGAGAGTTCTCCAGCCAGTGCTTAACATACTCATTGTTAACTGAGCTGGAGGAGTTGAACACAGGAAGCGACATTGTACTGTTAACCTCACTGGATGCCTTATGGGTCCGTCTCTCCTCGTGAATGGACCGCTGATGTGTCAGCGTTGCCCGTGTTCTGGATGATGGCTCCGACATGTTACTTTCAAACGGGATGGTCTCCTGCATCTTATCCCCTGACAATAGTGCGTATGGATCTTTGATGGTACATTTCATGGTAACATCTGGAGGATCTGAGCTCTCTGTTGCTGGCCTCACCTTTTCCTTCTCTGTTGCGTTCTTCTTCCTCCTCATTGTGGTCTTCACTTGTCGACCACCGTAGATTTTCTTAAGAAACCCGGTGCTGGAAAATGTTTTGACTTTGGTGCGTTTCTTAGCGGCGTCTGTGAGGCTTTGCTTTCTTCTGTTGCCAGGCGACTTAATCCACCGGACATGTTTCTTGACTGCTTTGGTATTGGATGATTTTTTATTAGCTTTATCAGCCACATTTTGATGGTGTTTGCCTTTCCCTGACTCTTTGGGGGTGTTCAGCACCAGGCTTTTACAGGGATTGCTATCTGCAGCTCTCATGCTAGGGATGAACTCCGAGGCTGTGGATGGTCTACCAAACTGTGGTTCGACATTAGCATTCATGCTCCACGTGGTGTCAGAGGTTGAGGGTCTACCATAGTTACCGTACACGGAGACACCTTGAGCACGGTAGTGAGTGTTGGCGTTGAAGTTGTCCTGGCAGGTCTGCTGCTCGTACACGTGTAACATAGTCTCTGTGATCTCCTCTCCGTTGTTTTCAATCTGCAGGACCTCGGACATCCCCACTGAGTTGAACCGAGCCTGATTGTACCCATAGTTGACATCCATAGAGGCCAGCCTTCGGGGTTTGGGCACTGGCCTTGTGCTGCTCTGCTGGACCATGCGATACTGCTCGGTCTCTGCTCTGTAGGAGTAGGACCGGACGGTGCCCTCCTGAACCGCCGGGGCCCTGTTTGCACTCACGCTCTCCGTCGAGGTCTTGGCCTTCCTGACGCCTGGTGTGGGAGCCCTCCAGGTTGACTTCACATTACTGGTGTTCCCTGTCACCTCGTCCTCCATGTTCCCCTCCTCCCTGGAGACGCCGCTCTCGTGTGGCGGCGGTTGGTCGTTGTCATCGTTGTCCCCCCCCCTGAGTGTGTGGCTGCTGGTGGTTTCTAAGGGAACTGCCGGGGGTGGTGGTTCCGGTCGGTCGTGTTCCGGGGAATCGCTCTCCTGTTCCGGCTCTGGATCTGGGAAAGAGTCTGGAAGGGGCTCATTGGCCGCACTGGAACGGCTCAGAGTGGTGGTCCAATGAATGGTCTCCTCTTCCTTGAGGGTCAGACGCACCTTCATCTCCACCGTCATGCTGCCGTCGTCGTTCACCCGGAACGACTTCTCGATGTCGTCTTCCGTCGGCAGGCAGCTGCCTTGCTCATGGGTTCCGTGGTCGGAGCAGGGCTCTGCGTCCAGTTCTGCCACAGACTCCAGCATGTGGCTGTTCCCCAGCTCGATGGAGTCTGTCAGGTTACTATCAAACACACTCTCTGAGAGGGAGTTGTGGATCTGGTTGAGGAAGTATCTCTGGGAGGACTCTGAGTAGTTCCTTGACCTCCTTTTGCCTTTTGATTGTTGAGGATGTTCAGAAACGTGTACAATTCCATTCGAGTGTGTTCCACAGATAATCCACGGAGCAGGGAACAAGGAAGAAAGGGGATACAGTTAGAAAAGAGAAATGTATAACAGCAAATGAAAATATGGACAGTGTATGTTAGATGAAAAAATGTATATAGTATAGTGTATATAGACTGCAGGAGACTATGTAGGTATTTTGGTATCAGGGTTCAGAGTATTGCCTCAGCCTATTCTGCTTCTCATCCTATGAGCAGGCAGAGCCAGGTATTACCCAGCATCGTTGACTGAACCTCTAGTCTATTGCATCGATGGTCATTTGACATACTGGAGCTAATGTTGAATATATGTATGATTGACAAAATAGTTGTAAGTAGTCGTAAAATGAAAAATGTAATGACCATATCACAGGATATATCCACAATAAGAGTTTGTATAAGACTTAAAGGCAATGTAAAGGGGGGATGGTATGAGGTCAGAATGGATAGTTATGGAGAAAAAATAATTGCAGCCCGTCTAAAGGACGTAGCCTAGACTACTACAAGCATTTTTTTACAAACTTTTGCTTTAAAAGGTGGATGAAACGTGTCCCCAGTGTGAATGATAACTATGCAATTTTTTTATGAATATTGATAATAAACATAGCAAATATGTTGACATTTTGAAACACTTGACCAGACTCACTTGGCCTGATTCTCCGTGGCCCCAGTCTGCTGGCGGGGTGCCGCCTGGGAGCGGGGGATCTCTGCGCCTCGTAGCTCCCGGGCCTGAAGGGCTCCTTGCCTGCAGCCACGACCGTCCCGGCGCACAGGATGAGGGCCTGGAGGCCGTCCACCTGCCGCAAGCAAACCGCACACCGCCTTTACCTCACCGGGAACACGCTCACAATACACACAGTACACACAGTACACACATACCAACTACACAATGATAGTCCGTTTTCAAATTAATCATAGTATAAACAACACGTCAACCCTTAGTAAAGCCCTTAACAAAAAATTTTTTGACTCTAGCAAAGGCACCACAATATGATATAACCCTATATTAATAAAAAGCATAAGCCTTCCTTCACTGAGCAGCTCTTTGTATCAAACGATGGTGTGTTAATAAGCCAAAGGATCTGAATGGACTCAGTGATCTCTGATGGGGAGATCCGGGGGGGGGGGGCTGCCCCTCTGCTCCCTCCCCAGGAGAGGCACCCTCTGTTGAGTGATCCCTTCCCGGAGCTTCACGTCTCTCCCTGGTTCTCTCTTAAGTCCATCTCTCTCCTGCTCCACACCGTATCCCAGAATCCCTTGCCTGGTATTAGGACGAGTTAAAGCAGCTTATCCCTCTCCCTATCTCTTTCCCAGTTGTGGATATTTACAGTCCAGGGGCTAAATGAGGTCGTGCTAGTCGAGATGGTCGAGATGCTACTAAACCCAACCCAAAGAAACGTCCATTCATGGATTACTGAGACTCAAATCTTTAAATAGATGTTCTGAAATATATCTTAACGTTTTATTACTTTTCAATGTTGTGTCGGGTGACATTTTTCATCATTGATGAGTCTAAGGCAACAGTTGGAGAACTAAACTGGGGTTGATTTACAACCCACAACAATGTTAACAACAACCAAAAAGGTTTTTTTAAGCAGTTGTCAGCAAAGTTTTCTGAATACATCTGGACCTGTCTATATAAAGCGTCAAACAACCAAACAACGGCCTGTAAGCCGAGGCTCCTCCCAGTGGATGGTCTGAACCAGAGGTGACCACTCACCCGGCGGCCGTCCGTGGCGTGCAGTTTGACCACGGGGAACTGCAGCAGCTCAGAGAGCGCCTGCAGCAGCACCTCGAAGCTCTGGGTGCTCCTCTTCTTCAGCGCCACCGTCTGGCCGGCGGCGGGCTCCCCGTTCCGGAACACCGTCAGCCTCCACGGCGTGTGCACCCCCGCCGGCCCCGCCGCCCACCGCGGTCTCCCCGCGCCGGCGCGCATCCTGCCCGCCTGCACCGCCCCGCGCCGCCCCGTGCCGGGCCGGGCGTTGTACCACGGCGGGAGCTTCCTCCGGGCCAGGGCCAGGTCGACGGGCTTCACCCTGCGGCTGTCGGAGCAGACGTAGGACTTGCCGTCCTCCAGCTGGTCCAGCGTGTGCACGGCGTGGAGCCCCCGCGGCGTGGTGATGTTCCTCACGCCGAACGGCAGCGGCACTTTGGCGGACAGGCCGTCCAGGAGCGCCTCGAAGCTCTTGAAGGTGCGCCGGTTGATGACCATGCGCAGCCCCCCGAACTGGGGGTCTCCGCTCTTGTAGAAGCAGATCCTCTTGGAGGGGAGGGGGTCCAGGGTGTGGCCCGGGTGGCGGGAGGGGGTCAGGGTGCTGCTGCTCCCCCCAGAGTCGGACTGGTCCAGGTGGAGGGCCCTGCGAGGCCCCGGGGCCCCCGACATCATCGCTGGTCTGTCGGAGGGATAGCAGCGGAGAGATTAGTTCTGTGAGTCATTCAACTGCTTCTCACCGAATGTCCATGTTTCCCTGTACAGGCTAACAGAAAGGGGGTGAATGAGACCTCAGAAAGTCATGGTGTCTTCGTTTGAGTAGTGGACGGTAGTTGGTGAACAAAAGTTAAGGGCTTGCGGTCAACAGATGTTGTTTACTGTGGAAGCCTTGGTCTCACAGGTCAAATAAGCAGGGAGCTCACCAGCTGGTCAGGTGGTGCCTCCAAGCTACCTGATAGGCTCGGTTCCAGCCACGCAACGGGAGAGTGGCTCCCATTGGCCGAGAGAAAAGCCTGTGTTCTTTAACTATAACTAATTCTAATATCTTTAATGTAAATTTAAATAAATAAAAAGTCTGTCAGAAAGAATGTAAAAATAAGAAATTGATAGCTCTAATAACGTTAAACAATCAAATTTAAAGGCAAACATTAAACAAATATATTACAAAATTAGTTTTAAAGACATTTGGATTTAAATTTCATGTAGCATTCATTATGAATGGATTTGTCATATATAAACTCTTTATTCCATCAAATATATAATCTAACGCCAAACTGTATCTTCATGTTGTAATGGAAACGAGAACAACATTATGTACTTATTTCAAAAGCAAATTTTCACATTCAGATGACATGACATGATTCAATGAATCAATGAATTCAATACATTTTTAACCACCATTTAAACAGTATCTCTGTTTGTCATTTGCCCTCCCACTAACGCACCGCCAGCTCAGATGACTTAACCAGAATAAACAGGGTGGCCGGTAAACCAGACAACGACAACGACACGGGATACGTAAAAGACCTTAAATATTACAAATAAAACGGAGAACTCACCTATGTGAATTTTGATGGCTCCCAGTACTTTCTGGAGGAATCCATGAGGTGTTTTCTGTGCTGTGCATGTCAGAGGCGGTGGATCCGAACGAACAGCAACAGGCTATTCCTGGGGCTAGCGGCTAATTTGGTTAATCTTTTAGTCAGAGCTAATCTTCATTAATACTCTGTGGATGCGTGCTGGTCATCTTAGGAAAGGTGTGCCATTCAAAGTGTGGTCTCGTTTAAGCCCGTTTCAAATGAACGCTTCCCAACTCAGTTTTAAGTGGAAAAAATGTAGACCGGTTTTATGTAAATGGACTGCAGTTACATATAGCGTTTTTATTGAACGCGATTTACAATATTGCCTGACATTCATCCATTCATGCACACATTTACACACCGAGGTCATCCATGCAAGGCGTCATCTCCCCCAGCCAGCCGTCCAGCGCCTGGAAGCTGTCCCGGGCGCCCACGTCGTACACCAGGACCACGCCCTGGGAGTCCTTATAGAACTCGTTACGCACCTGGGCAGGTAGATCAGCTCATTAACAACCTGACTAGGTAGAAACACTGAGTTTTGTGTGTGTGTGTGTGTGTGTCTCTGTCTGTGTGCCTGTCTGTGTGTCTGTGTGTGTCTCTGTCTGTGTGTCTGTCTCTCTGTCTGTATGTGTGTGTGTGTCTCTGTTTGTGTGTCTGTCTGTGTGTCTGTGTGTGTGTCTCTGTCTGTCTGTCTGTCTGTGTGTGTGTCTCTGTTTGTGTGTCTGTGTGTGTGTGTGTCTCTGTCTGTGTGTCTGTCTCTGTCTGTGTGTCTGTGTATGCGTCTCTGTCTGTGTGTCTGTGTGTGTGTGTGTGTGTGTCTCTGTCTGTGTGTCTGTGTGTGTGTCTCTGTCTGTCTGTTTGTCTGTGTGTGTGTCTCTGTCTGTCTGTTTGTCTGTGTGTGTGTCTCTGTCCGTCTGTCTGTCTGTCTGTCTGTCTGTCTGTGCGTGCATGTGCGTGTGCGTGTTCTTACCTCATAGAAAAAGGGGTGACCAGCCATGTCGAAGATGTTGACTTTGATTTCCCTGTCCCGAACCTGGACCCTGACACACGCACACGCACACACACAAACACACACACACAATTATAACTGATACAACACACAATGTTTGGTTAAAGCGGCACCACGTCTCCTGAGAGGGGGCGTGTCCTTACTTGGTGACACCATAGTCGATGCCGATGGTCGCCAGATACTTTGGCACGAATCTCTTCTCACAGTAGCGCTTGATGATGCAGCTCTGAAACAAGCAGAGGTCATTAGGGAGAGGGGTAGAGAGAGATACCAAAAGAGAGAGAGAGGGGTAGAGAGAGATACCAACAGAGAGAGAGAGGGGTAGAGAGAGATACCAAAAGAGAGAGAGAGGGGTAGAGAGAGATACCAAGAGAGAGAGAGGGGTAGAGAGAGATACCAACAGAGAGAGGGGTAGAGAGAGATACCATTACCAACAGAGAGAGAGAGAGTGGTAGAGAGAGATACCAACAGAGAGAGAGAGAGAGTGGTAGAGAGATACCAACAGAGAGAGAGAGGGGTAGAGAGAGATACCATTACCAACAGAGAGAGAGAGTGGTAGAGAGAGATACCAACAGAGAGAGAGAGGGGTAGAGAGAGATACCAACAGAGAGAGAGAGAGAGTGGTAGAGAGATACCAACAGAGAGAGAGGGGTAGAGAGAGATACCAACAGAGAGAGGGGTAGAGAGATACCAACCAACATGTTACACACTGTTGAGTTCTTCAAGGAAAGTGATCGAATCCAAAGGAATAGCTTTAAAGAGACTTTATTTAGTATAAAGTATTTTCGGTATGGTAAACTGATACTCTGAAGC
>JAOPJL010000112.1:7230144-7240451 GCA_027123545.1 Trisopterus esmarkii
TGCCCCCCCCCCCCCCCCCGCACCAGAGGCACCCCCCTCCGCCCCCCAGGACCTCCAAGACCAGCTGGAGGACATGATGGAGGACGCCAACGACGTGCAGGAGGCCATGAGTCGCAGCTACGGCACGCCCGACATCGATGAGGACGACCTGGAAGCAGGTGAGCTGAGCCCACTCGTCAACGGGAGGGACGGCTTTAAACCAACGGGAGGGCCCGTTTTAAAGCTTGCCCATTAGTGACATCACCGGTGGGCCAGTCCGCCCAGATGTGTTAAGTATAATGGGTAGACCAGCCAGTTGGTACAGGCCACTGGGTAAGCAGCTCTGTCATACTGGGCGGACCATACCATTTATGATGTCACTATGGGCTACATTTTGATGACTAATCAGCATTACACTTTAAAAGGCCCTTTAAGATGTGATGATTAACAGCTGGAATTTCCCCTTGTTTGTGAAATGGCATTCAGATTCAACAATCGACAACTTTATTAATCTTGAGAAGGGCAATTAATTAGCTGTTTACCCAGTCCATTTGTAGTATAGAGTGATAGTGATATGTCAGAGGCAACATATCACCGTTCATAGGTCAGTACAACGAGCAGCAGTAACAAATAATACAAAACAACCAAGTTGAGAGGGATGTAACAGTCATTTAAAAACGGTCCACTGTCCGGGTGTCCTACCCTGATGGCAGAGGGAATGAAGGACTTGGCGTAGCGGTTTGTTCTCCTAAGGGGCCCCGGACGACGCCAGCCTGAGAGCATTGCAGTGAACTCACAGGACAGAGCATGGTCCGACGGGCTGGTAATGCATGACACTGGTCATGTGATTGAGCTGTGAACTATATTCATTCCTTAGCTGGTCAGCTGATTAACCCAGCCTGTAGCTACCCTCCTCCACGTATTCAGAACCGGTTGTTACCGTTTTAATGTCTGCCACTCAACCCAGACAGATTCCTGTACTTTTCACTGTATGGGGAATTAAAGTACTGCTTCTGCTGCAGACTGTGTGGGTTCTGGGTTCACAGAACCTGGTGATGTGTGTGTGTGTGGCGTCTGGGCCCACAGAACTGGATCTTTTCTATGTGGTGTCTGGGCCCACAGAACTGGATCTTTTCTATGTGGTGTCTGGTGCCACAGAAATGGATGACGTTTATGTCTGGGTCCACAGAACTGGACGCGCTGGGAGATGAGATGATGTTTGATGAGGACAGCTCCTACCTGGACGATGCATCCACAGCGCCCTCCATCCCAGAAGGTCTGCCTGGAGACAAGTCCGTCAGCCGGGTAAGGAGACGCTGGTCCTCCAGTCTCATCACATACTGCTAACATGGGGCCATCAACTTCTTATTTACCATTAGGGGCCCTTTATTACATTTTCACTGATTTAGTCACAAAGGAGAGTGCCCCCAGATACATGATGGCTTGAACTCCGGCCTACCAGTTGTTATGGTCAGCCAATTACACATCTGGTTGGACCCTCCCACTTGTATAGGATCCTAGAGAGTTATATGGGAGCTCTTCCATATTTACTGCTCATTCTAGGACCAATTGTGATGTTGATGATTTGTCAGAATAAGCCATTTCTAATGTCCACTTATGACCTTACCAGTTGGGATTGTTGACTCAGAGGATCAACTTGTGTCTGGGAGGACACTCATTTTAAGGTCACAAAGGGATAGGGAGACATTTATTGTTGTGCCATAATCTTGATAATCGTCTTGTTTCAGGACGGTGTGCTGGTGGACGAGTTCGGCCTCCCCCAGATCCCGGCCACATAGGACGGCCCGCGGGGATGTAAAATGTACCAAAGCCTTGTATTTAACACTCCTGTCTTTCACCGCCAGCTCACCGGCGCCTTAATGCTAATGTTAAGTTAGCATGCAATATATTATATCGAGAAATCATTTAGTAATTATTTGATTGTCTTTCTATGAACAACATTTTCTGGCTGAAGTGATTCTTGGAAGAAAAAAACGCCTTCTGAAAACTTTCTACTGCAACCCAATAAATTATATTTTCGGACAATTCAACTCTTGCTCCACTAAAAGAGTCT
Source organism: Trisopterus esmarkii (assembly GCA_027123545.1). Classification (NCBI taxonomy): domain Eukaryota; kingdom Metazoa; phylum Chordata; class Actinopteri; order Gadiformes; family Gadidae; genus Trisopterus; species Trisopterus esmarkii. The sequence continues at coordinate 7,232,198 of JAOPJL010000112.1, forward strand.
TGGACGTTTATACAAAATAAATTTTATTGTACAGTGTAGCGTGGATGATTTAATAACTTAAGAGGGAGGGCTGATGTGGGCATCACCAGCTGAGCCGGTAGCTGCGTGGGAAGACCTTGTTGTGGAGGTACTCCACCACCTCACTCTGGCTCTTCAGCTTCTCAAACTCGTAGAACGGAATCTGAAACAGAGGAACCATGGATTAAACCTTGTAAACATTCCTTCATTGTGCAACCACAAGTCCCGAGGTACTCGCATCAGACAAACAAGGAGAACGAACTGTTGGTTTAAATGTGATCAACTCCCATATTACAATGAGGTCTACGTTCGCTATTATTAAATTGCTATTGCTAGCAAAAATACAGCCAAGAAAACACTATGGTGAAAAAGTTCTCGGTACAATCTGCAGTCTACCTCAAGACCTATGAGCAAGATGCCCCTACCAGCTCCATAATGACATCCTGTACTGTATTTGAGACACCATTTAATCTTTTATCCAAAACAGACATATATTGAGATATGTAATTAAGGAACACACCTTTCCAAAGAGGAACATGTCTTCCTCTTTGGAAATCAGCCCTTTACTAACAGTTTCCGTATTGAGGAGAGGAAGTGAGCTCACCTGCACCACCTCGTACCCCAGCAGCCTCAGGTGTCTCTGCTTGGTGGCCTCCCTCCCCAGCAGCTGCCGGTGGCTCCCAGTGAACCTCCGCTGTCCGTCGATGCACAGCGCCACCCTAGCAACACGCATAGCAACACTAAGCTCCCGCGCTGTCTGTTGGGCGGGGCTGCATGCTCCTCCCACCAATATCGTTATTGAGCTCCCTGATCACCGTCGTTGAACAGAATGCGAGGGCCCCTGTTTTTCTAAAATCGACCCGTTTGTGACATCACAAGCGGGCGTGTCGTCTGAGCTGAAGGACAGCCCTGAACAACTCAGTCCAGTCGTATTGACTCACAGATTGTGATGACACAGAGACAGGTTCAAATGAGGAATGTTGCAAAAGTTCAAAAAGAGTTCAGAATTTATGAAGAACGATTAGGGTCAAATGACGATTAGAAAACAACCTAGGGCATCATCATGATTTGCCTTCTGTAATGGATATTGATGAAATGGTGTTGCACACAAATCTGGTGTTTACCTCTTGTGGACATAATCGTTATGACTGGCGGGGAGAACATAGCCGTCCTCATCCAGTTTTATCTCCACATCTGGAGGAGAAGAAACACAGGTGGACTTCAAAAGATGTAGAGACAATGGAGGCTAGCTGCTTGCTACCACTGTTTATCACAGTGAGAGGAGTAGAACGGACTCATTAAGCTACTGCAGTACATAGTGAGGAAAGGTAAGCTAACAGTTAGCTTCTTCAACAGTACAAAGTGAGGGGATTGGATTTGGCCATACAGTAATGTTAGCCGCCTACACAGTGAGAGAGCTAGCTACCCAGAGTGTAGCAGTACGGCGTGAGGACTTTGGAGGCGAAGTAGGTGCGGGCCCCCAGGAGGCTGACCAGCCCGGCTCGGACGAGGTGGTACAGCTGGACGTCCACCAAGGTCTCCAGAGAGCCGCCCGGCATCAGGAAGGACTTCACCCGGTACTTGGGGAGCAGAATGGGACCCTGGACAGTGGCCATAACACACACCGTTACTACTTCAGCATCACTTAAAAAGCAATTCATATAGTGCCAGTAGAAACGATGCATCTTTACCCCGTAGAAGGGACACTCCAGCTTCACCGTCATGTAGAGCTGGGTCAGCTGGGCCAGAACCTGCCGGTCCATCGCTGTTCCCGGCTCTGGAACACAGAGGAGGAGGAGGAGGAGGAGGAAAGAGGGGTTCCACCAATTTTAGGGGCGTTCAATGTGACGAAAGAAAACCCAAGACAAAAATGTCAAACAAAGAATGAAAGAACACATATGTTTTTAAGAAAATATACTGGGCCCTAGAGAACACTGAAAATATAAACAGAAAATAAGGAATACTGAAGACTTCATGAAACAGACAACAAAGAAGAGAAATGTACTGTCCCACAAAACAAGTCTGTTGTTTTTTTTTCCAGGGGATTCGCGGGGAAAGTCTCCCCTGAAGAGAGAGACTCCTCCCACCTTGCAGCTCCTGCAGGAAGTAGCTCTTGAACACCTTGGAGACGAAGTTGACGGGGAAGCGCTCGACCAGGGTGCAGGCGTGCAGCAAGCTGAGCAGCGTGCGCGGCTGGAACTGGGAGAAGCGCGTGTGCAGGATGCTCTCCACCTTCCCGAACACCTCGCCGGCGTTGGGCGGCAGGTATCCCAGCTTCCCCAGCGGCAGGATCTGCCGGGCCACCTGGCCCGTGTCGTAGTCGTCCGCCCGGTACACGAAGCTCTCGGCCAGCGCGTCGAACACGGGCCGCGACAGGATGTTCCTCTGGCCGAAGTACTGCGCCACGCGGGCCACCGTCTCCGGCCGCGCCGTGAACGCCACGCGGGGCACGTGGCGCTCCATGGCGCCCACAAAGTAGCCGTCGCTGTGGCCGAAGTGCATGAGCGCGCCCAGCACCAGCCCCAGCTGCTCGTCCGTGAAGCCGCGCACGTGTCTCACCGCCTGCCGGCACAGAGCCATGACCAGCGGCATGGCGTTGCTCTGCTCCAGCGCCACCAGCGCCCCCAGCAGCCCGCTGACGGCCGCCGCGTCCATGCGGGGGGCCAGGCTGAGGGCGTGGGCGTGCATGGTGTGGAGCAGGGCCTGCTGGCGCCTGCCCTCCGCCGCCCCGTCCTGCATGAGCTGGTACACGCCCACCAGCTCCGCCAGGCTCCACGCCGCCGCCCCCCGCCGCCGCACCTGCAGCATCACCTGGCCCAGCATGCCGCAGGCGGGGCCCTCGAGGGCCAGCAGGGCCCGGCCCAGCGTGCACAGCTCCCCCACGCTCAGCCGGCCGCGGTCCAGCCGCACCTGGCTCTCCGCCACCAGCCGCACCACCAGCGTGCTCCAGGGGTCCAGGAGCAGCCGGGTGCAGGCCATCAGCGCCGACACCAGCCCCCCGTCCGTCAGCCGCACCGAGTCCTGCTCCAGCTGGAAGCACAGGGAGCGCACCACGTCCTTCTCCAGCACCCCGGGGTCCCGCAGCGAGCAGCCGTCCCGCTCCAGGTCGGCCACGCGGTGCAGGGCACCCGCCGCCATCACGTCAGACAGGGTCTCTGCGTGGCGCAGGAGACGCAGCACCTGCCACGAGGACGAGCAGTCGGCCAGCCGCTGGCCGAACAGGCGCTCCTCAGACTCCGGGGGCGGGTGCAGCTGGGTCAGCCGGAAGCGGAACGCCGACCCTTTGTGGAGACCCACGGACCCGCCGGCCAGGAAGGACGGGTCCCTGGTGATCGTCGAAAAGCCCATCCTACCGAGGACGCAGGTGCGGTGGGAGGGGCGGATGGGGCGGTCGGCTGCGGTCCGCAGCTCAGGAGCACACCCGACATCTCTGGGACTTGCGTTGCCGAAGAGCCGCGGGAGGTAGCGTCCAGCCCGACCCACACTGTGTAGCCTCTGGGCGGCTTTTAGCGCCATGATCTCTCCCTCATCAGGACCTGCGTGTTCCAAATGATAAGCATCATAAACAGAACTTTGAAGCAAGTTGAGATGAAGTAAATATCCTTACGTAATCCATATATCGAACAGGTAGGATAACTTAATCCACTCACTGCCAGGTTGGTGTTGACAAATGGTGTGCCATATTCACACCAACTTGTACGTCCAACAACAGTTTACTCTGATGAATGTTGCATTCAAAGGAAGATCTGAACCGTCCAACCCACCCGTACACCAGCGAAGACACTGCTTTACAATGAAACATGAAACTATTAACCACTTGCCCTTGCCTGGTCAGTGAGCTAGCGTGCTAGGAAGCTACTGCCTGTACGCTACAACTTCACCAGGGTGTCAATCATCTGTGTTGATCCCTGTCTTCTTTATAAACATTAGTCACTCTGTCAAATCATCTGTTTAACCAAATCGTCACACAAAGGGGAACCGTACCTGTAGCCTCTAGGTCACGGCGCAATCGCCCCTCATCAGGATAACATGTAACGTGGTTCCGTAACGGCGTAAATAACAGCCTCTGATTGGTTCGATTTCCACCTATGGTATAAACGGTGTGACTCAGTGTGGCCACCAGAGGGCAGCACAGCCTCACTCACATCCACTCACCAACAAAACCGACGAACAAAAAACTGTGGGTCACTGGTCTAAAATAAACCTGGTTATTAAAAATAGTTCAATGACCCAGAATAATCCAGTACGTTCGGCGAGGTTAAGAAATTCATTTTAATTTTAAAGGGAATCATGTACTAGATACAAACTCATTCCAAGTGGAAGCTTACGTCCGCAGGGGACTTCTGAAACACCTCAAGGTAGTGAATCGTTGAAGTTACTTAAAATACTTCAAACGTGCGTTTAATTAATTGTTTTACTTGGAGCAGATCCAAGTTTATACTTTTGAAAGTTCCAACACGAAATATTTATCTGTATCTGAAGTGTCCTATCTCAAATTGTTAATTTTGAGTTGTAACTAGTCAGTCGACTGGTATAGACAAACCTTCCCTTGAGGTCAAAACAAAGGCACCTAGGAATGTGCTTCACATTTCTTCTCATCCTACTGCTATGTGTAAATAAAGGTGAATGCAGGAGAAAGCAGTGTTCTACAACAGCTGCTTAATGAGTATCCCGATGGAGAAGCAACACTGCGTGTCCAGACACGACGGAGCACTTTGGGCAGACTTCAGGTATTCAGAGAGCAACCACGTTTTATATGCCGTCCACAAAACACACAACACAACAAACTACAACTTGATAGAGGGATTTATTCCAAAACGTTTATATTATAAAAAGGTAAAAACGCCACAGAGCCCAGATCACAAGTCCCTTAGAGCCACGTGTCAAATTTTCCTAACACATAACATTTGTGCAAACCCCCCACCCATCAGAAAAACATTTCACCCTTGGGACACCAGGTCAGAACGGACGAGGTGGTCAAAGTGTTTCAACCGGTTCCTAGCGACGGGACATGCAGCCTGGAGATAGCAGGTTGTGGCGTGTGTTTAATTTGCGTGTGTGTGGTAGAAAGCGTCGGCGGTTCTCTTTAATCGTCCTTGTCTTTGGCTCCGTGCTTCAGGATGCGTGTGAACTCCACGTAGTTGAAGTTGGCCTTCTTGTCGATGGGGGCCTCCCGGACCAGCTCGTCCACCTCCTCGTCGGTGAAGCGGTCGCCCATGGTGGTCAGCAGCTCCCTCAGGTAGTCCTCCTGGATGAAGCCTGAGAACACACACGCAGCCCGGGTCAGACCCCACCTCCACCACAACACCAACACTTCCTGGACACGCCCGCACAGTAGAAAAGGGATTCCTGGATGAAGCCCAATACACAGACAGCATTGACCAATATAAATAAACTGTAGCGCAGGCGTCTTGGGTCCGCCCAGAGGCAGTGCAAGAGGGCCATCAGATAACACTTGATTGGTCATTATCTCTTCCAGTTAAAAATCAAGCTCCAACAGTCCAGCTCATTCCATACATTCCAGCCGTTCATGAATCATGCGGTCATCCCTTACATTATCCGTTCATCGTGACTGAGTCAGCCCTAATTCAGGGTTCCTCCCTCTATACTTTGTCTGCAAGTTCAGACATCCTCTGTTGCATGTTGTTTTATATGTAGTGGATTCACAAGTGTCAACCCATACATAAAATGTAAAGAGAGTGAGTTCTGGACCAAGGACAGTAGTATTGAAGAGTTTTAAACACATTTCTGTACTGAAATGTAGGTCAGCACTCAACACTATCGGTGTGCCAGGGACACTCTGTACTTGTGCCGTCGTGTGACCGTACCTGTGCCCTCCTCGTCGAAGCAGGCGAAGGCGTTGCGGATGACGTCCTCGGGGTCGGTGCCGTTGAGCTTCTCTCCGAACATGGTGAGGAACATGGTGAAGTTGATGGGTCCGGGCGCTTCGGTCATCATGGCCTCCAGGTACTCGTCGGTCGGGTTCTTACCTGTGGCAGCAGGACGGCGGTTAAACCACAGCCGGTTACAGGAGTTTTAAACACAAAAACAAACTTTTACACTGAAACACGGACAGTGTTTTAAACTAAAAACATGACATGCACTTTATTAACATCTTTTTGTAGCTCAAAATAGCTCGTCATCGTTTCATTACAATAACGGGGCCCCTGGACTCACCCAGGGACGCCAGCATGTCGTGCAGATCCTCCTTGTCCACGAAGCCGTCGCGGTTCTGGTCGATCATGTTGAAGGCCTCCTTGAACTCCTGGATCTGGGACTGGTCGAACATGGCGAAGACATTGGAAGTGGCGCGCTGGGGGCGCTTCTTGGTGGTCTTCCCCTTTGCTCGTTTGCTGGACATGATGACTGGTGGTGGGGCTGGAGGAGACAACACGGCTGAGTACAGGGTAGTGGCCCATCAACTGTTTTAAGGGTAACCTAAAGAGTTACCAACAGGCAGGCAGGGAGACGTAGAACTACAGTCCCTTCAGACAGATCTCCCTACGGATAGAGAGGGGTATGGGCAACTTGCTCAGGGATTCCAGATTCAGGAAGACTGCAGACATGGGGCTGACATTGGAAGCCAGAAACTTTTAATTGGGAGTCAAACACTTACCACTACAACTAAATATCGCACCATAAAGTAGAATTAACAAGACATCTGAAGCTCAAGAGGCAAAGCATCAACACCGTATTTCAGACCGCAGATATGTTAAGATATTACACAACCAGCCCATCATATAAAGGCAATCATAGAACGACATCTGGTACGTGGCGCACATCTCGCTCTGATCAGGACATGGCCAACAGCTCCCGCGCTGCCCGTGCCTCAGTGGGCTGACCCATCACAGCTATATATGGAGATATTTAATGGCTCTCTGGCTCGGAGGATCTCATTGTATCTTTAAGGACTGGAAAGCCAGCGATGCGAGCACGTATGCCCTTAAGAGGAGCTGGGTTCTCCTGTCAGCTCGTTACTCATCTACTGACGGAGGAACCTTCTGCTGGACCTCGGCTCGTTTATATTGTGGTACAATAGCACTAAGGCGTTTGGTTTCGATTGGAGCCATAGACCATTTAGGATATGATTATGTTTTGAAACAAAATGACTTGACTCTCCTGGCCAAGAGACGCCGGCCTAGTGGAAGTGCGTAGCTCACCTGGTAGGTGATTTAAAAACCCCTAAAACATCCCATACCGTCTCATACACTTCATACATGCTGAATACTTGTAATGACAAAGCCGATTGCACATCAACAACCGCAATTTCCCGCGCCACTAGGCTCTACTTCCACTAAACTAGAACGACAACTTTTGAGTCAGACGGATTGTGAAGACGACGTCAACATTAGCATCCGTGCTAACGCACAGCTAGCGAAGTTCTGCGCTGACCTAAAAAAATACAGGCCATTCAAAAGTGGGACGATTTGAGTGCACATTAATCAGATCCACCGCTTGATAATAAATGAGCAGTGAGACTAATCGCTCCTCGGTAGACGTACGAACACACACCACGTCTTACCTGACGGTAGTACGGCAGAGGGATGCGACGGAGAGCTGCTCTTCTTCTTCTGACCACCGCCCGAACTTCCTGATGTCGACGTTGGTTCCGCAAAGGAAGTCTGGGGCAAACCAAGTGGACCACACACGGGGGGGGGTGTGGAGTAATCAAACAACGAACATGAAGTGTATTATTTGCCTTATATGGCCAGCTCACTCGTCGCATGTATTTGAATCGCATTCATATTGAGATATGTGTGCTTGACTGTCATGATCATTGTGATTTTAAAGATATATGTAGTCACATATTAATTATCAACTATTTGAAAAACCCTAACGAGTGTGTGCACACATTTCGAGAAACACTCCCTTCCCTGCGTTGACGTTCAAGGATTTGCCCTTTTATGGACAAGAGGAATGCTGGAATCCTCTCTCCCTAAAAGCCCTCATACAGGGTATGACAACTGAGGACTGTTAACAACGTACAAAGAAGGCCAGGAGCAACAGTCAACTTAATCTCTTCTTCAACCTTATCTGAACTACAACTATACATTTGATGTGTAATACAAATATACCTACATATATTATACTCACCTACATTCACATCCATGCTCCTTAACTTTTGGGATAAAGGACTTATACTACGCACACACTCACACGCACACGCGTTCACACACACACACACACACACACACACACACACACACACACACACACACACACACACACACACACA
>JAOPJL010000112.1:7261042-7280452 GCA_027123545.1 Trisopterus esmarkii
ACACACACACACACACACACACACACACACACACACACACACACACACACACACACACACACACACACACAAACCGATTCTTCTTGTATCCCCCTCCCCCCCCTCGAACCAAGGTGTTTTTGTGAAATGTTCCTTCGTTCCTTCAGAAAATTGCAGAAAACATAACCTCTAATTGAAACATTTTAAGAAAGAATCCTCAATCACAAAAAGCTGAATAATAATAATATGTCTAAAAGTATCTTCAGGTGAGAATATTCTGCCAAAGGTAAGTCACTGTGAAGCTAACTGAGGTTCATCACAACCGCACCCCTAGATAGTCCTCTGTCACAGCAAATTAAACCTTTAGTCACTTCCCCACTAAGGGCTGGTTCCTGCGTAGAACGTCGCCCCCTATGGGTGGTGACGCACATAACATAGTGATGATGCCATAGTGAGTAGGTCTATGTCATTACAGGAACCAATCACTGCCTTTCCCTGGAAGAATGGCTCAACCAATCACAACTAGAACTGGACCCTAGTGATAAATCATGCATATGAAAAAAGAGATAGCTAACCAATGCATACACTATATACAATATATTTATCTACTAAAATAACACACTTTTAATATATAAAGTAATATAATTTTTTGTGGGACATATAAAATGGATGGTAATTACTCTATTAAAATATTGAATTGTGTTATATTCTGTATCATTAATGTTAATGTAGAAGCCAGTAATTGAAAACATTATTTACTTATGCTAAAATACTGTGACATTAAAACACTACATCATTAACTGTATGATTATCACTAGCCAATTAGCATGGGGGGTTAAAGCTCCAGTTGCGCTGTGGTTGGATGCTATTCCTTCTGTGATATCACATTTAATGACTAAATTAAAAGGTAACTTGATTACCTTTAATGAGGTATTATGCCATAATTCTGCAGTAATATAAGTGGTATGACTTTGCCTGTGGACACTGGTCCTTTAAAATTGGGTCTTGAAACTGAAGCTTAAAAACCGTACTATTTAAGAACAGACCCACCGGAATGACTGGAATGATCTGGTCGGTCAGATCAGAGTGCAAGTCCTTCCTAATCATGCATCCAATCATCATGTATACGTGTGATGTTAGATATCCCTCATTAGTTCCCTCAATGTCACCAAGGTTACCCAAGGGGTCTTACAGTGATACTTAACATGTCCTTGAAGAGAAGGGATACAGGTATACTCTGGACACTGGGGTTTAAACCCAGAACCCTCCAGCTGGCAGCCAGACACCCTGACCACTGCCCCCCACTACAAACCACCTAGAGACGACAGTTCAGTTAAATTCCAGAGCTTCAGTTTCTACTGACCGGCCGAACCCGGAGCTCTGGCGTTGAAACGCTTTGGTGTGATGCCCCGCCCCCTCAGCCTCCCCCGCGCCCCCGTTCGGCATCAGCGTCCTGGAGTGCGTCCGGGACTCCATGGTGCTGGGATGGAAGCAGCCCGCCTTTGTGGGCGGTTCAGACATCACCGGCTACTTCGTGGACTACCGCGAGGTCATCGACGGCGTGGAGGGCCAGTGGCACGAGGCCAACGTCCAGTCGGTCAGCGACAGAGCCTACAGGGTGAGTGTCGGACTCAACCAATCATTCGCTCAGAAAACACCTCACTTCAAAGTAAAAGTCCCGTCCCTTCAGCAATTAGAACTTGTGGACCTCTCTATCCCAGGATTTCTCAGTCAATCCTTTCTCAAGCAATCAGATTTTTTCATTTAGCTAAAGCTTTTACCCAAAGCAGATTATAGTGCCGCACAACCTGGTTGCTGAAAGACATCTGGACTGAGGGCAGAGACCAGACCTACCAACCCATGTGTATCTATATATGGAGTTTGAGAAGAACCTTGTAAAGGGTCTGCCGTCTTTCCTCTGCAGGTGTGCAACCTGAAGGAAAACAAGAAGTACCAGTTCCAGGTGCGTGCGGCAAACATGGCGGGGGTCGGCATCCCCTCGTTGCCTAGCGACACCTTCCTCTGTGAGGAGTGGACCATTGCTGTGCCAGGTGAGGAGGACTCTGGTACCCAAACCTTCTCCCATGTCTCAGTAGACGAGGAAGGGTTTTCATGAAGGAAACAGCTGGGGATTGTAAGGCAAATCTTTAAAAAAAAATGAGTAATTAAGTGTGTGGTCTGACCTTTAGCTTCCTCCTGATTGGTCCCCAGGGCCTCCTCACGATCTCCAGGTGACCGAGGTACGCAGCAGCTCCCTGGTGTTGCTATGGAAACCACCGGTGTACCAGGGTCGCGACGCGGTCAACGGCTTTTACGTGGACATGAAGGAGGCGGGGGCCTCTGAGGAGGCGTGGCGAGGCATCAACAAGAAGGCAACCGACAGCAAGTTCCTTAAGGTGAGGCGACGTCCCTTCTTCTGGTGAATACCCATCAGCCACCAGGGCCCGGGGGCAGAGCCTGTCACATGACGCGTGTTTTGATACGCAGATCGAGAGCCTGAAGGAAGGGGAGAAGTACGTGTTCCGTGTGCGAGCTCAGAACAACGCTGGTGTAGGAAACGCTTCTGAGGTTACAGAGCCCACCCTGGCCGAGACCAAACCAGGTAGGAACTCACCCTGGTACCACACCAGGTACTAACCCTGGTACCACACCAGGTACTAACCCTGGTACCACACCAGGTAGGTACTCACCCTGGTACCACACCAGGTACTAACCCTGGTACCACACCAGGTAGGTACTAACCCTGGTACCACACCAGGTACTAACCCTGGTACCAAACCAGGTAGGTACTCACCCTGAACCCTGAGCAGAAAGTGTAAAACATGAACTAATGAGTTCTGAGTGTTTGAGGTTGTGTCTCTTTGTTGAGGTTGTGTCTCTTTGTTTCAGGCACCAAGGAGATCGTGGTGGAGGTTGACGACGACGGCGTTATCTCCCTGAACTTTGAGTGCTCCGCGATGAAAGCCGACTCTAAATTCGTCTGGTCAAAGAACTACGAGGAGATCTCAGACACTGAACGCATCGCCGTGGAAACCAAGGGAAGCAAGTGAGGCTGTTTCTGAACTTCCGGTTCCGTGTTGTGTGTTACTACAACTTAATCCGTGCACTCGCTCCACCCTACTGAGTCTGTTCCTCCTTCCTCCCTACTCCCTCCTCCCCTGCAGGGGCAAAGCCAGCTTCCTCGCCCCCGGTGAGGAAGACATTGGCATCTACTCCTGTTCCGTCACGCACACTGACGGAGCCTCGGCCAGCTACGAACTCACTGCGGAAGGTGAGCACAGAGGACTACAGTCAATTAACCGATTAACAAATCATCCAATAAATTACCAAATCAACCGACCTGATATTTCAATGTTACATAGAGCTCAGTCGATTTATTGAGGAAATTGTCTTTTCCTGAGGCTTGGATACATCATTAATTATGTTCTTCTTCCTGCCCTACAGAGCTGAAGACGCTTCTAGAGACCAGCCACGACCACAAGTTCCCCAGTGAGTGGCCCCTGTCTTCAAAGATACTTCAGTTGATGTTTCGCAGTACTATACTATTGTTTACTATACTATTGTTTAGTCATTTATCAGATGCTTTAACACAAAGTGACCTAAGTTACAGTGAGTTCAGATAAAGTTCTTTGAGCAGCAGGTATGGGTGAGGAGGCATCATGCTCTAGGATGCCTACGGGTTAAGGGCTGATTATGGTTCCACGTCGACCCAACGCAATGACCCGGTAGACGCTTTGACGCAGTCGTGAACCCATTTTGTTACTGCGTCCGGTTTAAGCGACCAATCCCAGCCCTTGCTGCTGCGTCGCCTGGATGGAAGGTTAACATTTTTGGGAGGTGCACGTCTGGACCTTGCGTTGCACGAACTTGGGACAATAGTCAGCCCTTTAGACTGCAGACATTGGGTCTAAGACTTATTGGCACTGTGTTGAAACACACTTATCATATAATTATTCTGCATCCTTTCGTCTTAGCGAAGGGAGTTTGTCCTACCTTTCCTCAGGTATTGTTTTCTGTGATTTTCATTCAGTTATTCCCCTGAAGACGGAATTGGCCGTGGAGCTACAGGAGAAGGGACGTGTTCGTTTCTGGCTGCAGGCAGAGAAGATATCCGCCAATGGAAAAGTGGATTATGTGTTCAATGAGAAAAGTCTGTCTGCAGGAGAGGTCAGTGTACAGAACAGACAACAGTTCTACCACTAAAAGTATTATTAGTAACACTGTGACAAAGTCTTATATTCGTTCTATAAGAACTAGTACTTTGTAAATACCAACGTGAGTACAAGTTATATTGTAAGTCCTTATCTAACCAATAGTATACTTTTATCTTCATGCGCTGGGTTTGTTCTTCGGTGCAAATTGAGTTCTTTGGAACTCTATCACATTTGCCTAATTAAGTGTACACCGTTGAATGTGCATCATTGCGTATGTATCATTGCGTATGTATCATTGCGTATGTATCATTGCGTATGTATCATTGAGTATGTATCATTGAGTATGTATCATTGCGTATGTATCATTGCGTATGTATCATTGCGTATGTATCATTGCGTATGTATCACTGGCTCTGTATTGTCTATGCGTCCCCATGTTGCAGAAGTACAAGATGAACTTTGACAAGAACACAGGCGTGATCGAGATGATCATGGAGTCCCTGACGCCCCAGGACGAGGGGACCTACACCTTCCTACTGCAGGACGGCAAGGCCACTAACAAGTCCAGCCTGGTGCTGATAGGAGAGGGTATGTCTGAGGACCTGGGAGCTGAACGTGTCTCTCACAATGAGACAGTGTGTTGACATTATCCTCTCCTCGCGCTGGAATCTGTTGAAGAACACTTTCGGTGTTTGCTCCTGCCATGGTCTTCAGAGGAACTGGGCATGTTAGAAGATAACGATAAAATGGTGCTTTATTAAACCCAGATGGGAAATTTGGGTGTCAAAGTACAGGATATTATTAAAATTTTCCATATCCGACAGACGAACGGCATACTCGGAACACAAATCCCAGACCAATTACAGCAATGGTCTGACTTTTCCGCAACAAGTAACTAAAATTTAAATAAAAACTTGGTGCCTCACTAGGTGGATTCTGCTACACTAGATAAGGAAAAGAGGTGGATCTGTTCACATCTCATCCTACGCTAGATGCTAAAGTTGTTTTCTGACTCCTTGTTCAGTTTTCAAGGCTCTACAGAAGGAGTCTGAGTTCCAGATGAAGGAATGGGTCAGGAAACAAGGTAAATATTACTTTATTGAGTAAGTATTACTTTATGTGTACAATACAGCTGTTTATACATCAGTTTATTACATCTAGTAGATGGGTGTTTTAAAGTTTCTCTGGTGTTCCCACAGGTCCCCACTTTGTGGAGTACCTTGGATACGAGGTGACTCCAGAATGCTGTGTGATCCTCAAGTGTAAGGTAAGGAGGAGGCTCCGATGGGGTCGGGGTGAAGGTCCCCTGTTTCACCCCTATGTAGTGGGGTGGGTAAACCTTCTGGAATCAATGGAAACTAGGAAAAATAGTTCTTTCTCCTTATTATTACCTCATCAAGGTAATTTTGAGTTACGGTTTCCCCAAAAAGCGCACTAACAAATTTGGTCGATAGGTGAATAAGGTCTAAACAACCTCACACCTGGTGATAAAATATGGGCCCTTTAAAAGTTGGTAGTGATGGACTCACCTAGGTCTGTGTTCACATCATACGACCCCCCCCATATCATACCACCCCCCCCATATCATACCACCCCATGCTGTGTGCTCCTGAAGGTGGGCAACATCAAGAAGGACACAGTGGCGTTGTGGCAGAAGGGCGGCCAAGACATCAAGTCGGACCAGCAGCTCAGCTTCACAGAGGGAGTGCTGAAGCTGGAGATCGCTCAGGTGAGGAACCCACAGGACACCAGTTACCATTCACACGATTTCAATGGGAGTAACCGTACAAATATACCGTAGGTAGATATATTTGTCTGGTCCAAAGTAATCGGAAGACACTTATATGATGTATTTTGCCTATGCATAAACCCTATCGTAACCCTATGATAGAGATATGTTTTAAACATTTTCAGATCAGTTTGTTAGAAAGTACAAAATATGCAAAGGGTCACAGTTCAGCATATTTTATACAGTACTATGCTACTGTTGGCCTCTTTTCTGTCCTTCTATGATTGCTCTACTAAGGTTGTTTCTTCTTTCTTCAGTTTTTTTATTTGTTGTCAATCACTGTCTTTATTTTCATCCCATTGTTTCGTTCTGTGTCAACATGGTCTGGTTCGATAAGATGTGCCTATAAGGAAATGCCTCCTTAGCCCTAGATGACCCTGTGGTCATCATCACATCGAGTATCTCGCTAGCTTACTGATGTGAGGGCGTCAGGCCAATGCTAGTAGCAGTAGCATGCATAAACCTCTCACCTGTGTGCCATTTCAGCGCGGCACCCTTGCAGTCGCTGGTACAGCGGACACAGTCGACACAGTCGACGAAGTTACCTGGAGACAACTTAAAGTCGGCATTGGTTTTGTGTTCATCTGTTCATCCACCAGTTCATTTGTGTGTTTGTTCTGTTTGTTCTGTTTGTTCTGTTTGTTGGCTTTTTTGCATCCTCATCCTTTATCAGAGTCCTGCAGCATCTACAGCAGGAAGGGACAAGCCCGGCTTTCCTGTAAACTGCTCCTGTATATTAGGCCTGAATGTCACGTCCTTGCGGGGAGCTCATGTTGTCACCTCTTCCACCAGATCTCCAAGAAGGACTCCGGTGTGTATGACATCGTTCTGAAGGACGACAGAGGAAAGGATAAGTCTACGTTGAATCTGACAGATCAAGGTAACTGCACCTCTGCATTAAAGAGTGACTACTCACCGGAGCACTTGGGGGAGTTTGCCGCCATCAAAAGGCGGCAAACTCATGTCTAAATCATAATCATACTCATTTTAGCTCATTTAATTAATTTGTATGATGTATTAAATGTAAATTGTCTCTTTTCAAGGTTTCAGGGATCTAATGAATGAAGTGTTCAGTGTAATTGGTAAGAACCATTTTTTGCCTTATAGTTATGTGACCCTTTAGTCTTCTCTTGGTTGTTGGTATTAACTCGCCTCTCCACTGTGTTTCTCCAGCCAACTCCTCCACTCCCCTGAAGATCACGAGCACAGACGAGGGAATCCGCCTCTACACCTTCGTCAGCTATTACAATGACCTGCTCCAAGTCACATGGCACTACAAGTGAGTCAATTACGCCATTTGGTGGACGCCTGTATCTCCAATGCTTCTTCCAGTACCATCCTTTTGGCTGGGAGCCGTTGAACATCCTTACCCCTCAGACATCTATCAGTATGGAGTTCAGATGGAAAGTTCTACAGCTGAACCAGGAAGACTGAACAGTAGATTCTGCGACAAGTTCTGCTATAACACAGTAGGAACGCTGGTCGGAGATTATTCCTGGTTAAATCACCACTCCACTCCCCCTCCTCTGTGTGTCCTTTGCCAGAGACTCAGCCATCGCCTTCTCGGACCGCATTAAGAGCGGGGTGGTGGGCGAGCAGCTGTGGCTGCAGATCAAGGAGCCCACGGAGAAGGACACGGGGAAGTACGCCATCGAGTTCAACGACGGCAAGGGAGGCCTGCGCCGCACCGTGGAGCTGGCCGGACAAGGTCAGCTGCCCCCAGACCCACCTGAGGCTGTGCTGGTTCTGGAATCTGAGACTGTGCTGGTTCTAGAGTCTCTGCTGGTTCTAGAGACTGTGCTGGTTCTAGAGTCTGTGCTGGTTCTAGAGACTGTGCTGGTTTTACAGTTTGTGCTGGTTTTAGAGTCTGTTCTGGTTCTAGAGTCTGTTCTGGTTCTAGAGTCTGTTCTGGTTCTAGAGTCGGTTCTGGTTCTAGAGTTGGTTCTGGTTCTTGGGTCTGTGCTGGTACTTTGGTCTGTGCTTGTACTTTGGTCTGTGCTGGTACTTTGGTCTGTGCTGGTTCTCCTACTGCAGCAATAGATATTTGAACATTTAAAAATAATAGTAATAGGTTTGAATGGTTGGGCAAACTTCTGGTATTCATTCGTGAGACTGGCCTGGATCCCCGCGATCACCTGCTCACATGTTCTCTGTTTTGTCTTCAAGCATTCGACGATGCCGTCGCAGAATTCCAGAGATTGAAGTAAGCGACCCTGCTGTTTGATTTGATCCTAACGATGACGTCACTTGTTTAGCATTCAGCAGGACAACAACTATGACGTGAACTCATTTTCTCATCTAATCATTTATTCCACCTTTGTTTTTTTTCTCCTCAGGGCTGCTGCCATCGCTGAAAGAAGTAAGTCTGTTCATCAATCTGTTCAGATTCAACCTGACCTGACCCGTCCCCTAGTGCTGGGGATATTGGTGCTCATGTTCATGCCATGTAAACACATTGGTGTTAACATCACAGTGGCCGTGGTCCTAGTAAATGTGTCCCCATGGCATTCTGAGTGAATATGTGATATCCTAGCGGATGTGTGTTCCTTGTGGGTGTGTTCCTAGTTCCTGTGTGTTTCTTCCAGATAGGGCCCGTGTGAAAGGAGGTCTGCCTGATGTGGTCACCATCCAGGAGGGAAAGGTGGGTCACCAAGACAGGTTCCCTTCATCACATCACTCTAACGCAGGCAGACCAATCAAATCATGACAACAGACAGGCGCCTAACCTAGCCTCAGTTGGTTATTTTCTGGTCTTAAATGACTGTACTCTACTACTCTTACACTGCTCTACAGCATATTAAATGACTCTACTCAAACCTTTTCTAAAACTACTCTATTTTAAAATGACTATGAACTCTGTGAATCGCTATGCAAATCTTCTCTATTCTATAACCATTCTATGAACTCTACACAGATCTCTATTCAACTCTTCTATAAACCGACTCTGCTCTAAACTTCACCGCCTCCTCCGAAACCAACATCCACTGCCCTACCCGTCCACCGCGGTTCATCTCAGGACGTCTGTTCTCTCTCCTCTCTCTCAGGATCTGAACCTGACCTGCAATATCTCCGGTGACCCCTTGCCCAAGGTGACCTGGCTGAAGAACGAACGGGAGATTGTGTCCAACGACCACTTAACCCTCAAGTTTGAGTCAGGGAAGTTCGCCAGCTTCACCATCACCAAGGTGGACTCGGAGGACTCGGGCAAGTACA
This sequence comes from Trisopterus esmarkii, assembly GCA_027123545.1. Lineage (NCBI taxonomy): Eukaryota > Metazoa > Chordata > Actinopteri > Gadiformes > Gadidae > Trisopterus > Trisopterus esmarkii. Next base: position 7,270,178 of record JAOPJL010000112.1, read on the forward strand.
GCATCCTGGTGAAGAACAAGTTCGGCACGGAGAGCGGGGACTTCACCGTAAGTGTCTTCAACCACCCGGCGGAGCTGGGCGGCAATAAGTCGACTGTATAGAAGAGGAACAGACAAAACAGACAAGGAGTTAACAGGGAAGCTAGACTGTTGAGGATGTGTTATGCAGGTTCCGGGGTTAGAAAACAGAGGTTCAGTGTATTTGTGTTGATACACAATCCGGAAACCTCATTTGGTGCAAGATTAGTCGGAAACCCGTTAGTTTGATTCATATCTTACAGAATAAGAACGCATGCCAAAGATATATAATAACCGTTGTAGTTTTTTATTTGTGTGACCTTTGGATGGTGAATGTATTTGTTTGAATTTGCTGCAGTAAAGGAAACATAAATAATTATCCAGAGGAACAACAAGGTTGTTATTATTAGAATACGCTGAGGCAGAGAGGAGAGAGGAAGCAGAATTATAACCCGACTGTAGACTGGGTGTTCTGTTTCAGGTTTCTACTTCCTGTTTGTACATGTTTCCTCTCTTCAGCTCCTCGTCTTCACTGTCGTTCAGCCTTTGTGAATATGACCCCTCCCCCTTTCCGTTACATTATTTATGGAAACCAAACCTTTAAGTGTACCAAGGTTTAATTATGACATCATTATGACATCAACGGCACGCTCAGTAACTCTCTTCACTGTCCACATGTTCTCGTTGTTAAGTGGTTTTTCGTTGTTCTGTCAGACATCCAATGTACCCAACTCACATCCCTGTGACGCCACTGTTGTGATTTCAGATCACTTCCTGTGTTCCCCTGTTCTCCACCTAATAAAAGAGCATGTTTCTGCACCTCCTCCTCCTCTCGTCTCACTGTGTTTGGATCCCTCATCACTCCTCCTCTCTCCCTACACACCTCCCCATCTCCTCTCTCAGTCCTCCTCCCCTCCTAGTCTTGTCATGGGGTTTACAACTCCTCCCTCCCTAGTTTAGCACTCTCCAACAGTCCTTGTCTCTCCATAGAGTTTAAACCACCGGCTCCACCTCCTCCTTCTCCTATTCTCTCTGTACTATTATCCTCATCCTTCACTTTGTCACACCCTGTACAGTTCAGACCTTCTTCTCCTCTGAAGAGTCTTTGCTCCTCATAACTCCACTGTATTCCTCCTCCTCAGAGTCTATAGTTTACACCTGCTCCTCCACTCCTCATATCTCCATACTGTATTCTACCTCCTCCTACTCCTAGTCCCTCTGCATAGTTTACACCTCCCACTCCTCATACCTCCATACTGTATTCTACCTCCTCCTACTCCTAGTCCCTCTGTATAGTTTACACCTGCTCCTCCACTCCTCATACCTCCATACTGTATTCTTCCTCCTTCGACTCCTAGTCCCTCTGTATAGTTTTCACCTCTTAGGCTTCAGAACTGCTCCTCCACTCATATCTCCATACTGTAACCAGAGTTTCTTTACTGACAAGAACATTGGTCCATCATTTGTGTTGCCCGCCCCCAGTGAGCCATCAGTGGGTAAGTCCCCAGCTACTCTCTAGATGATCTGACCTGGAGACCTCAGGCTACAGAACCAGCCCTCGTCTTTGACTTGAAGAACTCCTCTTCCTCAGCTGCACGTGACGGAGGGGCCCGTGGACCTGGGCGTGACGTCCTATCTGACCGACCCGGACGGGAACGTGATAGTGGGCCCGAACACGACACCACCACCCAAGAAGATGACGCCCGCCAGAGCGGGAACCAAGCAGAAACCCTGCGGTGAGGTCACGGGTCAGAGGCCCGTCGGGAGGAAATAAAAACCGTGGAGAATACCGTGTTGGGTATTAATAATGAATAGAGGCTTATTAGTTGAGAGAAATGTGGAAACAACTCAGCCCCTAGAGTGTTTAAGTGGCTTTTAGATTGAATTTTCACATCTCTCAAATTTAGAGATATGGAACTTCAATCAAAAAGCCACTTAAATCTGTGGGCCATTAACTGTTGTTGTTGTTGTTGTTATATCCATTACCGTCCTTCACGTAGACCCACCCGTACCAAAGACCCCGCCCCCCGCCCAACAAGCCGCGGGCAGAGAGAATACGGAGCCGGGGAAGACGGTGACGGAGGCCACGGCTGAACCACGCCCCGCTCCGACCGCCACGGAGGCGGCGCCGGAGCCCCCGCCACGCCCGGACGGAGGGCGGGGCGATGAGGCGGCGACGCCCTCCGGGTCACCCGGGGAAACCGCAGAACAGTGACACGGTGTTGTCTGACGTCACGGAGAGACTGAAACCGCACAGTTGGCAGAGCTCACACACATCTTCAGTCTCTAGTTTGTTCAACCGTCTCTGTTGTCCCTGAACAGGAGTGAACAGGAGTGAACAGGTGTGAACAGGGGTGAACAGGGGTGAACAGGGGTGAGCAGGGGTGAACAGGGGTGAACGGGTGAACAGGGGTGAACAGGGGTGAACAGGGGTGTTTTTCATGCAATATTTTCGGTTGACAAGACAGTTGGGAACTGGTTCAGGCAGGAAGGCTGGTCAGTTTGTAATGATGAATCCTCTTATATAGGATCAGGGATTGTTACGGTTAGGTGTGCAGTTTGATGTGGTCAAGTTGAAGGGTTGGGGTGGTTAAGATGGAGATAGGTATCAGGGTAGAGATGGTTATGTTTCATTGGGTTAGAGAGGTTAGTTTAAGGGGTTGCTGCGGTTAAGGTCAGGTTGTGTGGGCTACCAAGTGTGTCCGTTTCATCTCTCAAGTGACACTGTTTCTAATATAAACCAGCATTATATCATTAGGCTTGAAGTGAGCGTGTGGATTTAACATAACATATTATTGTATTATTACATCACTGTGATCCCTGGACACTAGTTCACATTAACATTATGTACGGTTGCTCAAACATCTACACTAGTGTGTCACACATACATACATAGCTTTCACTGTCCAGGTATAATCGAGGCATAATGTAACTTGTTCAAATAGGCCTGCTGGTGTGTTTGTTTGGGTGTGGTTGCCTCAATGCCTCAATTGCCTCAATCAAAAAATAATAAAGAGGGTGTCACAGCGTTCTTTCGGTCAGTGAACTTCGGTAGGACGTGACAGAGTGCAACACTGTGTATTGATTGGGACAAGGTGGGACTGGAAATAGTTGCGGTGAAGTGGGGCAGAATTAATTCCCAGAAAGGATTAAGTATTGCAATTGGAACAGAACAGGGGTGGGGGGGTTGGGCAGAAAGAAACAGAAGAATAGAAGAATAGAAAGAGTAGAAGCAGTTGACATCTACCCTACATGTGTTGACCTAATATCCTACCTTTTATAATCCATAAACTATGACTCAATGAACACAGTTTAAAACCTGCTTAACCAACTACAGTTTTAATTTAATATCCAAAACTAGGCTAGTGGTATTGAGGCCAAGAAGTCTTGAGCCTGCTCAGTTACAAGGGAGCTTGATGTTGTTGACTGATGAGGTGGCCCTGTTCTCTCTGCCCTTGATTCTTGTACTGAGGGCTTTATGAATATTTTAGGAGCTCTACTTAGACTCGGCTAGGGTTGTTTCCACAGTCGACTTCCTGCACTAAAATGTGTGTTCAAATGTTCACACAACATTTGAGTATATTCTTCTTCCTACAACTCGCTATATTTGATATCAAGAACAAAAACACAATTGAGTATCGTCTGATATGCCATCGGTTGACACAATCCTCCGAAACTTGCACTATGGCTGTGTGTCTAAATAATTGTTTCTAAATACAGTGCAGCTACTACTTCTGCTTTCCAGAAAGATGTCACTAGATTGTTTTGGAAACGGTGTTGTTTCTACTATCACTTGTTGTGGCTGGCCGTCGCTTCTGTTGATGTGCGGTTTTATTATTATAGACCGGTAATATTATTATGACAACACTGGAGTCACGCAGAGGAGCGCTTCAGATCACGTGTCCGGCAGAGCGGCTCGGTGTAGCCGGCCGGTGTAGAGAGAGGCACCTGAGTTATAGCGTTATTCCGGTCTACCGGTCTCTTACTTCCTATGAGCTGTGCACGCCGGTTAACAGTCCCCGGACAAGCGCGAGACGAATAAGAAGAACATGACCAGAACATTAACATTAAAGACAAGGAGATGCATATCGAGACTCAGAAACATAGACTAAGAAACATGCGACAATCTTAACAGAAACGGACATTCTCATCGGAAGTCCATCCTTCTCTCTCGTTCTCGCCGCCGGACCCGCGCTGCTGACAGCCCCGCTCTCTGCCTCTCGCCAATAACGCCCATTCGGAGCATCCCGCTCCAGGCGTTCCGTCGTGAGATCGAACATGCCTGGAGACGATGACAGCCGGACCTGAGTGATGCATGGCTCACGGCTAGGACAGAGAACAACCACAGCGGACGCGTTTCCGTGTGAGAAGGTAAGTGTCACCTCTCAGGAGTGTAGGCGTGTGGTTCATATAAACACGACATGACTGGAGGACATCCGTGAGAATATCGCGAAACACGATATTGGCCGCCGGTGCGTCGCCTACCTGTCCGTCCGCCTCTGGACGCAGACAGACTGACTCTCTTTAACCTGGGGGACAGACGGACATGGAGACGGTTGACATGGGGACGCAGCAGGCCAGGCGTGTGGTTTATGGATATTTCGTTTTCTATTCATTTAGAAATTGCTCATCAATATTTTGGTCATAGTTATGTCGCAACTGACGGTATGCTTAAACGTCTCCGTCCCTTCGATGTGCAGGAGGATCCGAGGTGGCAGGCGGGCAGACAGACAGACAGACAGACAGACAGACAGACAGACAGACAGACAGACAGACAGGCAGACAGCTGGAACCCAGAGACTGGGGTGGGTTCTAAAACACCGAGGACGCCAGTCAACCTGTAGCCTCCCGGAGCCAGAGGGCCGGTCCGGACAGCTATCGCTGCCAGGGGGAGCAGGGCTTTACACATTAGCGGTAAACAGGATTACCGTCTCAAGGTGCTTAAGGTGTGAAGTCCAGGCGTCACATGATGCGATGTTTACCTGTCAGACTGCAGCGGGCTGACGCTACACAACATGAGCCTGCGAGATGGGCTCTGATTCAGACCACGGTGCCTGTCCTGCCACTGTCATTATGAATATGTGCGGTTTTCCGCACACGTTTGTCAGCAATATGGGTAATAATATTACAAGCCTTCACGTGGAATATGGTACTTATGTGGTATCGGATGCCCTGGTCGCATTATTAAATGGACCTTCCCTCCATGACGATGCATGGTTTAAATATAATTTACTTAATTGACTTATTTTACTTTACGGCTATATTATAACAGCAACATTACCATGTTACTCATCTGAAAAAGAGTGCAGACTGGCCAATCATTATAACACAGATTATAAAGGGTTGCATTGCAACAACACAACACGATTACCAGAAGCCTTTTGAGAGCTCAACTGAGTGTTTACCAAAGTCTTTACCAAAGCGGGTGTAATGTGTTGGTAATCTTCATGGGCTGGGTGATTTGTAAACGTATATGTATCATGATAATCGTGGGGAATTGTAACGATAGTACATTTAAAATGTAATTTAAATATCACAGTATTCGAGTTCAAACTACCAACAGTCTGAATAGGGTCATTACATTCAAGTATTTGGACATTTAAAGGGACTTAAACTACTAAAACAACTTTTTTGCCAAACCTCCTATTTGGATTATTTTAGGAGCGCATAATATCAGTCACGCATACTCATGAGTCCTCATCCAAGCATCAACTCATGCTTTTACTTATTCTGTCCCCAAAAACAGACCGTGATCAGATTTGATGGTCTTGTGATTGTCTTTTTGTGTATAAACTGTCATCTGACGCTGGGTTTAAACGGCACTGAGGTCAGACATAGACGACAGACATACCACCAACTACCCCGTCACTATGTTTACCCACGCTTATTCATACTGACTGCCACTGAGCGGGCTCTGCCTTGATGTTTGACATTGGGTAAACAGAGGGCACGGTGTCTGGTCTGGGTCACTCTGCCACCCACCCACCCCCTGTGGGTCTATTGCCACATGTGGAGCGCCAAACCCTTTGGGCCAACAACTAAAACTTCCTGTTTTGTGTCTGACAACTTGCAGCCTCACCATGTCCACTTATAGAATAGACACATTATCAATAATTAAAAACCTTATTGAAAAAAAAACATCAACACTACATTAACTACATTTTCCCTGTAGTTCTTCAGTGGGATGTATATGTGTTCTTATTCACTGCTCGGTCAGCTGAGGCTGAACCGTCCTGGCTGTGCCAGCGAGCCTGCTGTGGTGGGTTTTAAAGGGTCCCATTGAGACAGCAGGGCTGCTTCTCTGAAGATGTCTGTCTGTCTGTCTGCTTGTTCTAATTTGAGTGATAAACTGATGATCCACACATTTGACTCTGAGAGATTGAGCCCCTAACCCTGACCTTGTAGACACCAATCACTGTCTCCCATTGACAACTATCCTCTGATCAGAAGCATTGATAAGATGGTTGAGAGGGTGTCACCTAACATGATCAAGATATTAGCATAAAACGTCGCTCTCAAACCAGTACTTGAAAGTTAGATAAAGATACGCACATCAGGGCGATATGGATATATATATATATATATATATTTATCTTTCTATTCTATATTGATATGATGGCTGGTTCACAACAGTTCTCATGGAAGTAGGTCTTCTAATGACAGAATGAGGTCTGTTAATGTGCTTGTCTGGGCAGTGGTTCTCCACAGCTGGGAGGAGACTCAGTCAAGTAGGTTACCGCTATCAGCCTGGGGTAAGTCATTGATTTAGTGGCACAGGTTTGATTCATATGGGCCACAGATTCAGTTACTGTGGAGAAGTAAGTCTTGGGGATTTTCGTCTTGAATACGACTTGATCAGTTTACTAGAAATGTTTACGTTTTATGTGAAAAGGCAAACGCCGCCGTCACACGTACCGACACGACCACAACTTCTTTCCTTCAGTCTGCAGTCAAACCACATTTGGTTTCAGTTCTCTCTACTCCTCTGTTCTGCTAACGAAGCTCCTTCTGTTCTGTAAAACTAACAGTGCCTGTTATTGGTATTATCGTCATGGTGATCGTCAGCCAATGTACGACCTCCTCTCAGACCTGCTATTGATTCCCTCAGTGGGCCTGGAAGGCGGTCCCGTGGTCCCCTACATGGGACCCTGAACCAGGCTGATCCCCAGTAAACTCTTACAGGATTGGCTGTGATCGTGTGGTGTGTTCACACCAAAGCTGCTGTTCTTTCTTCCTGGGTTAGGTAGGGCTTTATCTAACTCAGTCTGTGCAGAAAGACGCATCCTCGCAGGAATAACAACTTTAACTTGAGTCCAACTTTGGGAGCGTGGGATACTATGTGTACAGTATGATGGGCCTGAACGTGAAGTGCACCCATGGGTGTATTGTTTGATACTGAATCCTTTCTCTCTTAGAAATGCCACACAGAACAATCAAACAACCATTCATCACAAACACAATGCAATGCATGTTGTCCTGAGAAACAGCTACTATGGTATGATCTGACCTTTGTCTGCTCTGTTCTGGACTGTTCTGGCCTAGTCTGATATGTTCTGGTCTATTCTAGTGTGGTCAGGTCTGGTGTGGAAGTTGTGACCTGTTTGTTTCTGGGTAAATGGGGCAGAGCCAGTGTGTTCAGACCAGGGACACTACTCTCAACAACATGACCTCTAACCAGGGACTGTCTCCTACTTACTAACTGTGGTCCACTTCAGTGAAACTCTGTAGGACTCAGAAAACTCAAGCCCTCTCTCTTTGTGTGTGTGCCAAACTCCTCTGAAAAGAAACGCACTCTGATGCTCAACCTCTTTCACAGAATCACATATTTATGTCGGTATCATCCAGGCCACAACAAGTTTAAGGGCACCTATTTTAACAGCAGGTGTGATGATGTTTTGCCATTTAAAGCCTCTTCAAAATGGACCCTATATGTAATAGATACATAGATCAACCTGTCCTGGCCCCCACTGGGGATTTTACTCTGGGATTTCAAAATGGCTTGTAATGGCCAATCAGCCTCACACCTGATGGTAAAAGAGGGGCAGTATGAGTCCAGGGTAAGGGGGCTCGCTGCCTATTCAAGGACACAGAGGAACCGAGGATGGAACCAGCAGCGCTAGTGAGCTACTGGATCTGACTTGCCTTTGCCGTTGCTCCCTGGCTGTTCCTCTAGGTGTGAACCATGAACTACGTGGGCCAGCTGCTGGTGACGGTGAAGGAACTGTACAAAGGCATCAACCAGGCCACGCTGTCGGGGTCCATCGACGTCATCGTGGTCCAGCAGCCAGACGGGACCTTCCAGTGCTCGCCGTTCCACGTGCGCTTCGGGAAGCTGGGCGTGCTGCGCTCCCGGGAGAAAGTGGTGGGTCTGGCTATGAAGACCTAGCTTACAGTTAGCTAGTGCTAAATGAGCCATTATGGAGCAGTTAGTAACATTTTAGCTAGGGGATCGTTAGCGGTTTGTTAATTATGTTTTAGCAGGTGGCTAGTTAGCTGTTAGCTGGTAGATGGTTACCTCAGTAGGTTAAGTACATTTTAGAGAAGTTAGTTGTGCTTTTAGTTTTGGTGAGGCATTAGTTTGCAGTTAAAACTGTCTAGTTAGCAGCTAGTTAATTAATATGTCTTCTTTGAATACATTCTTTGAATACATATCCAATTCTGTTGTTTACCGATTCCATTTCAAACTAGCACAGAGAATGAGGTAAAGCAGTAGTGGTTTGTTGTTGCTACCATTGCAAACGTTTTGAACTGCAGATGTTAATCAAGAACTTCTGAGCAGACCTAAGCTCTGCATTATTTGTGCTCCGTGGCGATAGGGAAGACAGGGTGCTAATGGTGGCCTCCTTGAAAGTGACAACAGAAGCTTGTAGCTACGGTATATTTATCGACAGGGTAAGGTTAGAAGCTGTGGTCATATTTTCACTCTCTTCTCCCCTCTGATTAAACCTATCTGTTCATAAAGTGTGTGTAACAGTGTTAATAACACTGTTGATATCTTTCGTACGTTTAAAGTACATCCAAAGAGAGGCAGGGGGTCAATATAACCACATGTTGTATAATATGATTGTTTTATTAGGTTGGACCATTGGACCAGTGATAAAACATATTCAATAAAAATAGCAAGAAGGCCTTAAAACAACAATGTAGAGGGTGTGTGCGTGCATGTGTGTGTGTGTGTCTGTGCAAGCCATGAACTTTGACCTTCATGCTCAGGTTAACACTTCAGCTAATACACTAGGACACATTCACGCGTCACTGTGGAAACAAGAGCTAAGCAAGGAGATGACCAGCCTGTGAAGCCAGGCAACTACAGTGTAGCAACCCCGTTTGCTAGAGCCACGTCTCATGGAACGAACATGAAATACCTTCTGTGTTCTGAGGGATGGAACCGTGAGAAGGAACACAGAAGAGGGGTCCCTCCTTCCAAGGACTGTAATGTGTGTGTGTGTGCTTGTGTGTGTGTGTGTGTGTGGATTGGGAAGACATACTGTATAGTAACAAGAGCTGTATGTTACAGCCGTAACAAAGGTTAGGTAACATGATATACCAAAATAAAAGACAAAATCAGCCATGGCTGTTCAGTGCTAGTTTATAGAACGACATTAACCAATTCACCTTAACTTCACGGTGCTTGAATCTCCAGATGAACATGAACCACCCCTTACCTAACTGATCCTCCTAGATCGATATTGAGATCAATGGAGAAGCTGTGGACCTGCACATGAAACTGGGGGACAACGGGGAAGCATTCTTCGTCCAGGAAACTGAGAAATGCAATGTAAGAATCCTAGAGGAACCTGCCAAGACATTAAGATGGATGATGAAAGTCATTGATGTTTGATAACAAATATTGAGGACTCTTACTTTGAAAGCAGGAAGTTCCAGCTGGTACTGAAATAATATACTGTCTTATTTTTTTTCATTAAATCCTTAAAAAATATGAAAAATAAATTAGAACGAACTTCAGAGTTTATAAATAAACGTCCTCTTAAATATTCCCTAAAAGCCCTCCTCAGTTGTCTTATTATGATTTGCGACCCAATCAGGAGGAGGTTCCCTCCCACCTGGCGACGTCGCCCATCCCGACAGAGGAGAGCCTGTTGTGGCGGGAAGCTGCGGAGCCCCGCCCCCCGCAGAACCCCTCCCTCCCTGATGACCCGGTGTCGCTGGGCCCCGCCCAGACCAATCACAAGAAGAAGAAGAGGAGGAAGAGGAAGCACAAGGCCGACACACGGCGCGAGGAGCAGCCGGGGGCGGA
>JAOPJL010000112.1:7280471-7290634 GCA_027123545.1 Trisopterus esmarkii
GCTGGGGGGGGGGGGCAGGAGCTCTGGAGAAGAGCAGACCGTCCACAGCGGGAGGTAAACCACCACCAGTCTCACACTAACTACCGCCCAGACGATGAGCCCTAGAGGAGTACTGAGTACTCAGTATTTGTACGTAACTAAAACCCTTCAAATCAGGGACCGTCTCGGAGCGTTTGCTTTGTCAGAAAAGTTAGCGTTCTGCACTCACTTTTTTTATTTTATTATTACTCATTATTTATATCGATATATGCTGTTGTACATTTTTGGGAAACAAAACCAAAATGTGAATTTCATGTTTGGATGCTGCGCTGCTCCTGTTTGGACCCTGTTCCCAGGCTGGCCTGTGTGTCCGTGAAAGATCCCACGGGGCACAAGTCTCACCCCTCTGGGAACGGTCTGGAGTGGGACAGCTACCCCTTCTCTGACGGAGACTGGGGTCCCACCACCAGGCAAGTCTCCCTCTCTACTTGTGGCTAACCCCTCCTAACATGTTGTGGTTTTCGCTTATTTTACCTATTTTATTTCCTGCTTTGGATTGTTGAAATGTCCGGTGAGTGGCTGAATCCCATCGACCAAAACTCTCCTGCTAAATGTTCTGGCCAATGGGATGCAGCTAACAGTCCAGCCCAACATTCCTTGGCTACAGAGAGGATGAGGTTTTCAGCTCAAAGTCACTTCCGCCCGTTGCGTCTTCTCAGAGGTTAAGGAGTGATACTCTCTCCCACACAGGGACCCGTCTGAAGACGCCTCACCTAAAAGTGACTCTGAACTCACGGTCAAGTCCTCAGAGAGCATGCTCAGAGCCGACGCACACATGCAGTGGTCCTGGGGAGAGTTCCCAGAGTGCACCAGGGTAAGGAATGGAATGCAACCCATTCTAATGACTGAAGTACGGTACGGCCTTGTGGTCGGCTTCGGTGTTAAACGTGTACAGGAAGCCTTGTGCTGACATGTTTGACGTGTTGTTATCCTTCCAGGTTAGCAAGAAGGAGAGACCAGAACGCAGGGAGCTGACCATCACCCCGACCCAGAGCACACACTTCCAGGTCATCCTCAGCTCGGAGGCCATGGAGGTGGACTCTCTGGACCCCCAGGACTCCCCCTCCTTCTGCTCCCCCTGCGGTCTGATCAAACCCCGACCCCGGGCCGCCAACCTGGAGCCCAACGACCACGGCGCCGCCTCATCCGGCCAGCACACCGCCAAATGGAAGTCCACCCCGCCGGCACGCAACAACGCCAGCCTTGATTCAGAACCCTGCAGCAAAGCCTCCGACCCGCAGGACAAGAGGAGAGGTACGCTAATGCTAGCTCTACGGGCGCACTCAGGCTAGGCCTTCTGCACCGTGTCCGAGTACGTTTGCCCCCTGAAGTCTAGATGGTTTGGCTGGTGTTGAGCACGCCATCCGTACTCAAGGACAGTTCAACTCCGTGGTCTCAGTGCACTGAGGGGAGGTGTGCTCAGGCCACGGTGCAGATGCTATTGAGCCGACACGCGCACACGCACGGATACTCAACCTATATGTACAAGAGGCCACCGTACTCAGGCCCGGTTGAGATTGCCTAGTGTGAGCAGAGGCCAGCGGCACAGTGGTGGGGGGGCGGGGGGAATCATACTTGAATACAGTACAGGGCAACTTTGCCTAGTGTGAGTGCGCCCTAATGCTAATACTCATGCTAATGCTAACTCTAGCGCTCATGCCAACCCTAGCTGTTGTTTTTACGATGTCTTTCCATATCTGTTCTGTGTTGATATGATGCATGATGCAGTTTCTCTATTGAAAGGAAGTAAACAATGTTTCCTTTTTCAAGAAAAGAGGATGTTGAGTTTCATGGAATTTTTGGCAATATCTGTTCTTTGATGGTTTTAAAAGGTCAGCTGTTGCGTTTAACCACAAGGGAAGTGGGAACTCCCTATTACACACCTAGACACACACACACACACACACACACACACAGACACACACACACACACACACACACACACATACACAATGCAGTGTCAGCAGAACCATCCTCTTCCTCTTCTGTGTCTAGATGTGAGGAAGAGGAGCCAGCACCAGGGGCCTGAGGACATCTACCTGGATGACCTCACCGCCCTGGAGCCGGACGTAGCCGCGCGCTACTTCCCTAAGAGGTAAACCCCCTGCGGAGAGGGGGCGGGGCTAGGTTTCTGGGTTCAAACCTCCATTCTGCACAGTCTATCTGTAGGCATCCTTGAGCCAGATGTCTAACCCCCATATGCCCTAGGTATATACTGTATGTTGGCCAATTACACATATATATGTATATATTTATAGATATGCATGTATAGTGGTCAGGCGTCCAGGCACTGGGAGGAGGTATATATTTATATATTTATAATTATATATATGTATCTCTATGTATAGTGGTCAGGCGTCCAGGCACTGGGAGGAGGTATATATTTATATATATATTTATATATATGTATCTCTATGTATAGTGGTCAGGCGTCCAGGCACTGGGAGGAGGTGGGACGGCGTTCCAGCTCCCAGTCTCCCCAGTCAGTAGGGAGCGGGGCAGCGGACAGCGGGACCGACTGTCTGTCAGACTCAGTGGGGGGGCTGGACTTACCTGATGTCACCCTGTCGCTCTGCGGGGGGGTGGCCGAGAACGCAGAGATCCCCAAAGGTACCCCCCCTCACCTGTAACCCAGTACTGACAAGCATATCAAGCATTAAACATTATGCATTGATTGTGGATTTAGTATGCATTAATCACATGAAGAAACATGATGCTATGTTATAAGCACAATTCAACTTCAATTGATTACGGGTTTAGATCACACGCTTCACTCATTCATCGGATGAACATTTGATTCCAGAGAGGTTTCTGGAGCACATCATCACGTACCAGGAATTCTCTGAGAATCCGGCGATCGTTGACAATCCCAATCTCGTGGTGAAGATCGGAAACCGGTGAGTCAGTGACTTTCATGGACCCGGGTTGAAAGAGTGACACATGCAACCCTGTTCCACATAAAGGTTAGGGATCACTGAATAAAATGGTAAAAGGTGTTTCCTATCAATATGATTAGATAGGAGGACTGTATGTCCCTCATGGAAAATGGAGCTCAGCAGAAAAGTAATCAACAAACGTTTGTTTCCGTAGATACTACAACTGGACTCTGGCAGCGCCGTTGATCCTCTGCATGCAGGCTTTCCAGCAGAACCTGCCCAAGGTATGTTCTAGAACTAGATAGAGTTGTTAGAACCTGCCCAAGGTATGTTCTAGAACTAGATAGAGTTGTTAGAACCTTCCTAAGGTAAACTAGAATTTGATAGAGGTGTTAGAACCTGCCCACGGTGAGCTCTAGAACCAGAGTCCCACAACATGTGGGGAAGGGCCCTCATGTTGAAATATCTTTCATTCAACTTGTGTGTCTCCGCCATAGAATGCACTGTTAAGTTTCTATTTTCCAGCGTTCCTACAGTGCTTTGGAAGGTAGTCAAAGCGCTGTAGACAGTGGGTGTGTGTGTGGGGTTCACGTGGTTGTTTGACCTCCAGGCCACGGAGGAGGCCTGGGTGAAGGAGAAGATGCCCAAGAAGTCTGGTCGCTGGTGGTTCTGGAGGAAGAGCAGCGTCAAACAGGTAGACCCCGGCCCTGCACCGTAGTTCAGCTCTATGTTAGACCATGATCAACCCCAATAGATGGATCATTCTACGAGCTGAATACCGGATGAATTATCCGTCGTACATCTGGGTTGACACTCCGATTTGTGATGTCACTCATCAACACAGCTGGTGTTAGAACAGGGTCCTCCTAATGAGGCGATCCTGATACCAACTCTTCTTTCTGCAGTCGGTGGAGTTCAAGCAGTCCAGTCTGGACTCTCAGAACCCGGAGAGCCCCCCCCCCCCTCCTGCTGCCCAGTGAGTCAGCACTTATTACCCATAAGGCATTAGTAACGTGTATGTTTAGGTAAAAACCTAAATAGCGATGTTTTGTTGTTGTTGGTTAGGTTTAGGTTAAAAGGTAAAATATTGTAAATGGTTGTGTGTACATGAGTGGTTAGGTTTTAGTGAAGTGGAGAAGTAGTTAGGCTGAGGTCATCTTATGTTTTAGGTCCATGAGCTCCATTCTGCCTCTGTCCTACGCTCTGTCCTACGCTCTGTCCTACGCTCTGTCCTACGCTCTGTCCTACGCTCTGTCCTACGCTCTGTCCTACGCTGTCATCTTGTGGCAACGAAGAGTTTGGACAAACAAATTCTCCTGTCATAGTTTTATCCCGAGTTAGACGTAGTAGCTGACAGCGGGGGGTGGGCAGTGGGAACAGGGCTGGCGGACTGGGGGTATTGGGGATCTGACTGCGTTCCCCCTCATCCGCAGACTGGAAGAGAGCTCCAGCGAAGACGACTCCAAGGAGCTGAACTCTGTGGCTCCTCCCCCGGAGACCGCAACACCGCTCACTGAGCGCGTGCAGACCGCAGGCCCCGCCCCTGGCCTTTCCTACAGGAAGTCACTCCGCCTCTCGTCTCAACAGATAGTAAGAGACTTGATAATATCTTGTTATTGTGTTTGTATGTGTTTGAGTACTAAATATAGAAAAATACTTTGTAGCATATTATTTCATTTTGTATTGTAACTAATGTAACGCTGGCACACTCTTCTCTTAACTTGTTCCCAACAGAATCGAAAGTTTGGCTTATCTGGCGACAGTGGCGAGTAACTCTAAAATGTATTTTATGCGTCCTGATAGGCCAGCCTGAAACTGAGGGAGGGGCCTAACGACGTGACCTTCAGCATCACCACCCAGTACCAGGGCACGTGCCGCTGCCAGGGGACCATCTACCTCTGGAACTGGGACGACAACGTCATCATCTCAGACATCGACGGCACCATCACCAAGTACGGAGCCTTCTGGAACCTCCTGCGTCTGGTCCACGAGGATCTGCTGCTGCAGCAGTTTGGTTCTGGGATCGTCTGTTGTTTCTAGAATCTTCTGTTGGTTCCACAATCTTCTATCGGTTCTAGAATCGTCCATTATGTTATATCTCCTTTTGGTTGGTTTGGTTGGTTCTAGAATCTTCTGTTACTTCTAGAATCTTTCTGTTCGGACTAGAATTGTCCATTGTGTTAAATAATCCTCTGTGGGTTATAGAATGTTGGCACGAGAGCCTTTGTGTTTGTTTGGCATCGCAGACGGCCCAAAAGCTTTTTCATTGTTCAGCATAACTTTTGGTGTCACCTTTTCCCCTTTTTCTGTCCGGTTGGTATCAAGCAACACTTCATCGTTTCTTCTGACGTCTTTTGATGCTATGAATCACATCACATCCAGGAACCAGGGTTTTTTTTTTCAAGTAGTCGCTGTCCCTTCCTGTCTCCAGGTCCGACGTGTTCGGTCAAATCCTGCCCCAGCTGGGGAAGGACTGGACCCACCGGGGCATCGCTAAACTCTACCACCTGGTGCACGAGTGAGTCTCTCCCCACACGCCCTCTTCCACATCCTCCTGTCTGCACAATACTACACAAAGCATCATGACCCACCGCGCTCAGCCTGGCTGTACCTGCACTTCCTGTTCCTCTGCCCCTCACGTGGTCAGAGCTAACCGTCCTCATACTCACAATGAATGTATTTGATTGTGTTCTAAACGTCATTTTATCTATTCTAACCTGAATGTTTTTATTTATATTCCAATCTCATATTATATCATCTGTTCAAATCCAATCTGATCGATTTCCTGATTTCTAGTCGGGATGATGGATAACTGATACTGATTGGTTATGGACGGGCGTGTGTTTGTACCATCACCATGCCAACATGCCTAACCCCTCGCCCCCAGGAACGGCTACAAGTTCCTGTACTGCTCGGCGCGGGCCATCGGCATGGCGGACATGACGCGGGGGTACCTGCAGTGGGTGAACGACGGGGGGGCCATCCTGCCCAGGGGCCCGCTGATGCTGGCCCCCAGCAGCCTGTTCTCCGCCTTCCACCGGTGAGACCCCGACCCCGAGCGCTGGCCCCTGAGGCTCATCATCCAGCGTCTAGAGGAGATGAGCTCTGTGCCGTCACCGTTTGATTCATGAGGTCGTAGGTCAAGCTCTCTCCTCCTCCTGGTGCGCGCTCCACAGGGAGGTGATCGAGAAGAAGCCCGAGAAGTTCAAGATCGAGTGTCTGACTGACATCAGGAACCTGTTCCCCTCCAGCCAGCAGCCGTTCTACGCCGCCTTCGGCAACAGAGAAAACGTACGCCTCGTATTACTGTTTGGTCCACCGCGCGTTCACCCTCCGGGAATAACAGAAAGGCAGCACAGAGACAGGTCATTAAGGAGCAGGTAGGGGTTAGACAGTACAGAGACAGGTCATTACGGAGCAGGTAGGGGTTAGACAGTACAGAGACAGGTCATTAAGGAGCAGGTTAGACAGTGGACATTGGGTATGGAACCCATTACTTTTGAAAGTTATCAAACCCTATCTGCTAGACTATCCTGCCCCTGTCTTTCATTAAGGAGTTCTGGGTCCCAGAGTAGAAACATACTCATCCTCTCTCTCCTGTGTGTTCTGGATGCAGGATGTGTTCGCCTACAAGCAGGTGGGCGTTCCTGTGTGTCGCATCTTCACTGTCAACCCCAAAGGAGAGCTGATCCTGGAGCAGGCCAGGGGGAACAAGACCTCGTGAGTCCCTTAGTCCTCCGGCTTCTTACTCAAGTTAGCTCTCACTGATATTAAGTTCCACAAACCACCAAGCCATTAACATCTGCAAAATCGTTGACCTTTTGACCTCCCCGGTCTCTATACAGGTACGGCCGGCTGAGTGAGTTAGTAGAGCACCTGTTCCCGCTACGCACCCGGGAGCAGAACGCAACCTTCACTTACCCAGAATTCAGCTATTTCTGCTTCTGGAGACAGCCAATAGCAGAGGTGTGTCTGGACGACATACTCTGATTGTCAAGAGAAGATGTTGCATTGCATGCTGGGAGGTTAGTTTCCATAACACATCCAGGTGTAGTTCTGGTGTGATGGTCTTAAAAATAATGTAAGAAAAACAAGTTTATAAAAGAGTCATACAGATTTACATTCTAGTGGCGACATCTAGGGCTGTTATTTATATTTCCTATTGCCCTGGTGGGAAAACATAAGATACTTTAAACATAAGATACAATAGTAGAAAGGATAACTGTGAAATAAACTCTTAGGTCATGGGACCATGATCTCCAGGTAGAACCTTCTAGAGCTTCCAGCTTGCATTGTGAAACACCTGAGAAAGCACACCTCCAATGACTGTAGAACAAAGCCTGTTATATATATATATATACATGGCTTTATATATAAAGCCTTATACTACTGACCCGGAGGGCAGGGTACTATGATCAACACGGTGGTTCACCGGGGGTGAGGCTCAGCCATGTCCTCTGGTTGTGACCCAATGTGAAACACCCAAATATGGGTTAGTTCCTGTTAGTTCCTGTTAGTGGGTGTCTGAAGTCACCCTCTCCTCCTATTTATTTTTCTGGGATTAAAGACCATTGTATCTAGCTATATAGTCTGTACATGACGAATAAATACTGATTGGGTTCCAGTAGCACAGAAACCAACGCATCGTAAATCACAAACAAACTGTGAAGAACAAACATTGGAGCTTTCAGATATTATATTCAAAACCTGCTAGTTAATGTTCAAAACCTGCTAGTTAATATTTACAGACTGCTTTTTAATATGCACAACCTGCTAATTCATGTTCCAAGTCTGATTGTTAACATTAACAACATGCTAGTTAATGTTCACAAGCTGCTAGTTGATATTAATATGCTGCCAGTTATTTTTCACAAGCTGCTAGTTAAACATAACAAACCGCTAGTTAATATTCAGAGCCTGCTAGTTTGTATTTACCACCTGCTTGCTAATGTTCACAACATGCTGGTTTATATTGACATCCTGCTAGTTAATATTCACAACCAACTGCTGTATGAAGGCGCAGCGTGTACGACCTTTTGCCCTCCTGTGGTGAGGTTGACGGGGTGGTGACCTATTGAATAACCCCCGCCTCAACATCACAATGATGTCATCCTGTATGACAGCATCAAGTGATGACATCCCTTCATAGTTATTAATTGCATTTAGTGATTTAGTCTGTGTATATATAAATATATATATATATTTCATATCTTATAACTAAAACAGCGATTATGATTTTTAATTGATAACACATTCTCTTTAGAGGTTTTCCGTTCTGGGCTATGTGAAAACATGGTGGTCCAACATGGTGGGCTCAGTGGTCAAAGACCCCCTCCCTATGTAGCTATAAATGGTGCGGTCTAAGGTTACTATAAAAAACTAAATAATTCATATTTTCACAGGATTATATACAAATTTAAAGATACTCATGAATATGAAAGTGTTCTGCTAGATGCCTCATAATTCTACACACTGCACCTTTAAGGTCTTCTGTAAAGTAATGCTATATTTAACACTTAGTTAGTACTTCCAAGTACTTTGTATGCTTGTATGTACCCAGAACTTCAGGTTAGCATGAGCAGGCTCATCTACTGGTGAGGACTGGTGAGTTACTGACCACAGTCTGTAAGTTCTGATGCGAAGGAAGCACTTTCTATCACAATTCTGCTGCTCACACACACAGAGACACACACACACACACACACACACACACACACACACACACACACGGTTTGGGTGTTATGCACTTGTGTCTCACCACAAATGAAATCAAGGCACCTGTGTGATTGTTTTCAGATGATCTGAAATGATTTGGTGTTTTCTGCAAGGTTTGATGAAGTCTTAAGTTTTGATCTGTTGTTGCACCTATCGGTAAATACTGTATGAATGTCCGTATTCTTTCTATGAAAGTGCTAAACTCTGTGTGACCACAACACACCTCTTTAAAAACCCATGTTTCAGTCATTTTTTCACTTCTGAATGCCTTCACAGATCCAAAACAAGAAGTGTAGAAGAACATAGTCCTTTACATGTAGATATAATCGAGTTTTGCTTTTGATTTAAAAACAGACATTTAAGGTGTGGTTTTATGAAGTAAATCATTTCAAATGTATAGATTGTAATTGTTGTAAACATCTATTTTATTAATAAAAAAGTTAAAGTACTGTTTCTTTTGACAGTCGCACTCATTGAATATAAAAGGTGTTGAATTTCAAGGAATAAAACGCCTTTTTGTAGTAAGTCACAAAATTTAACCAGTTATGACTTCTAGTGACAAACAATAGCAATTGTATTTCTTTTCATACACTAACTCTAACGTGTAAGATTTGGGCAAATTAGTCCTCCACCATACCAACAGGGGGCAGCACCTTACCAGGAAGCTGTGGTGCCCACACCTGTTTACTGATTACTGTTCACTCTTAATCAAGGCTCTTAACATCCAAAAACGTTCACACCGTCAGTGAAGTGGATAGCTTTGTAAGTCAAACTAAGCATTCACAGCAGTTATCTTAGTCTAGATGAAGCATTGCAAGTTCAGCATTAAGTGGCATGGATTTAACGCAAAGAGCGGTATCAATCGGAGTAAGTGACAGTAATGTTAAGCCATGACATCCATCGCTACTTGAGCTCTCACGTTGGACTGAGGACAGACTGCACGCTGCAGTGACGGGGACCTCTGGAGGTACGACGGCGAATTACGGGTCGTTATACGGGCCGGTGCTAACTTAAGTTATTATCTCTTCCACACAATACATATACGTCTTTGATAAAGCGTCAGAACGGTTATTTCCTCGTATTCCGTAGTTAACATTTTTGAATGTTTTAAACCAATTATCTTAACGTTGCACCTTTAATGAATATAAAAGGAAGTCATTCGAAAGATTACAATGGCTGAATAAAAACAAATAATTATACATTGAGGCCTATAAACAAAGCAAAGAGTAAACAATAAAACAATTAATACAAAAAACACACTGATTGGTAAATTACAATCATATTTTTCTTCTCTTCAGCGAGGGATGGTGCTCTCATTCCTTTGAGTTTTTGTTTGTCAAAGTCTATTTGGGCACAATCTGAAGTGGGGGCAGAGCTGTCGGGAAGGGGTATTTGTGGATGGGGGGGTTATCTGAGGGCATGGGGGCGGGGTTATCTGAGGGCGTGGGGGCGGGGGTGTGTGAGGGTGGGCGGGGTGGTCGGAGGGCAGGGGGGGGGGGTTGTGGGAGGGGGGGGGGGGGGGGGGGGGGGGGG
>JAOPJL010000112.1:7321369-7333085 GCA_027123545.1 Trisopterus esmarkii
CATAGTAATTATATAAACAAGGTTAATATAATTTGTATGTGATTGTATATTATAGTTATGATTGATATTTCCACGACCTCCACTTGACCAGCATGTTGTCTTTAGTGATTAATAATACAGTAAACACTCACTTGGTCATCTCAATGTCAATGAATTTCTGGATGCTGTCATTGGTGGCGGTTCTGTCGATCTTGGATATGAGGAAGGTCCTGCGCTCGTCGCAGAGCTCTTTGGGTTCCTACAGAGACAAACGCACTGATGACAGAGCTCCGTGTGGAGGCTGGAGCCTTCCATTGGTGGGATAATGAATCGATCTAGCTCCTACACTGAATGCACAACAAGACCTGCGACGTTTCAACTGCTTTATCCTCGCCTATGGGGTGGTCTGCCAGAGGAGCCGAGGGCATCATAATCTGTCGATGTTTTTTTTTTAACAAAATCAAGAAGCACACCTTTTTAGTTGTTACCATTTAGAAGGTGCTGTAGGTAACTGAGTTGAATCTGATTCTTGTGGACAGCGACTGCCTCTGTATGAGTCAGTTTAGACTCCTTATTTATTATCGCTCTTTCCTGATTGGTTTTTGGGAATCTTATCTTTTTCTGTCAATCAAAAGGTGCGCCGAACGCAACACTTTTCTTCTGTACTTTTCTGCTCTCAAATCGTACCTACAGCACATTTAAGGTGTCATTGTCTTTGTGTCATTCTACTTCTGAAATGCATCTCTGTGACTCAGACACATCAGACTCAAACTTATCTGTTTTGCATGCCAAGCGCGAGGAGCGCTTTACGAACAGAGTCTGATGGAAGTTTGTCCGTTCAGTATTCCCTCACCAAGCAGACCTCCACCACTCCTCTGGTGGCGTAGACGTCCCGGTCGTGGTCCCCGTAGAGCAGGAACTGAACGATGCAACCGTACAGGATTGGCTGAGTCCTCAGGGACTTGACCTATCAGGACACGACGCTATGCGTGAGAAGAGTGCTTCACATTTTCATTCATATAAACGTATATAAGTATATGTATATGTATATGTACATGTGTGAAGACCCTCCCCTTTATACAGCCACACAGCATTGTGTGACAGTTCTTTGGCGTACACATCCCACTTTCTCCAATGCTTTTTGTGTGTGTTACTATGGACATCCTTTCTGTACCGACAGCGATTTATATTGTTTCTCTTTCTTCTGACAAATGTACTTAGTGTAAGTCACTTTGGATAAAAGCGTCTGCTAATCGCACTAAATGTAAATGTCTCTTTCAATTAAGTTGTTGGACTTTGTTACGATTGTTGTTAATTTGGTGCCAAGCCTCAATACTTTGGGCGACATTTTGATGGACATTTAAGAAATGTGAACGTGACTCCGACCAGCTGTCCGGTTTTGTAGGTCTTGTTGTCCCACTCGATGGAGGAGAAGCTGGCCCAGGGGAACTGCATCTTCTTGGGCTGCACGTCCTCCCGGGTTATTTTTTCCTTGAAGCCCATGAAGTGTATCTGCTTGTCCAGGCGCTCGTGGCAGCTGGCCAGCCAGTTGCTGAACCCCCTATTGAACTGAAGCCGCTGCTCCTGAACACGGAGACAAAGATCCCCATCAACACAAACCCTTTATCTGTGGTCCTGGTTTTATTGTTGCCAGTTTATAACGCTTCAATTCGACTCCTACTTTCTGCTATGGCACCTAAATGCCCGGTGTGTAAGATCAACAGAGTACAATGTTATCTTACCACACCGATTGGTCTAAACCCGGCCGGCTGGGTTGGGTGTTGTTTATATTAGCCAAACCGCACAAAAACAAACACGTTTTGATCCCATGCAGCTGTGTTTGTATGCCAAAACAAAGACTGTTGAAGACAATAGCAATAATTGTCATGTTGTATGGACGGACGAAGCGTGGCGCAGCGGCACCCTACCTGTCCGTTGACGATGCGTGTGAAGGTGGTGTCAGCCTTGTGCAGCTGCGTGTCCAGGTCGATGAAGGTCAGCTTGTTGGTGCTGACCTGGAACCGGTCGTCTGCAAACAGAACCCCCGAGAAGCGGCTGTAGCACTCCACCGGCACCTTGCTTTTACTTTTACTGGGCCACTTGCACCACTCAAACCTGCAGAAAACAGTTATAAGATGTACCTCGGTCTCTATAGTACCAAGAATCAACAGTTATAACTATCTCAAATACCAGGAAACCATTTATAACTATCTCAAATACCAGGAAAACACAGTAATAACCATCTCAAATACCAGAAAACCACAGTAATAACTATCTAAAATACCAAGAAACAACAGATATAACTATCTAAAATAACGAGGAACCACAGGTCTAACGGTCTAAAGATACCAAGAAACCACCGTTTTAACGATTTTAAGCACAGAGAAACAGATTTAACTACCATAGATACCAAGAAATAACAGATTTAACTACCTAAGATACCAAGGAACAACAGCCATATATCGTTGAAAAAAGAAATCTGGTTGTATTTACTCAGCAATAGTGGTGTATGGGATGAGTCTTCCGTTCCAGAAACACTCAAAGATGTGCTGGTGTCTGTTGGCCTGATTCCCTGCAACATTCTCCCCGTCCTCCACTTCATCCTCGCTAGGAGCTGGCCAATAAAAACACACATCACCAGTTTAATGGCAATTTATTTATGCAGGATATTCCCTATTGGTAAGTGAGGGTACTGCAGGTGAGCCGCCAAATTATTAAAAGTTTCTGTTTGTATATGTTTTATGGACGCACCGACCCATGCCAGTACTCCGACTCGGGCCAGATACTGTGCTCATGTAAACCTTTATGTGATGGTCAACATAATAATCTATACTTGACTCTCGGGGCGGTCCACTTACCCAGGAGGGGGTTGGGGCCCTGGGGGTAGGTCTCTCGGTCGTAGAGGAATGGGTGGTACCTCAGCACCCCATCCACCGTCCCCCCGGACGCCGTGCGCGCCTTGAACTCAAACTCGTCCGCAGCCGAGTTTATGTACAGCGTCTGCATGTCGTTGTCCACCTCGCGCAGGTACACCACCCGGGGGCATCGGTTAGGCTTCTCTCGCAGGGAGATCTGCTCTCAAGACATTTCCATGATATAGTCATTTGGGAAACACTTTGGCAGAGAGCCACACAGAGACAGAGCATTAAAGGGGCAGTCGGGAGGATGGCTTCATACGCAAGGGGTGCAAATAAACATGGTGGGTCTGGAACCAAAACTGTGTCGAATGGATAACTGAACGGTGAGACTAAGCACAGCTTTACCTGAATGTCACATTTCTGGTTGACCTTGTCGTTTCCGTTGCAGCCGTGGATGTAGTAGTGATATATGTGGCTGTTGAGAAACGAAACACACAAAACTCACCTCAGTAAACCTCCACTGAGGTTGAACCCCTGATGAGGATGTCAGGAGGACTCAGGGGGAGTTGGGGTCAGTGTGTGAGGTCTTACGCCAGCTCTCTGGTCCACTTCTCGAAGGCGTTCTTGAGGAAGGAGATGTGGTCCAGAGGGATCCCCGTGATGACCACGGCGGTGAAGCTCTCCTTCTCCGTCTCCTCGGCGATCAGGCTGTGGAGGAAGAGCTCACTCTCCTTCTGAACGTGTGAGGAGTCACCGACCTGTCCCACGGAAAAGGCCAGATGTCAACACAGACCGAGCCCAACCTGAATGGACTCATAGAGCTCAACAGTCACTGCCCACTTTTCTCTCCGGTTCCTGTAGTGAATTTCCCATGGTGGAAACTTGGGCTGAGAGATCTAGGAAGGGGGGAGGTCACGTCCCCAACAACGCCAACTTTGTGATACTTGGGTATGAGAGGTATATATTCAGCAATGATGTATATGAGACGCGCCCCACACCGTGGTGTTATGCTGCAAGTGTCAAGAAGCTTAACCCTATCTCGGACTCGAACATCACATCAACATGAACACACACACACAAACACACACTTTGTGGGGTTATTAAACATAGTGTATAGTATAGTGTTGCATTGACATGGTACACTGCTTCATTCCGCGACATTATGGCTAATCCTAGATGCAGAATAGGAATGGGATTTTCACTTCCGTAACATATAGTTATTGGTAAACGATAATTTAATATTATCGCTTATCATCTTTGAATGGTATTGTAAAGCAGGGAACATTTAACACAGGGTCTTAGTTTTGGCACGTACACACATCAAACAAGCCCTCCAGACACTTTTTTGTTGATAATCGAGTATAGAGTTTGACCGACGCAATGTTTGGCTTCCATGTTATTCGCTACGGGCACCACTAACGCTTCCAGGAGGAACCTGATTGGTTTACAGGGACAGTTTAACCTTCCGGTTCTGGAGGAACCTGATTGGTTTACATGGACAGCCTAACCTTCCTGTTATGGAGAAACCTGATTGGTTTACAGGGACAGTTTAACCTTCCGGTTCTGGAGGAACCTGATTGGTTTACAGGGACAGCCTAACCTTCTGGTTCTGGAGGAACCTGATTTGTTTACAGGGACAGTCTTACCTTCCTGTTATGGATGACCCCACTGAAGATGTCCTCTTTGTTATTTTCTTTTGTCTCAAAGTCTTCCTTGGATAAAATCAGCTCATGAACGTCAGGAAAACCAGTTGGCCTGGTGATCATCTGTGAACACAAACGACCACAGTTGAAAGGAACCCGTGTGGTCGGGTGGTGTTCCTCCTTCCTTGTTACGGCCTGTTGAGCAGTATTTACCCTGGTGGAGTTGCCGATATAGAAGATGGCTTGTTTTCCTCCAACTCCAAAGCAAGATATGTCACTGTTGATACTGCGTGAGACAGCTTCCGGCCTCACGTAGCCTTGGGGATCGCTGTGTTTAAGAAATCAAACCACATTTGCAAAACTTCCTTCATGATGGAAGGAGAATTGGCTTATTTTTATACTTGCTTCTTTATCACCTTGGTTTGCCTCACCAAAAATGTAATCACCATTTTTTCACAACAGGCATACAAAGCCGTGCTCTCTTATAATCGCAGAGCGTGATGGCTCCGATAAGCGACGGTTCTCCTTTGATGAAGACTCAACAGACGAACTGGACGGAAGAACCAACCTTCTGAACCTGCCGTCTTCTCTCTTGTACTTGGAGAGGCGGTACACGGCCCAGTTGTTGAGCTGCTTGGAGGTCATGCCACTGCCGTTGTCTAAGAAGACCACTGCTGGCTTGCCCAGTGTGTCATCAAACATCTGTCACCATGGCAACAGAAGTGGGTAGGTATTAGCGAGGAGGTGCACCTAAAAGTTAACTCTACTCCAAACTACCCACACAGACAACAGACTGGAATATAGATGACCAACATCTCCAGAAGGTAACTCTATGACCATGGATTGAAATTGTTCAACGGATGTGGAAAGACATTAGCAATGAACCACTTGAAGATGAGTAAGAACATGGACTAAAGTCATCAAACACGAACCAATCGCAGTTCTATGGTTCTCTCCCCCGTGTTGCGCGCCGTTGCAGACACTGAGTTGTCGATGAGTTCAGCCAAAGCGTAGGCTGGAGAAACATACATTCTGGTTAGCAGCATGTGAGCGTGTTATAAACCATGACCCATACCATAATTATACAATCGGGGAGGCAAGGCTTCAAGTACATTAGTTAAAGCAGGAGCTTTAATTTTTAGATGAGACTAGATCTGTGGTCTGTGTCAGGTGAAATAGATCACTAACTTTGTGAACAAGCAAACAGGAAATGAGCGTAGAGATAGTATCAAAACAACAAATCTTCCATGCTGGGTTTGCTGGTTTGAAGCAACTGGTGCAACATCCATTTGTTATTATTCAGTTCCATCATAATAATAAAAAAATAAGTCTGTTATAAAAAGGTCTGATTCAGAGTTCTCGATTCTCGTGGTCACTCACGCAGGGGCATCTGTCCATTGCTGGCGTAGTACTCATACATGCCACTGCGGACCAGCGTGTCGTAGTGAGGCGTGAAGGAGATTTGCTCTTTGGTTGCCGCCGGCAACTCCTGGTGCTTCGTCCGCATGATGTACAAAGTGTCTTCAGCCTTGAGCTCCTCTGCAGAGAAACGACAATGGGAGAACAGTGAAGGGCCACTGTGTGACCCACTGGGGGGAAGACCTTAAGGGATTATCAGGTAACCAACGCTTTGAGGCTTCCAACACGTTTCATTAGGGTGCAGGTTGGGGTTAGAGAGCCCCTTGCTCTGGGATGACTACAGGTGGACTGTGGGCATTGGGGATTGAACCCACAACCTTTTACAAACCCAGAACCCTGAACACAAGACATTCCTGACACTGTTTCTCTAGGTCAACTGGTAACTTCACCTGACCCAACACCAATAGCAGCACGTAAACAAGTCAGAAACACAACTCATACTCACGGAATTTATCAAAATCCAACACCGTTCTATCGGTTGTCATCAGGCAGAACGTTTCTATGGATGGTATGGAGAGCAGCTGCAGGAAATATTCACCACAAGAACCATTGTTACTTTAATCAATGTTATATAATGTTATATGCAAAGTCATGTTTCATTTATATTCTAAAATAAAACTACAATATAAAATGGTCGGATGGAGGGATGACAATGAGTGATGTACGAAATTAGCATTTATAAGAGATCTCATTCATTCATACAATATTATCAGGAATTATCAATAAATATCCAAAGGTTTTTTTGGGGGGGGGGGGGTGAATCTCAGTGTGACGTCAAATTACGCAATTACCTCCTTTTCAGAGGTACAGTAGCATAGGAATGTAGTTATGGTAGAAATTATGTTTTGGTAATTTTTATTAACTAATCGTGAAATTATGTTTTAAATTTGAGGGGACATTGTTGAATTTGAAACGTACACAGCAAAAGGGTGGACCAGTGAGCTGAAGACGGGACAGTTGGAGCATCAGACCTCCAGTACCGGAGTGTGGGATTACACAGCTTGAGATTAAAGGAGGCAGACAGCCAAGCCTTGAACCTCAAGAGGTGTGAGCAGAGGAAGCCAACATGTGGCAGCTGGGGACAATAGGCAATTAGCCAGCTGAGCCCCATTACCAAGCAAGGTAACTGGCTTGAGGGAAACCAGTTACCTGTACATAAACGTAAAAGGAGAGCGAGAGGTGAGTCACTGCAAAGGATAGAGAATTGACATACGGAACGTGCCCCTGCTTGCTCACCCGTTTCTCTCTGCTAAATAAATCACATACCAGGCTTATCCTTCCAATGTACCGGGTTTAAATGTGATTCGAATTTAAAAATATAGAAATATTTCGGGGGGCTGGCGACCATGCTCTTTATTAGCCCACTACCTGAGACCATGCAAGGCTAATCCCCCCAACGGACCTGATGTTAGTTTGGTTCAAATCTGACCAATGGCATTATGATAATCTTTGTGGTTGTATTGCTATAGGCCCCTTTGACACCATGTCGATAAAATAAATAAAGTATAATATTCTAGGGCACATTCAAACACAATTCTAACCAAATTAATTTTGCCTGCATCCCTATCTCCTGTAACTGCACTACAATACCGAGTAATCACTGTGTTCCTGTATGTGGTGATGGGTACATTGCTGCACCTACTGCACAACCTACCCCCTCACACCCACATTAAAGCGTACACTCTGTGTTATTCAAGGACCACTAACTTTCTGTGGATTTATTGTAAATTGCTATGCACACAACTTTCTGTGATTTTTATTGCAAATTGCTATGCACACAACACACAACTAAGAAAGAAATACTGAGAAAATGTGTCTCAGTATGCTTAATGGCAAATTCCGTTTTTAAACTTGGGAGGAAAAGTCAACCTCCTTTTCTCTATAAAGATCTGTAATGCGATACCAGGTGCATTGTGACTTAATTGTGTCATGTCACAAACTGAAACATAATATTGATGTCTCGTTACAGACTAACTTTTCCCTTCATAGTTTGATTTATTTATTAAACAAGCATTTTTTTTTTTATTAAATCTACTTTGGTATTCATTATTGTACAACGATTTAACTCTATCCATCAATCTATTTATATAACCCTCAAACTGTTATAATTTTTGAATATGGCATAGCTTGAGTTTCACACCGGTCTCGGCAGGGCTTCCAGCCAAAGTGATCTGGTAACCGATTTGTCTAGCAAGCAGACGAAAGTGAAAGTTTGAGAACATTCACATCGGCGCAAAGGTCACATGCGATGTTGTAGGTCGAGTGGAGCGGACAGCTCTGATCTCATAGTGGCGCTAGAGATATATATATAAAATATATATAATATATATTACAATAGGTGCGAACTTTTAGACGTAATCGATTAGCATAAATGTCGACCATTGTGCGTTTCATAAAAAGCAAGCCCAACTTGTTTTGAAACGGAACATACCAAACTAGAAAAAGTTGCGGGATACTAAGAATAACGCTGACCAGAAAAGAAGGCGCTTGACAGTTAAATATGAAGCCACCTGCAGTTATGTTTCTGAACACTTCTCAACTGGTACCAGATGAGACAGTTACCATAAATATCGTTCCTTTAGTAGGAATTAGTTACAATTCTAACTAATGGTACAATTGGTACCATTTAAGTAGGCGGTATTAAATTATTAAAGTGATGGCCACACAACAATTACACATTAAAAAAAAAAGTGTAAAAATATATATAGCCATAATTTGCCTGGGATAAAAGTTCCAGAAATCCATTGTAGTCGAGGCCGCTGATGTCCACTGTGACGGCCTCTCGGTCAGCGGAGCGCCGGTCGTAGACCCTGATCCTCTTCAGTCGGTCCTCGCTGAAGGGCGGCAGGAGCCGCTCCTCGTCCGACGGTCCCCGCAGCGACATGCTGGCCTCGTCGTGGACCTCCAGCTATGAGCACACACACACACCCAACGAGCCGGCCAGGTGAGACCGCGCGAGGGCGCAGGTGACCGTCTCACGCGCTGGATAATGTACTCTGCTTTAAAAAAAAAACAAATGCTAAAAAAAAAACACGAAATACTTGGCGCTCAGTTTCTAATGTGTATAAGTTGGTACAGATCCGGACTCTTCCTGATGGAGCCGCGAGTCACGACGGGTTCCTCGCGGTCTTAAAGCCCACCCGTTGCCGCCCTACCTCAACTCCGTCGCCATATTGGAGAGGCCTTTTAACAAACACAAGTAAAGGTGCGAGCTGCAGTTCTTCTGGGTCAAAAAACACCATAAAGTAGAAAATTCTCTACCGAATTGAATGTGTAATTTTTTCCCAGAAAAACCGCAGCTCCCCTATTAACTTTTAGTTGCTTACAAGCCCGCCATGACCTCTCCAACATGGCGGCGCCGTTGACGTGCGTCCCAAATGCCAATGCGGCTTCTCTGTATATACGTCTGTGCTCACGCACTCCCATTATTTTTGTTATCATCGAGTACGCATGCGCCTCGCAAGGTTTGTTTCCCCGTTGACATGTGTTCGTGTTGTGGTGGTTCGGTCGTGGTTTGATAGTAGAATCATGTCGGTCGTAGTCCAGAACCAGAACGGGTGGGTTCTGGACCCTTGTTCCCTGATCGACCGAGGTCTATCCCGGTGTGTTCGCTGGAGAGGAGGACAGAACCGGGAGATTAAGTGTTGCTTCAGACGGCAATGCTTCGACGCCGTAATACGACCATACGGTGCAAATAACTCAGTGAAAGTGAATACCGATATCGAGGCAAAGGATAGTTCACTAGTAAAACATTCAAGGGTAAGCATGTATGTAATACCCAGTGTGAGATGATCATATACAATGTACACTGTTCACCGATGGTTCAAGTTCGCTGTTTACTTGTAGGCCTACTGACGACAATAAACTATTCATTTATGTCCAGAAAAGGAAGAGGAAACATGTTGATTTGAACCAAGGAGAGATCGATGCCCTGGCATACCATGAAAAGGTACATTTCTCTATGAATCGTCTTGCATTTCAATGAAATCACCATGAAATAGATCCTCTCCATTATTTGTTTTTAAACACTAATAAAGTAGGCCTACATTACAGTACACACGTGGTGATTTTAAATTATGTACAGGTCCGGTCTTTCATTCTGGAAGGGACGAAATGTTTAGTGGAGGCTGCCAGGCCGCTTGGGTACCTGGATGACTCGCCGAGGGACGCCGGGGAGAGGGAACCTGTCCCCAGCCCGGACTGTAACCTGGCGGCGCTCTGCGACATGGCCAAACGGCTCCCTCTAGCGGGCGCACAGGATAGTGACGACGAGGTAGACGTCCCGGTCCAATTCCTCCCCGCAGATGGTGTCTGCACGTCACACCTCGACTTGTTCTCAAAGCTAACGGAGAATGAAGCTGACTCGGCCGTGGCCGTGACCTTAATGGGAGCGGATTACATCATACCGCCACGCACAAGCTTCCTGCTGTCGGACTTCACCAGAATACAACCTCTCGTTCACTGTGAGTACTTTCCTATGTGTACACTCCAATGTACATCCTGTGCCTGTTCACTCCTATATAGTCAGCCGGCGTCTGTACAGTACTATGTGTACACTCTTACTATGTGTGCACTCTTAATATGTGTACACTCCTGCATGGAGGACACTCCTGGCTTGGAATTGAAGTTTCCCCAAACACGTGTTGAATTCCTTGCATTCGATATTTACTCAACTTCTTGTTTCCCGCACAGATGGGAAGAAGTTTGACCTGATCGTTCTGGACCCGCCGTGGGAAAACAAGTCTGTGAAAAGAAGTGGAAGGTACACACATTATCTCACCTGGCCTTAGAAGAGAAGAGGATTGAACAAGACTAGATTGTCGAGCCTGGGCCAGACATATGCTTTTCGCCTGACCTTTGAGCCTGACCTTTGAGCCAATGAAAACCGTACATTGCAGACAGCTGTCATATCACAGAAAACCATTACATACATTACGTTTTATTTGATTTCAGCTATGATAATTATTTTGTTTAAAATTACTGCTGAACAACTGTGACAATATTCACCATGTTCTCCCAGACCTTGTTTACCAACACGCTCCCGAGCTGTGTTCTGATTGGCTGGTGTTCATGTCCTGTTCTCTTAAAGGTACAGTAGCCTGCCCTCCACACAGCTGAAACAACTTCCTGTTCCTCTGCTGGCGGCCCCCGGCTGCCTGGTGGCTACCTGGGTTACCAACAAGCCCAGCCTCCTGCGCTTTGTGTGGGACCAGCTGTACCCCCACTGGGGGGTCCAGGTCGTGGCGGAGTGGTTCTGGGTCAAGGTGAGCAGGCAGTCGCCTATGTATTACTATCTCTCCATGTCTACTACCATGTCTATAATATCTCTCTCTCTATTTCTGTCTCTATCTCTCCATCCACCTCTATGAACACCCCTTCCTGTCTCCCTCTCCCCTCTAGGTGACTACAGCAGGAGAGTACGTGTTCCCGCTGGACTCTCCTCACAAGAAGCCCTACGAGGTTCTCCTCCTGGGACGTCGCACACACCCCTCACCCTCACCTCCTCCCTCCGCCGGCAGTCCTCAGCCACCCTCACCTCCTCCCGCGACCCCACGTCCTACCTCATCCCCACTCCCAGATCGTCCCTCACCCCCACACCCTCCTCCACCCTCTGATCCAGATCCTCCGTCAGAGCCACGTTCCCCGGACCCCAAACACAGGTTTGTGTGTAGCTTCATGGCGGCAGCACATCTACCCCCCACATCTACCCCCCACATCTACCCCCCACATCTACCCCCCACATCTACCCCCCACATCTACCACATCTACCCCCCACATCTACCCCCACATCTACCCCCACATCTACCCCCATATCTA
>JAOPJL010000112.1:7449785-7465260 GCA_027123545.1 Trisopterus esmarkii
TGTGTGTGTGTGTGTGTGTGTGTGTGTGTGTGTGTGTGTGTGTGTGTGTGTGTGTGTGTGTGTGTGTGTGTGTCTTTCCGTGTGTGTGCGTGTGTATGTGGACAATGGATCTGCATTAGTTCCTTTGTGTGTCTAGGAAAACAGCCTCTAAAAATATTAAGTTCATATATACATACATGTACATTCGTAGGAAGCCTTTGACTAATCCCAGACAGGAAGTGTGGGTGTCAGCAGCAGCACAGAACAGTGATGCTCATTGGTATGCTCAGTGGTCACATGCTAATCCTGCTAGTACCTGTGTTGTCTCCACCCCAGTGGTGCAGCGGGTGGACAACGTCACTGAAGGAATGACCAACTATGGAGGGAAGATCATGGCTGTGGAGACGGATCTGAAGAAGATGGGTGGGTTTAAACTCTACACTACAATAAAACACAACATAGAAAGACAACGCAAGCAGCACCACAACACCACCATGTAATGAATAACATCAACATGGTCTATCAAAATTATGCTTTTGAATTTCCGCCTCCAAAAAAGACATGAATTTTAAGCAAGCAATAGAACACGGCCAAGCTACATGGCACTCTGTGTGCTCTGTAAAAAAAATATGATTCCAGCTACAAACATGAGGCTTAATTGGTTCTCCATGTGCACCTGGCTTTACACCGCTAGTGCTCACGGTGAAAGACTGACTCCCATGACTCCTTTATTTCCAAACCCTCCTTCCGTTCCGAAGAGGGGGAGAAGTCGGACAATGCCAGCTCGGAGATCCAGACCTTCCGGAACAACCTGCAGGCCCTGCAGAGCCAGCTGACGGAGGTGGCCGAGCGCAGCAGCAACAACCGGGCCGTGCTGGGCCAGCTGCAGAGCTCGGGCCTGGACCTCCAGAGCAGCCAGGGCTCCATCCAGGTGCTGCTGGACGGCAACGCGGCCGCCCTGCGCTCCGTCAACGGCTCCCTGCTGGCCTACGGGGGCACGGTGGAGGGCCTGCAGGAGGACACCGCCCGGCTGCAGACGGACCTCCGGGAGCAGGTGAAGCTCCAGAGCCAGGCGCTGCTCCGCATCGGCAGCCTGAACCTGACGGCGGCCCTGCAGCGGGGGCTGATGGGGGGCCTGCAGCGCTCGGTGGAGGACACCAGCCAGGCCATCCAGAAGATCCGCAACGACTTCCAGAGCCTGGAGCAGAGCCTGCGGCAGACGCGCTCCGACTCGGAGTGGCTCCGGGACAAGGTGGAGAACCTGCAGGCGCTGGCGTCCAACGCCTCCGTCCTGGCCAAGGCCAACAACGACACGCTGGAGGACGTGGGGGGCCAGCTGGGCTCCCTGGCCGGCCAGCTGCAGAACACCAGCGGCCTGGCGGACGGCCACGAGCAGAGCCTCCGGGAGCTGATCGAGCAGCAGCGGGACCACGACAACCGCACGGCGGGCCGCATGGGCCGGCTGGAGGCGCGGCTGGACGAGTCGGAGCGGCGCGTGGACCGCGTGACGGGCAACATCAGCTTCACCACGCAGATGCTGGGCTCCATCAACGTCAACCTGAACGGGCTGCGCAGCTGCGCCGAGACGGTGGGCCGCCACTCGGACTACCTGCTGAGTCTCAACCACAGCGTGGAGGACGTGCAGACGCACTCGGCGGAGCTGCGGGCGCAGCAGGAGGAGCTGGCCACGCGGCTGGACTCGGACGTCACCAACCTGTCCGTCGTCATGGAGGAGATGAAGCTGGTGGACAACAAGCACTCCCAGATCATCACCAACTTCACCATCTTACAAGGTGGGGGGAACGCAGCCGCCTGTTGCCGGGGATTCGTGTCGTTTGCCTTCGGTGATGATACGCTATGTTACCTTATTCAGCCTTAGTAGGGACATCATGGCTCTGTACCTGACCTTATCCAGCCTGGTGTAGGTTCATCATGGCTCTGTACCTGACCTTATTCAGCCTTAGTAGGTACATCATGGCTCTGTACCTGACCTTATTCAGCCTTAGTAGGTTCATCATGGCTCTGTACCTGACCTTATTCAGCCTTAGTAGGTTCATCATGGCTCTGTACCTGACCTTATCCAGCCTGGTGTAGGTTCATCATGGCTCTCTACCTGACCTTATTCAGCCTGGTGTAGGTACATCATGGCTCTGTACCTGACCTTATTCAGCCTGGGGTAGGTACATCATGGCTCTGTACCTGACCTTATCCAGCCTGGTGTAGGTACATCATGGCTCTCTAGCTGACCTTATTCAGCCTGGTGTAGGTACATCATGGCTCTGTACCTGACCTTATTCAGCCTGGTGTAGGTACATCATGGCTCTCTCCCAGCTTGCATACGTTAGTCCACCAAAAGTCTCCACAGGTCACCAGTTCAGGGACGTGCCACCTGACCTTGTACACTTTGTGTTGGTGTGTCTCAGGTCCGCCGGGCCCCAGGGGCTCCAGAGGGGACAGGGGGCCCCAGGGACCCCCGGGGCAGTTCGGCCCTGTGGGGGAGAAGGGGGACAAGGGGAGCCCTGGCATCCAGGGGCCATGGGGAGACAAGGGCTCCCCGGGACCCCCAGGACTCCCAGGATTGAAGGGTCCGCAGGGTTCCCGCGGCAACACCGGCACCAAGGGCTCCCGGGGGTCGGGGGGCAGGGCCGGGGGCCCGGGCTCTAAGGGAGTGCCGGGCACCGCAGGATTGCCAGGAAGAGACGGACAGTCTGGGCCTCAGGGGCCGCAGGGAGAGCCGGGGATCCGAGGGCCAATGGGCCCCCCGGGGGAGCGGGGGCCGGTCGGGCCCTTGGGGGCCCCCGGACCTCCGGGATTACCAGGACTTCCTGCTCGCACGCCACCCATGCCGCTGGCGCTGGTGTCCTCACAGAGCCACGCCCCAGTGCCCACCCTCTGGGCCCCAGGTAACACGTCAGCACAGTCCAACAGTCAGACCTCAGTAAGGATCGTCTGTTTTATAGCATTACACCATTTTATCTATCGCTTTACTCCATGTACAATACAACATCTAAATGTGTTGTTTGTCATGCATCTTTTTGAATATGTTGTGTTCTACACAACAAAAACGTGTGTTATGACAGTGAAAAGTATGATTATGATTGTACTCAACTCTACAGTTTGGTTATTGTCGCCTAAGCAGAATATGCCCAATAAGACTTGGGCTAAGCCTGTTTATAGACAAATGACCTTTAATGCAAAGCCTATCTTGGCCTATCTATACGTGTTTGTTCCCTCACAACCGTCGTTACATCCATGGTAACATCTTGGTATCCTCCTGCCGGTGCTGTTTCATAGTGCACTGGACTCAGAGGGTTGGTGGGTGTGTCTGCAGGTTGTCCCCCAGACTGGATCAACTACAGGAACGCCTGCTACTTCTTGTCCAAGGACATGCAGAGCTTTGACGACGCTGAGGCCATCTGTGTGAAGAAGTCCGGCTCTCTGCTGGTCCTGGAGGACGTGGAAGAACAGGTGAATAAGGATACATAATCCATAGAGTATAGTTGACCATGTATTTACACAGATGGGTATGCTATCAATGATATACTTTTAAACATATCAGTGAAGTGTCTCCTAAACCATTGATTTTTGTGAATGAATGAATGAAGATAAATGTATTTAACTCACGCTTTTGTCCAAGACGACCTACAATACTTTATAGAAACAAGAGATAGAGAAGGCTTATTCATCTTATCTTATTTTATTTATTTTATTTCTTATATGCAATCTTAGCAGATGAGTTTTTCCTGCGGTGGAAGATGTGTTGGAAGTAGTGTTTGAGCTTTCCTGATGTCGTGGGGAGCAACAGTCCACCATCAAGGTTTTGTTGCCCACCCCTCATCTCTGTGAACAAAAGCGTCTGCTCAATGCAAAATGTCCTCCGTCTTCGGACGTTCACCCGAGTTACTGAATCCCTTTGGTGACTTAAGATTCAATGGCATTCGTCGCAAGAGTAGGGGGACTGCCCCTGAAGTCCCTGGCTAATTCCAAACCTAGCTCTTCTACCAACATGGCCTCCTTATCGTCCCCCGGTCTCTAATTGGTTGATTTCATTCCTCACCTCTCCACTGTGACAGCAAGTGTGTTGGGAGCATTCTGGTGCGTACTGTTCTCTGTGCATCACAGAGGAGGCGCTACACACTGGTGGTGTGTAGCGCCCACACCAAGAATTGCATTGAAGAATTATAAGAATAATTATTGTTATTAACGTGATCCTGGGCGTGTTTACCTGCTCAGAGATGGCTGAGGGAGCAGATGATCGGGAAGGGATACTTCTGGATGGGTCTGTCCGACCGACGGGAGGAGAGCGTCTGGTTCTGGCTGGACGGGAAGCGGCCAAGCTTCACGTGAGTTCACTGCAGAGTTAAGATCGGCCACAAGGGTTCTTCTTCCCTCTGGGTTCGGGGGATTCATTCCTTGCACCTCAGAGGGATAA
Source organism: Trisopterus esmarkii (assembly GCA_027123545.1). Classification (NCBI taxonomy): domain Eukaryota; kingdom Metazoa; phylum Chordata; class Actinopteri; order Gadiformes; family Gadidae; genus Trisopterus; species Trisopterus esmarkii. The sequence goes on from JAOPJL010000112.1 coordinate 7,454,197, forward strand.
GGGTGAGGGGATGTCGTAAAATGTGGGGTTTCGAGACTGGATCTGTGATTATGGGTGGTACAAATAGAATTCACTTAAATTCATTACATTTAGTTGAACATTGAATAGGTCCAAACCTCCAGCTAACCAAAACACAGAGGTCAGCCCCTCTATATATTGCTGTTTACCCTTGTAATAAATAATAATCCATCATCATGTTTAATGAATCCCATATTATAACGGGACAGAACCATAGACTGTAAACATGATGTATGTAGTGTCCCTGATGTCACCAATTGGTTAACACATGAAGATCGTTAGGAAGTCGTAGATTTTGCTTTACGAGCGCTGTCATTGCTTGGGTTTTTTGCAACCAGCAGCAGAAGGGATATATTTGCCCCATTGAGGGCGGGACATGAATGGCCGCCTTGTAGTCTACGGCAAAATAAAAAATTCACACCCTCAACTTTTTAATGAAATCAAACGGTTGCATGGGACTTCTCAAAATGCATAATAAGGGGAGGAACTAGCCGCTGAGATCCTAACCCCTAGCAGCCTCTGCCAGGGCTCCACAGGAGGTCATGACTGTCACTCTGAAAGAACCAAACGTCACGTCAGCTTATAAATGGCCACTACTTTACAACCAGGTGTTTGTGTGATTAGCCATTACAAGCCATTTCAAAATCTGCCCTGCCCTGTGACACATCATTTCACTTTGTCATAGGGCGGGGCTGATCTTGAAATGGCTTTTAATGGCTAATCACACAAACACCTGGTCATAAAATAGGTGCCTTTTAAACCAGTTGACTTCTTCAGACGTCGTGACCCCAGTAGGTGATGTTGAAGCTTTTCCGCCCCCTGCTGGTGTCCTGTAGGATGTGGAAGCAAGACCAGCCTGACAACTGGAGCTACGGCCACGAGGAAGGGGAGGACTGCGCTGGGATCCTCAACGACGGTTTATGGAACGACTTCTACTGTGAAGACCTTATGAACTACATCTGTGAGAAGCCCATGGAGAGCTGTAGGTGTCCCTCTTTGTCCGCTAATAGCATTTAGCCCCCTGACGAGCTCGCTTTGTCGATGGTTAGCATGTAGCTCTCTCTAGGTCTCCCTTTCTGTCTGGTTAGAACGCTTTGGTTTGCATTCAGCGGCCATGTCTAGTTCTTCATCTTCTGTCCACTTTATAAGCTGTTGCATCGTGCTGAGAAGGTTTGTGTGACTGTCTCCATGTCGGCCATGTTTTTCTCATCCCACTTCCTTCCGTCTTCTTCCTCAGCAGGATCCCCGGGATCGTCGCTCTATTGAAAGAGCGGGAAAAATGACTTGGTTAGTGGTTAGCAGTTGGCGGCTCACTGGCTTGTTGCATGGACAGCTCGTACGGAGACAGAAGAAGGACAATTTTGGTTGGGGACTCGGTATGACGCCAAACCACTGCTCCACTGCTGTCCTGCGGGAACTCCGACCTATGACCCCTGATCCCATCTTCCTCCGACGATGTGCAAGAGAAAGATTTATATGGATATTTTTTTAATGATGACCTGTAAAAGCGTTTTTTATATTGCTTTATTCCATGTACACCTGAATATCTGAATGTATATTTCATTATGCATTTTTTTATATGATTTCTATACAGCCAAAGAGACTTAATGGTTCCTTACGCAGCAAAATGTACTTGTTACGACAATGAAAAGTGTGATTATGAATCATGTCCAAGAAACCCTCATCTCGCCGTTCTTTGCAAGTTCTCGTTATGTTAACCACATGAATAGGACTAAATCATTTTAATCATTTATAATATAAAACACCTGTAGTATTTTCTACCCAGTGGGACACTTTTGGTAAGCAGAACTGGCCATGTTGGATGAGGTGATTATTATGACGATAGTATTTACACATACATCAAATTTCAAGAGATAGATTTGTAGTTTAAACCAAAGACAGAATTGTCTCTACACAGGAAGTGTGTTCTAGGATTTCCCACCTTATCAAAAATTACTTAATGAAACCTCAAAGAGACCATACAAAAAAAACAACCAACACAACAAGCCATAATACAAACTGCACCAATAAAGACAAAAACAACACAAACCAAAAAGGTTGCGTCAACATCTTATTTTCCAACGGTACAGTGCTTTAATGTTGCAATGCCATCAGGCGAAACATAACACTTTCTCTCAAACAGTCAAGCCGGTCATCGCCAGGTCTATCACAGAATGTACTCAAAGGTATTGTTGAATTTGATTTATTCATGGGCGCATACGAATAGATTCACATTTTTATTGTTGAAAAGTTGCAATGTTATTCACATATTCTTTCTCTCCTGTATTGTTGCTTACATTGTTAGCATACCACGCCATCAAGGCTGCTTCTTCCCGCCAACTTTTGGGTCAACATATCTAAGGCCAAATCAACTCTCTCACTCACATCCTGTTTTCCATCTTTAGGTTCGACTCAGATTAAAGTCGCTCTCTTTCAGCTGCGCAGAAGACAGTGATGTCTCTATAGCACCTCTAGTGGTGGGAACTAGCTACTGCAGACCAGCAACGCGACGTCCAATGAAGACTGAGCACCAACACGTATAAACTAACCGCTACGACTGTCTCACATTCTGCATCGCGTGCTTTCGGACTGCAGGTCTGTACTCATTGGATTAAGATGTGCTCATTTTGATGAGGTAAACATTAACACAAAGAGAAGGTAACAGTTGGTAGCAGCTCGTACGTTGACCTTCTCTGGACAGCATTTGTTTAAACAAATCCTAACTTGCTGCTCCACTACAGACTAAGTGATATGTGAAAAATAAATAACGGTATTTTTACGAAATAAAACCTGTGCATTATTAACTGCATTTGTCATTTCAGATCGCTCCTTGGTAAAGTGACTGCCGCAAAAAGCAGCCTCTTCCATACGCGGTTTTAAAATTTCCGTTTCTTTATTAAAATAGACCCACCGTCGTCTCATATTTTCAATGGTTTATTTCTAGTACTTGTTGCCGTAATATGTATAAAATAACTGCATTGACAACACTTAAAAAAAACATGTTGGCCAATTTGAAATGACAGGGTAAGGTTAGGTAAGGTAAGGTCTAGTCTACCGGCTCTTCATTTATTTCACCACTTCCTTCTGCTTCTCCGCTCATCACCTGCCAGAGATATGGTGTGAGGGGTGTGGACTAAAGCTGTGATGTGATGGTGGATGACTGTAGATTTGGTGTGAGGGTAGCTGAATGAAGCTGTGATGGGAGGGGTGTTGACTGAAGCTGTGATGTGAGGGGTGTTGACAGAATCTGATGTGAGGGGTGTTGACTGAAGCTCTGATGTGAGGGGTGTTGACTGAAGCTGTGTCAGGAGTGACACCACATCTGTGATGTGATTGAAGCCGTGAGGCTGTGTGGTGACCTAAGATGCGGTTTGAGAGGAGCTGACTGAAGCGGTGGTGCCAGGGGTCAAGATTTTTCTTTGTGGAACATTACAGGTGTCCAGTGATAGGTGAGCTCTGGAGAACACCAGGATTTTCAGACACTTCAGATCTGCATTGCGAGGTCTCGTTCTGAGCCTCTATTCTTGTGTCCAGCTGGCCAATAAGACCATACTGTGCCTGTTTCCACAGGAAGAAGATGATCCAATTTGGAGGTACCAGAGTGCTGTCTTGGGGTGAGCTTCAGGGACCAATGGTCTGTTCCTCTTTGCTAAATGTCCATGATGTGGTAGTTGTTAAAGAAGTTGTGTTGTTGTCTTGGTAGTGCTGAATTTCCTCGGTTTATAGATCAACATGGATCTCTTGGGACAAAATGGACAGGAAGGTGGGGTGAAGATGATGAAGATAGTGGTGATGGTGGTGATGATGAGGATGGCGATATTGTGTGTGAGGATAGTTCTGGTGTGGGAGAGGGAGGAGTTGGAGGAGGTTGTGGGGGATTAGGAATTGAGGATGGGAAAGAGGTTGTCATTGAGATGGGGATGGTGGTAGAGGTGGTGGTGGAGATGGTGTTGGAGGTGAGCAGGCTCTGCAGGCCATAGGCAGGGGGAGCAGGGAGCGAGAAGCTAGTCGTCCTTCTCAACAATGACCTCCCCGTGCAGAACCTTTCTTCGCTGGCGCAGCATATGGAAGAACAGCTGAGGGAACACTGCAGAAGAACCACACACGGTCAGGCCCTCGCACGTTCTCAGAGGAACCACAGACAGTAAGGTTTGCTGCACACATTCTACAAAGAATCAGAGCAGTAAGGTTCTCATAAGGTCACATTGGACACTACTACGATTTACTGCTAATGCTAAATAACATTATTTTAAATTGTTTTGGCTAAATGACTGTTGAGCTGACAAACATTGGTTCAAAAAGTTCATGATTTAAATCAAGGGAGAGATACATAAATACACCACATTTGAGGCACAATTTTAAGGTGTGCACTCCAAGAGTTCTATAGACGTCAATTAGTTACTCGTAACACAAGCGACTCTGGAAAGGGGACGATAGTGTTGTGGCTAGGTTGTTTGACCCCCTGACCAAAAGGTTCTGGGTTTGATCCCCCAATGTCTCCAATGCGTCCTTGAGCAAGTGGTCTCCTAACCCCTACCTGCTCTGTGATTACATGCATCTGAATTCACTGTAGGTGGCTTTGGATAAAAGCGTCATAAATACGTCCACGCCTATGGCCCCTGCGTTTGCCCGATGGCGGGCTGGAGAGCGGCTCTTACGTGGGATGTAGGACAGCATGGCGATGATGAGGAAGTAGTAGTAGTCGAAGGAGACGTTGTACTTGTTGGGGAGGCGGAGGGAGTACATAGCCGTGCGTCGTACGATGGGCAGCGCGGCGTAGATGGTTAACAGCTCCCCCACGACCCCCAGTGGGTACAGGACGATGAAGAGGTTATACCTGGAGCACAGGGAGGAGAGTGAGGACCCTGAACACACTCATGGTAGTGGTGGTGTAACCAGAGCAGGGGTGTCTGTTGTACTGGGTGGAATACCTCTATACCTGAATCTAAACATACACTTGTAGCTCTTGTGAAGTGTTACTAGTTTCAACATGGAAGTAGTAGTAGTAGTAGTAGTACAAATTATACTGCGAAGTTATTGGAAGTTGGTTGGTTTCGTTTTAGTCATTTATTTTTTTGCTTCGGTCATGTTGTAAGTCTATAGGTATTTGTCCTACTTTGTTCTTTGTCAAAATCGTTTTAATTTAAACACACCTTTACCTACTTTTTCTGAAGTATATTTTTTCCCACACTAGCCATAAACGAATGACATTTATGTAAGCACAGAACATAATTTCTAAACTTTAATTTGCATATACAGCAATAACAGATTTCAAGACCCCCAACATTCAACATATTTTGTTACAATAGCAGACTTCCAGCATGCAAATGTTAAATATAGGCCTATCCGGCAAGCAACAAATAGGCCTATCAGATGAAAATATTACATATTATCATATAATGTCGTAAACAAGAGAACCTACACGTTTTTCAGTTAAATGAATGGTGATACTACATTCTTCTTGGGTGAGAGTGATTAGCTGATAGTTTGACGTACAGCATCGGCTGTACCGTAAACATCTGGACATTAGTGTTTGGAGTCCACCCAACTGTTTTTTGCTCATCTGTGTTTTTGTCACAACTTGTGACAAAAACACTAGTCTGGCCATCTAGAAGTCCCTAGGTTGGTCCAACATATGGAGGGCTGCATGGATCAGAGACAGAGTCCTCCTTTTAGAGACAACAACGCGATGGATCCATTTAAAACTAGGTCTTAGGGGTCCATGGTGGTGCGTTTGGCAGCACTCTTCCCAGGGCAGAGGAGGTAGGAGAAGAGAGGTGGGGTGTTTGTGGATAGAGTGAACCAACAGATTGAAGAACCGTGCGGTAATTAATCCACCATCTGGAGCCAAGAGAAACACTACCCTTATAGGTTACTGTACTTTGAACAAACATCTCTGTAGCTAAGCGTCAATGTTGTCTAGCATGTCTGTGAAGTATAATGTGCTTGTAGCCTATTGTTAAGGTAGCCTAGCATATATGTAGCCTAGTGCTGATTTGGTCTAGCGTGTTTGTAGTATAATGTGTATTTAACATATCATTGATGTAACCTAGCAATTTTGCACCTAGTGTTTGTCCCTAGTGCGTATGCAGTCTACCTGGATGTAGCCAAGCCTTGCACGTTTGTAGCACAACATGTATGTAGCCTAGCATAGGGCTATGGGTTTGACCATCAAACAGGATCGTGTGTAGGTAACAAAGGCACGGGTGTAGATTGCCAGTTGCCACGCCAGTTGGATGATCTACTAACTACACCATAAGACTACACCCCAGCTAATCCCTGAAGAGTGGAATACAGTCCCAGTAGAGCCTTGTCTGCTCCATATTTTTCTAATTGACGGCGGAGGAGGTGGAGAGGGGTGCATTTGTGAGAAATTAGGGAGTGTGTGTGTGTGTGTGTGTGTGTGTGTGTGTGTGTGCGTGTGTGTGTGCGTGTGTGTGTGCGGGTGTGTGTGTGCATTAAAAGGTGGTTTGGAGCCCAGCCAGTAGGGAGTCTAGACTGAAGAGATTGGAGCTCTGACAGAAGCTATGTAGCGTCTGATAAGAGTCTATCTTATCAGAAGACTCTTTTTTTTAGTTTTTAGTGAACATAAAGATACGTCTGGTAGGGTACAGATTTATCTATGTAATGCTGTTATTTCAGGGGTGGGGTCACCAGTCATTCTTAAAACTGAGCTACGTTCAAGACAGCGCTGAGACGCTGGAGCGTTGTCCAGCTTGAGAAATATCAGGCCAGCATTCCACAACTAAGACAGATGGTCTTAAAAAAACAGGAGCAGCTGAAGGATCCTCACCTACTCCCACCCTGGGGTCTCGGGGGAGAAGGGGGTGGAGAGAATAGCAACAGTTTGCCACAACGATAACTGATAGCTAGCATGCCTACTGAGTGGTTTCATGACGTAATTAATTAATTAATCTCCAAATGTTATGCCAAGCCTACTGTAGCCTCTTGCTAACCTCTCGCTAGTCACTGCAAGCTCCTTGCTAGCCTCTCTCTAGTCCCTGCTAGTACGTTGCTATCCTCTAGCTAGTCACTGCTAGCAAATTGATAAGCCACTCCCTAGCCTCTATCAATGCTATCTTGTCAGCCACTACTAGCTACGTTCATCAACAGTAGCATACTCAGATGTGGGAACAGAGTTACCATAAAACAGTTGACCAATCAGACACTCAATGACGTTCTTCCTTTATGCTAAATAAGGGTTGTCGGAACAGAAGAGGTGCATGCTGGGACAAGGTGCTGCCTGGAGGCTGTAGATTGGTGGAATAATATGCAAATGTTATGCTCATTCCAGCTAAAACGAATGCACACATGTGACCCTACTTTCTGTCTGGGTGCATGGTGGAAGCATGCCAGGGGTCAACAAGCAGAAAGACGTGCAGAAACTAACTGACATGCAATGTCTGACACGGCAACCATCCCCGGCTAACCACATACAGACATTGTGTGGTTCCCAACCCAAACCTTTCTTTGGGTCATTTCGGGGGGGTTAAAAATAGTTGAGACCCCAACTGGCTTTTACACATTTGAATTACCACACATAATCTGAATCCAATTAACATCTGCCCGGAATACAACTGTCCCAGTGAGCCCTCTTCATAGTCAGTATTAGTTTGCTCGTGGGTATGAAATATGAGGCAGGTCTATTTGTATGTGGGGGATCTTCACAGGACATTTAATTCTTTTGCAATTTTTGCAATTTTTATTTTAAAATGTGGACCCAAACGGGTTCGCGAGCCAGAGGTTGGGAACCACTTCCCCCCACACACACACTCCACCTGGCCCATTTGATGAAGTAGGGGACTTGGTGCAGCAGGTTGAAGGTGTAGTAGGAGTATCTGCTGATCTCCGTCACCGTCCACACCACTAAGAACAGGATCACACTCTCCTCACTCTGGACCTGAACATAGTTTCCAGAGAGAGTTGTTATTATAAAATAAATAGAAAATTTAGCCACAATCGCATGTTTGGTGAGGGCAGTGGCTGATCTGGTACATCCGTTTTCGATTATAAAATATATACACCTGAACATAAAGCCATGTATATATGGATACTAGATAAAGAAGTGCATTTCTCCTCACCTGTCTTATGCTGCTTGCGATGAACCAAACCATGAAGATCCTTGAACACACTTGAACCCCGGTCACAATCACAGACGTCCTCACGATGCCTACAGACAGAATATTTTCATTACTTTCACGTTTGAATCCTACGTCCTTCATCATAACCTACTGTAGCTTATTGGTTTGGTTTGGGAAACAATTTGTTTTCGCATATCATGCATAGGATTATTCGAGAACACCAATTTCCACAAATTAATGCAATTCACTTCCATATGTAATGAATCTGTTTTCACAGGAACTGCATGACTGTAAACTCACCAATGGCGCAGTGTCCCACCTGCAAGCAGACACAAAGATATTGAAGGTACTTGAAGACATGGCAGTTTTTAACTATGACGCATTGTATTGTAAACGGTATTTCCTCACCTCCACTAAGGCAGCGGTCTGGAAGAACTTGAGTGTCTTAGCTATGCTCCTGTAGAGTCCTCTGTGGGTTCCTTTCTGGAGGTAGAACCTCATCATGGTTATGGCCAGAACCAGCCACCTGCAGGACCACAAAACTCATGTGAGTGATGATTGACTGATACACTGAAGTCAAGGCTGGTTTATCTATAGAGCACCCTTCACACTGGGCCATTTAATGGATTAATGGATCAATAGAAGACTATTAGAAGAGAAGCTCACCGTGCTATGGTGCCTAACCCCTAACTCCTGAAGCCACTTCACCGTGTTATAGAGCCTAACCCCTAACCCTTGAGGCTGCTTCACCCTTTAGGGCTTACAAACTAATAGTAATATTCTGGCTCAATGATGATAGCATTCATTAGGAAGCGTCAAAATGCATGTGTTTAAAAAACAACAATGCCTGTGCCAAATGTATAAGCCGGACGTTTACAAAGAAAGTCTGTCCCAATATAGATGCTTTGAAGATAACCTAAAACTCTGAACTAATGACAATGGCTTTGCATTATGCTCTCAGGCCTAGGCAGGTACGAGTAAATCAATCATCAATGATCATAAAAAGAAAGCTTTTGGATCACTGTCGCTCTCTTCTTGCTCAAGTTGAAAGTCACCAGTAATAGTCATTGTAGCTTAATAATGGTGCTTTGTCAGCCATTCCACATTGCATTTTATGTCCATAGAGTCAAGTGAGGTAGGCCTTTACCTTAAATGTCAATGAGTTCATATCATTTAACCCACAGTAGCCTACTGGCATATCGAAGAAGCGCTCGGCTCGGTGTGTCATAACTTGTTGATTGTTATTGTCGGGTATCAGATGCAGGGAACAGATCACGGCTCTTTGTCTCCCAACGTCGGGTGGCGTAGGCCTACCCCCGCGCACATTATGCACACGCCGTGCGTAACGGTGTGCGTGATGTTTTACAATGTAGCATACATCAAGTTTATGCGCCGATTAAAATGTGCCAATGTGGCGTTTCCCTTTCTTCGAGGCGGGCTCCAGTGTCAGGGGCCTGTCTATACTTATCACTGCAACTGTCGGCCGCGGATCGGGCCGTGACGGTGACGCGCGCACACAGCCCGCCCTATTTGGAGAGGCTTGGCCGGCGTCAATGGCTGGCCCCCGGCTGTACCGCTGAAATAAAAACTGCTGTTTGACTCCTCGTACCCCTGACCCACCGCATGGACACATTCACAAATCGACTCGTTTACTGTTCACTTATGCTCGCGGGGGGTCAGAGGTGTGACCGGTGGAGGGTCCGGCGGTTCCTCTGCCGTCCGGCGGCGAACTATAAACAGCAACGCGTCGTTTCTCATGCTGAGCGACGGGGCGGCGGAGGGACTGGTCGAGGGGAGCGGCACCGCCGAAAGTAATTAATCCACGATAGTCCCCGACATACCCGGCCGTCATGGCGATGTTGTAAAAGGTGAGCCATGCGGTGGCGATGGCTCCTCGGTTTCTCCTCTTGTTGTTGGTTTCCTTCTCGTCCACCGCTCCGTCCTCCTCGCTGGACGCCATGGTTCCCGGGCACGTCGGAAACGGTGCGCGGTCGCAGCTGACAGCTGGGACGGGACGGGGCGCCGCGCAGGGGGTCGTAACCCGCGGTGCAGCCCCTCTCTCGCTGTCTCGCGGGACTATAGGAGGAGCGTGCCCGACCGGTCCGGGGCTCGAACCTTGTCGCTAATGACGAATGACCCGTAGGTCTACAATTCACCGACACGTCAACAAACACATAGAAAGAATTTATTTGTTAAAAAGTGAAGCCCTGCCCTGTGATGGATGGGGTGGCGATTGTGAACGACTGGATCCGAGACCAACTCGCTTGGAGCTATTAATATACAGCCGTTTATATTTACCTTGCTGCTGTTTTGAGCGTCCAGAACTATGCGCCCACCTGGGAATCTACGAGCATTTCCCCCGAACCCTCGCCACAAAACTGGGATACTTTTACCGCGCATACCAGGATACTTTTACCGCGTAGGGTCTTCGGTCGTTGCTGTGGACGTGTGTGTGTGTGTGTGTGTGTGTGTGTGTGTGTGTGTGTGTGTGTGTGTGTGTGTGTGTGTGTGTTGTAGGGACGACATAAATACTAACTCATATAAATTACTCTTTAGCTTTCCATGAGAACTTGAAGACAAGATCATCAGAACATGAGGAAAACATACATTTATTGATCACCATTTGTCCTTGGCTGAAAGTAGGCCTACATATAGCCTAATCACAAAAATCCACCGCAGAAGATGACGCCCGTATATACTGTACCCCCTGTAGAGGTATGTCATCGGAATGAGTTCCTGTTGAGTTTACAGCACGGATCAGCTGGAGACCAGCGCCTCGTCACAGCATCTAAAAATACCCGTCCCCCACGGAGCCCGAGAAATGTGTGTAAACTAGAGACCCGACCAAATATAGACCACAGCCGCCACATATACCCCGACCGGGACGTTGGGTGTGTGTGTGTGTCTGTGTGTGTGTGTGTGTGTGTGTGTGTGTGTGTGTGTGTGTGTGTGTGTGTGTGTGTGT
>JAOPJL010000112.1:7493013-7506557 GCA_027123545.1 Trisopterus esmarkii
ATATATATATATATATATATATCTTGCACTATGTGCTGCATGTGTTATAGATCATTATAGATATAAATAATACTACTGTATATTTATATATGTAGAGTATATTCTCCAGATATTTAAGTATTTATTAAATATAGGATTTAGGTTAGAGTAGATATTACTATAGATTGTTTATACTTGGAAGCATTTATTCATACTCATATCATATTCCTTCTTTAATAGTTTGTTGTGAGGTTAGTTTGATGTTGTGACTCGTCTCCCAGCTTTGGGGATGTGGATCGACGGCAGTGTGGTGGACTACACCAACTGGAACCCAGACGTCTCCATGATAAACGACGCCTGCGTAGACATCCAATCAGAGAGTGGACTGTGGGGTCACAGCATTTGCACCAGATACAAGGGCTTCATCTGCAAGACCGCCAAAAGTAAGCAGTATTATCATTACTATTGTTTACCGATTGTGGTTATTATTATTATTATTATTGCCATCCCTGAGCAGCATGCCTAACCCTTATCTACTCCTCGTGACATGGTCCTTACTTTTTTTCTTCAATGTAAGTCACTTAAAAGCTTCGGCTAAATTACTTTATGGAAAGGTAAGTTATTACTCATATAAGCTGTCAGTAAAAGTAGCGTCATTAGTAGTAGAAGTATAATATTAATATCGATTTTGTTTTGTTGTTTTATTTACACGTATATTTAATCTTATTTACAGTCATTACACCAACAGAGATGCCTCCAGTGATCGGTAAGCACATTCATTGGAGATAAATACTGATGATAATAATTAATACATGTAATAATATGTTCTCATTATTGATACCTGACGACGGCTCGTCTTTCCAGGTAGTATTGCTAGCTAATAAATGTTAGCTAATAAATGTTAATTAAGTCAAAGAATCTTTGATACGGAACTGCTATGCTAGCACTGTATTCAAAAATTGCCTTGTAGATTTTATTAAGTCTTACGTCGGGGTCTGTTAAACGCAGGAAACTAAAAGATACAATTGCCAATCATCAACATTTCAGTGAAGTCTAACTCGCTCCATACCTTCACCTCCACCTCCCCTAGCGCCCTTGAGCAAACGAAATGCCTCCGGCAGTAACACGGGAGTCATCGTAGCCGTGGTGCTGGTTAGCATCGCCGCCGTCGGCCTCGGGCTCTTCCTGATGCGCAACCGGATCCCGAGACCGTCCCTGGGCGAGTGCACTTTCGACAACCACTTGTACTTTAATAACCCCATCCGATCCACCGTGGACACCAAGGGCCTGGTCGCCAACATCGAGCCCAACGAGGAGGCGTCGTAGGGACAATGTGTTAGCCTTGTGGTCGTTTTTTTGAACTAATGCACGCATCCGCAACCTGTGTTTGGTCAGATAGGACATTTTGTTACGCCATCGGGTTTCTGCGAAGGAATGTCTACGTTTGACGTTATGTTGAGAGATTTTCAACCGAGTCACTTTATTTTGGAGGTTTCTCCAAATCAAAACCACCTTTTATCAGCACTATTTCAATGATACTTACATAATGAGTTCTGGACAGGATGGGTGAATGACCTGAATGATCTGAGATAATTTAATGGTTTTGTTTGGATTTTTGAGAATTGTACAGATTTATTTTATGATGTTCCATAAACTTAATCAAACTAATTTGACTGAGTCACATTAACTAGAAATTATTTTATGAAGAAGAATATTTCAAGATTCAAGAATGGAGAGTAAATATATCATTTTAAACACACGTAGGCAGACAAAGTAAGTAACAGCTGTTGTAATGTGCCTGTATTGTAAATAACTGCATATTAAAACCAAATTATATAATTACACAAAGGGGATATTTGTTTGCTACTGTTGTCCTCTACACCCTGACTATTTCAACACATGTATGCAAATGTCCATGTCCATGGACGCAGGTTTGATCACCTTCAGATAACATGAATAAACTGTCAAAAGTATACATGACATGTTACATGTTCAAGCATTCAATCCAATTCAAGAATTTGTAACAGCAACATGTTGACAGTTAAAAAGATGTCTGCAAAGCAATGTCCAACTAGGCATGTTTGGTGATGATTACAAAGACTGTCCTTTTCTGCTGATGTAGACCAAAAACATTTTGTATTGTCAGGCTGGCTAACAGAGCATCAATGTATTAAACGTCTGGCTGGGTAATAGAGTATCGATGTTTTAAACATTTTATATTGTCAGCCTGGCTAACTGAGCATTGAACTGAGCTTTGATGTGTTAAACATGTTCTATTGTCAGGCTGGCTAACAGAGCATCAATGTGTTCAACAGGTTATATTGTGAGGCTGGATAACAGAGCATTGATGTGTTCAACAGGTTATATTGTGAGGCTGGATAACAGAGCATTGATGTGTTGAACATGATATATTGTGAGGCTGGCTAACGGATCATTGATGTGTTGAACATGATATATTGTCAGGCTGGCTAACAGCATCAGCTTTTGACAGGTATATCGTCAGGCTGGCTAATGGATCATCGATGTGTTGTACAGGTTATATTGTCAGGCTGGCTAATAGATCATCGATGTGTTCAACATTATTTTGTCAGGTTTCTAGACAGAACCTTCTAGACTTTGGTGGTTTATTTCTAGACAGAAATAACAAGTTATTGTTATGATAACTAATTCATTTACCTTTAAAATACTGTATATATTGTGCTATTTAAAAAAATCTTTTTAATTGACTTGAGTATAGTACTACATATACTCGAAGGAAGAACCTAGACGATAAGGGTCCTAATTTGGAGTTTATCGGTACCTTCAACGGAAACGGAAACTGAAGGTTGAGGGTGAGATAAGTTCCAAAGAAGTTGAGCATTCGCTCCCTCTGGCATTTGACTGAGTCACAACCTTTATATGATCTAAGAATGAACTTGAGCATTCAAATGTGAGCAGGTATAAATGTATAAATGTGTCTCTAGAACAACAGAGTGAGAGAAACAAAATATGAATCTTACATCAACAACAACAGGATTTCAAATTTTCCTTCTGTCAGTACAAGGTTGGTACATTTACATTCTTAACATTTGAACTGTTTCACATGACAACCAAATAATGAGAGGGTGAAACCAACATTTTGTATCACATTCAATGATTCAGCTTCAGAAAGGTGTGTTTAGTTAAGAACACCGGTTTATATATTGGAGTCTGTTTTCAAGTTTAGTTTTTTAAATGTTAAAAAAAACAACATCTAGATGTTAGTTAGGTCTCGTTTGTACTCCTCACATTTAGATCATAGTATTCTGGGAATAAAAAGTGTTTTAAATATTTAACTGTTCAACTTTAGGATAATTTGGGATTCAATTCAGACTTTTTGGCCCTTGGTCAACTCAGTAGACAGTTATGCATGTGCTGTTAAAGGATTTGAAGGTTTTCCCTCTCCTTCAGTGTGAAAGTCAACTCCACAGTACACTGACATGAAGCCAGATGTTATGAACAACTAAGGTTGAAAACTAAATGTACAAATGTACAAACTGCTGGTATTTTATATAGTAATGAAATGTAACTGAACAGATGCTCCAAAGACCCCCTCAGTTACCGTGAGTCCCTCTGGTAAAGTAGAGGAGGGCAGTTCAGTGACTCTGAGCTGCAGCAGTGATGCCAGCCCAGCAGCTAAGTACACCTGGTTCAAGGAACATGACGACTCGGTGGAGGAATCAGGACCGAACTAGTGTGGTCAACCTCAGTAGGGGTTGCGAATGCAACCCCATCTTGGCTCCTCCCCCTGCACACAGGTGCAGGATAAAAAGGCCAAGATGGCTGAACTCAGCCTCTGTTGGTTGCCTCCTAGGCTGGTGAGTTGGGTCCCTGTTTTTTAACAGTTTTGAGTTCCCATTTATTAATTAGTGTCTCTTGTTTTTAGGTTCTCCTGGTGCTGTTTTGTACGGTTTTAGTTGTTCTGTTTTAGCTGTGCTGTTTTGTTTTCATAGTTTTTGTTCCGTTTTGCTATTTTGTTTTGGTTGCTTTAGTTCAGTTTGCTTTTGCATTATATCCCCTTTTCTGTTTCATTGTGTGACCGTTGGGTTGCTGGGTTACGAAATCCCTGTTTTGCTGTTTGGTTTGGTTTTGCTCCAGTTTTCTTTATTTAGTTTATTATTCTGATTGTAATTAAATGAATAGTTAATATATTGTCTCTGCGTTCTCAAACCTGTGTCCATATTATTTCCGTAATAGTTCAATTTTCTTTGTTCTATATTTCCTGGGGTGTAATTCCCCAGGAGGAGTTGTCCGTCCCTCTTTAGTTATTTCCCTCCCCCCTCATAACGCCATCAGACTGATGATTCCACGTAGTCTATTAATGTGACAGGTAATTGGTCCTTTTAAAACAGTGTTTCTGAACTGGTTCGTCACACACTTGTTCTGAATGAGTAAAAAAATATATTTTATTGAAAGAAAATAAATTTGAACACGAGAAAAAGCCCAAAATAGTTCTAGTGCTTAGCCGTCCGATGTAAGGCTTTTATTCTGACAGCCACGTCTGAAAGACATGCAGTAGCCATTGCCATGGTTCTGTCAACATTTGATTGAAAGAGGTCATGCGTACGTTGTCACTCGAACAGTAGCCTTTTTTGGAAATAAATTGTCTTGGTTTGAATTGTATAAACGTTGGTTGTGACTTAATGACCTTGAGAAATTGTGGATCCCAAGGCCAGACCAGTTGAGAACCACTGCTATAAAAGACTCACTCACACACAGAACTGCCTTGTGTTGCAATGGTCAGTTTTTTGAGTTGGGTGAGTCATGACGCTGAATCATGTCTACTAATAACTAGGTATAATCGTTGACGAATATCCCTCTTACCAGCGATCAGAATATATGTTGCTATATCCTGTATAGAAGCTAGAACTAAAATAGAAATACAGACCAATATTGCCCTAATAAGGTTGTTATCTGTGATGCATTTTGAAATTGTTTCCAGAAGCCTCCTCAGTCAGATTGAGATTCTATGTTCTGTCATTGGCGGCTACAATACTCCTCCTTGCAGTCCTCTGGATAGGGTAAGATTCTGTCTGTCTGTCTGTCTGTCCTCTCATATCTCTGGGCCAAGAAGGGCCTCTGAGACAGCTGGTCTGGGGGAGGCAGCAGCAACGGCTGGAGAGGTGGAGGAAGAGGTGAGGGACAGGAATGAAGATTTATATATTTTTTACCAAGTCATCCTTTACTAATCCTCCCAGTAGAAGAAGCCTGAGCAGGCCATTCTCCGTCTGGGGTCAGTGTTGACCCAAACTGGCTCTCAACGCACATGTCATGTTCCTACCCTCCCCTACGGTCACCAGATAATGGTACAGCTCATGTTCCTCGCCTAGTGTCACCAGATAATGGTACAGCTCATGTTCCTCTCCTAGAGTCACCAGATAATGGTACAGCTCATGTTCCTCCCCTAGTGACACCAGATAATGGTACAGCTCATGTTCCTCCCCTAGTGACCCCAGATAATGGTACAGCTCATGTTCCTCCCCTAGTGACCCCAGATAATGGTACAGCTCATGTTCCACTCCTAAGGTCACCAGATAATGGTACATTAGTCGAGAGGTGTAATTAACTAAATGTTGTCTTGCCTCCTCTGTCACTGCTCAGTCACTTCCTGAACCTGGGTATGAAACCACAAAAGCTCTGCCCCTTCAGCAAAGAGAACCAATAGAGATGCATGACCTGCTGTGTCCAATCAGATCAAAGACAACAGGTCCAGTAGTCTGTGGTCAACTTGGCACCGCCAAAAAGACCCAAGGGCTGACTGAGTAAGCATCTCTTGGGATTTCTAGACTGCAGATTTTTGACTTCACGTATGACGACCTTAATAATTGAGTGTGTAAAATCTGCTATAAATGGTGATGAGGTTCATGTCTTGTCCGTTTACCTTTCAGAGACGGTGACCAGACAGGAGAAACCTCAGGGATGAAAGTCGAATAAACCGGTTAAAGAGTTTTAACCTTGAGGAACTAGTCGTTTTAAGAGTTCGATATTTTTTTTTTCCAGCAGTGGTGCTGATGTGTGCGTGCATGTGAATGTTTTTGGGCATTTTTCAGTCTGCATATTATGAAATAAAGGGCCCTATCTTGCACCCAGCACAATTGACTTTCTACGCCGACGCATGTATCGTTGCTAGATTTTCCCCATAGCAACATCGCCATAGCACCGCCCACAAAGCTACTTCTGCTTTGCGCCAAAACACATGCGTTTGAGACGTCTAACTAGGGTCCAAAGAGTGTTAATTAAAAATATGTATTTTAATGAGCCGATAGCTGCTGTATTCTCCTATTATATATTTATGTTCTACAATTGTCTTGTGTTACTGTAGTGTAGGTGTTAGCTTGAGATGGTTAAGTTGATCAGTTTAGGGATGGTTTAGGTATTATGTAAAATGGTTAAGTTAGGGATGGTTTAGTTGGTTAGTCAGTTTATTTAGGTATTTCTTTCATTAATACACAGGATCAGATGTTATAATCCCTTGTGCCAAAATCCAAGGAAAAAACATATTCAGAAGCCCCTGCCCCAACCAACCGTATAAGCACTCTGGCCACTAAGCTACCAACCAATGATGAAAAACGTAAGACTAATGGCCCAACTAACAGCAGTATGCAGCATTTCATTGGGGTTATCAAGTGGGCACCCTCTTTCACCGACGTTTCGTGAGTTAATGTTAGGAATGGTTAAGTTAAGGCATTGGGTTAGAAATAGTTCGGTTAAGGTACTAGGTTAGACCTATGGTCAATGGCCGATGCCCTCGTCGTTGAAGTAAAGGGTGAGGCAGGGCCCAGAGGTCGTGAATACCAGCCACTCCTCCGGCGCCCTCCCCTGCTCCAACCATGTGCTCCCTCAGCCCTCATTGTTGGAAGGGAGGCAGAATTCTCCATGGCAACAGCAGAGAGTTGGACTTTAAGCCTCCTGAGCTTCCACCGTTTCTTTACTTTCGCATAAGAAGACTTCCCACAACAAACCCTCGCTCCTCTCTTCTCCCCTGAGGAACAGAGAGGCCTTCTCTGGCCTGCAACAACTACGGTAGGCCTGGGCTGCTATGCTGTGGTATTTCTCTCCTGGCTGTGTCGTTTGTAACCGTGTGTGTGTGTGGAGCAAGTAGGCTGGATGTGGGGGCAGACAGAGCGAACAGCTACCGTTGGCAGGGTGGAGGGCTGACTCAGACAATCACTGAGAACAGATTATCTACTGGTGCCAACCAGCACTGTGTCACCATGATGTTACTCATGGAGATCAAGCTCCTCATACAGAACATGCAGCAGAATGTGAGTCACTACCACACAGAAAACCTTGTTGCCAAGTGCGCTCAGCGTGTTAAGACTAACTGCAACGATACAGTTTATGGTTAAAACCCATAAACCTCTCTCTCTCCGGGCTGTTCATGAACAGCAACCTTTTTGTCTTAAAGGTTGGAGGGTTGGAGGTTTACCAACCTGCTACTTTACTGTGAGGGGCCCATGCCGGCACATTGGCCCTCTGCTTTCCTCCATACTTCATACAACATTAATTAGTTTCTCTCCAGTCTGACCCACTCCCCATCCCCCTTCTCTGTTCCCTCTCACTTCCTTGCACTAATCCTCTTGTTGTGGTCAGAGGGGCCCCAGCGACTGCCCGGCCGGCCCACCACTCTGGGGGCGAGCTGGGGGTGAAAGGTGCCGTGCCTGGCCCCCCTCACGGCTCATTATGGATGCCTCCTCCTCCTTCTCCTATTCCGCCTCTACTTCCACAACTCACTGTTGTGTTCTGTACAGTGGACTCCTCTCCTGTACCTCCGGTTCTCCCCAGGCCCAGCGGAGGTGCAGTGTCTCCCCAGCGTGGGGAGCTGTGGTTCAGGCCAAGGTCAGACGGTGTCCAGCTACCGGGGGAACTGGGAGTTGGAGGACAGCGACCAGGAGATCCAGGGAGTCAGCGGAGATATGAAACCCACCAGGGGGGAAGCGTTCCATGTGCTGCTGCTGCTGCTGCCGCTGCTGCTGCTGGTCTGTCTGCTAGGGACGGCAGCGGGGGTCAAAGGTGAAGAGCGTGGCTATCTGCAGGAGGCGCTGGGCACCTTGGGTCTGTCGGACCACGTGGAAGGGCCTCCACGGCTGCAGAAGGCCCAGCTGGGCGTGCTCTCCAGCCGGGCGCTGCGGGCCGCGCACTGCGGGGAGGTGATCGGGGGCACCCAGGACGGCTGTGACCAGGTATTGATCACCGCCCGGTCACCATGTAGCAACTGGGACCGCTGTCACACCAAAGCAAAAGTCTTACTCCTGTTTGATTATATTTATTTCTACTTGTTTATATGTATCTATATTTAGTGCAGTGTCCCTGTGGTTGTTTTTGTGTCAGGGTCATTTTGTGCTTTAGCTTTTTATTTGTTTGCCTGTTTAACTGGCTTTTTGTGGCTGGAATGTGGCTGTATGTGGAGGCTTATGGCCTCCAACTTTGACCTTTTATGGGCCACTCATGCTGAGTGGCTTTAGACTGCTCTCTCTCTGGTTGGCATAATACACTTTGCAGGCACTCAGCATAGCTTCCACCTGTTTATTAAGCACACTCGTTAGTGATAAGCAGTGACATTTTGTGGTCTGAATGGAACTTTGTGATGTGATAAACGCTCATTTCCCTGATTTATCCTCTTTGTATCAGGTTTCGGGACAAAGTTGTGTAAAGTATGCAAGTCCTCTGAGACTGCAGTATTGATGAAGAATTTAAAAAAAAAAAGTTGAGGTGACTTGAAGTGACTGGGCCTACTCTAGCTTGTTGACGGCCACTCTTGGTTAGGCTGGTTTTGTGGCTTGTTTCCATAGTTTTTGTGTGGCTGCCCTAAAACATTTCTTCTTCTCCTCCTCCTTCACCTCCTCCACTTTTTTTCTCCTCCTCCTCCTCCTCCTCCAGTGCCTGAGGCCCGCCGTGGTCCTCTCCGCCCTGGAGGACGATGGGGAGGTGTACGTCGGCGAGGAGAACTACGCCCGCGTCGCCACGGTGATACTCTATTACATCATCCACATGGCCGAGCTGTGCGTCTCCAACGCCGCGTCCTCCTCTTCCTCACTCTCCGCCGCACCTCCCGCAGACTTCTCCTTCTACGTCCTGGCCCTCGCCAACCTCCACCCTGAGCAGGACCCCCACCTCCTCTCCGCCACGGAGGTCCGGAGCATCCTCCAGGTCATCAACCAGAACTACCAACCAGCTTCTCCTCACACACAGGTGGGACACGCCTCGCTCCATCCACACACCAGTATGCTGTGGTTAGGACCAGGCCCACAGACTGTCGCTCCATCCACACACCAGTATGCTGTGGTTAGCACCTGGCCCACAGACTGTCGCTCCATCCACACACCAGCATGCTGTGGTTAGGACCAGGCCCACAGACTGTCGCTCCATCCACACACCAGCATGCTGTGGTTAGCACCTGGCCCACAGACTGCAACAAGAAGGGGGGCCAGCGTGCCTATAAACTGTAAATCAAGAGGTTTTTATTTAAACTAAAGAGGACTTGACCCAAGGATCCAATGAGGAGTGTCAACATCAGCAGCCGAGTAGTGTGTGGTTGCAGGAACATGTCAATTTTTTTGTGTTATGTGATATATAGATATATAGATAGATATATAAATAGAGCTGGCGAATCAGAGCGAGACAATCGGTGTAAGGGCCTGGCTTGGCCACATGAGTGTACAGTCATTGGTCACCCACATAGCTAAATAGCCATGAGGGAACAAAGCACTAAAATAACATGAGATCGGAATGGATTTTTTGGCTTCTTCATGAGTACCGGCTTTTATTTCTAATAGTAGTTGAGCAAATTCTGTTTTAGTTGACTTTCCTCCTTCTCCAATTCTTAAGGCGTCAATTACTTTGGTTGTTTAACTGAAACAGGTTGAGGCCATAAGGCAGAAGGTAGGATGGTAGAGGAGGCCTTGTGACGGTGTGATCCCTGACTCCCGGTAGTGTGTCGACGCCCGTCACCTGATGGAGGAGGCTGGAGGAGAGGAGCAGGTCTTGGGTCTGGCTTCCTCTTCCTCCGTGCCCCGGCTGGCGGCCGCCATCTTGACCCACCTCCTGCTGGGCGACTGTTTCAGCCGGTCAGACCTCCCGCCGCCTGCCTTCTTCACCGACTACATCTTTCACGCTCTCAACTGCTCCACCGACCTCCACCTCGTGGGTAAGGCCAAAACAGACCGCCTTGTGGTTTGTAGTCAAAGCATTTTGTCCCTCGTAGGAGGAGGTAGAGCAAGGGCCCAAAACGAGCAAGGTCTTTACACTGAGGAACACTGCACAACAACACCACCACGACAAGAGAGTTTTAAAGGGAAGTCGCTCCAGGCGAGTAACGTAACGAAAACAAAGACTTAGCATTAAGTGTTTGTGTGAGGTGTTCAGTACCGTGTCCGACGAACCACTAAAGCACCTGTTACCCTGTCTCTGTTAAGACTTGGAGGAGCTGCTTCACCAACTGGGAGTGGGAGGAGGAGGAGCTAACCACACCCATGCTAGAAAGAGCCGGGGCCTCACAGGCCCCTCCCAGGAAGAGGCGGGGCCTCATCAGGAAGACTTCAGCCATCAGGCTACAAGCATCACCGCGGACTGGACAGCGGTGAGGCAGACATTTAGAATAAACAGTAGAAGCCTTTTCTGTCGATGGCTTTATAGGTAAATATAACATTGCTACATTTTTCATGTTCGATCCACTTTCCCTAATTATTATAATGTGAATGTAAAATGTAAACGTTTTCTTTCTTGTTGTCTTTATAGTCGTGCTTTTCAGCCAATCAGCTGGTGGATATCTTTGCCCTGGATTCTCGTTCGCCGATCTCAAAGGACCGCTTCAGCCAGATGTGTCCAGCCATCATTCAGCAGTTGCTAGGTAACGCCTGTCAGTCGTCAGAGGGGGCGTCCAGAGGAGCTCCGCCCACTGCCCTGGAGAGTAAGACCTTTGACCTCCTAACTTAGTAATTGACTAACTAACTAACCCACTAACAAACTAACTAACCAACCAACAAACCAACTGTACTAACTATACTTACTATACTGACTACTAACTGTCCTAACCAACTAATTAACTAGACGGACTGATGGACTTGTCCTTCTGACCGACCAAAACTAGTTACTAAAGTTACAAAATAACACATTTTAAGAGTGTTAACTATTTTGTCATTAACAACTGATCCGCCTTTAACTAACTGATCTCATTAATTTTTAACCAACCACCTCTCCTCTCTCCCTCTCCCTCTCCCCCTCTCTCTCTCTGTTTCTCCCCCAGAGTATGGCTACAGTACCGCGGCCGTTCTGCTCATCACGCTGGGCTCCATGTTTGGCATCTGCCTGATCTCCTTCAGCTCCTGCCAGCAGACCTACCAGCTGCTGCTGCAGCTCTTCGTAGGCCTGGCTGTGGGCACGCTGTCCGGGGACGCCCTGCTGCACCTCATCCCACAGGTAGAGGGCGCTGTTCTTCAGGGTGGACGATCAGGGTCCGCATCAGATGGGCTTTTCCGGTGCTGGTTTCCACAAAATGCTCTGGGAAAAGTTTTGTTTGGGTACCAGAAAAAGGAGGCATAATATTTAGAGTTACTAATGACTATGTTTGGGTCGAATTAAGGTAAGGATAGGGATGGATAGGTTAAGGTTAAGAATTGAAGGAGTAAATGATTTGGTCCCGAAGTCAAGGTACGGGTTTGTTGTTATCAACCTCAGGCTATATATAAGGTTGCAAAGGCATAATTTGAATCATCAGTAAATAATTCGATCTAGTACACGGATGACATTATATGTACTCACAGTGGTAGAACATTCCAGGCGTTCAAATCTTAAATTCTGAAGATTTCACGTACCAGGTCAATGTCTGTGATGGTGCTGAACACCAACCCAGATGTTGAGAAGTACATGGGAGGGCTTTTACTTTGAAATACAAGCTCCTTGACCAGCTTGAGAGCTGAGTAACTGTCTGATCCTAACATGTCTGATCCTAACATGTCTGATCCCAACATGTCTGATCCTAACATGTCTGATCCCAACATGTCTGATACCAACATGTCTGATCCTAACATGTCTGATCCTAACATGTCTGATCCCAACATGTCTGATCCCAACATGTCTGATCCCAACATGTCCCTGGAGGTTCTTGGAGTGCATGGTGGACACGGACACGGTCATGGAGCTGAGGAGGGGAAGGAGTACCTCTGGAAAGTTCTGGGGGTCATCGCTGGAATCTACGGTTTCTTCCTGCTGGAGAAACTCCTCTCCGTCCTGGTTCCGTCTCACAGACATGTATGACCTCCTTCTGCTTCCACACGCCTGAGGTTTAAATGAAACATGCCGTCGGTCTCCACAACACCTGGTGCCCACAGAAGTCGTCCACATTGGTTAAAGTAAAACTTAACCCCAAGGCAACAGGCAGCATGCTTCATCTACGGTGGCCGGTTCATTTCTAATAGATGAGTTGTGCAAGTGCTCCTATATATATTAATTTGTATGACACATCACCGGCGTAGAGAGAGAACCATGGCATACCTACGGCAGATAGGATTCAACAGAAGTTTAACTTGGCTTTCTGTGTTTTCAATGATTTTAATGATGTGAAAAACACACAATCCTAATGCTTCAAATAGTAAGACATCTCAAGAGATGTATATCATAGACAAACTACTGAATGTGTGATTTTTTTTGTTGAGATATTACATTATGAGTAATGATTTCTGTTCTGGATTTTGCCGGCCAAACCATCTGGCCTCTGGATCTCTGACACTCATCTTCTCCTTCAGGCCCACTCACATGACAGGCCTGTAGAGCTGAACTGCAACGAGCAGTCAGAGAGGGACAAGTCCATCTCCACCATGCAGCTGGTGAGCCTCTGGTCCCTCTGGGCTTCCTGTGCAACACCAGGACTCAGCGGCGCTGAGAGCCTTAGAACGGATGCTTTGATTGGTTCAACTCCTGGGGAGAGAAGTGGCAGGAGTGAAAATGACGATTGTTTCAAGTTATTTGGACCCTAAATGTTTGCTTTTCTCTCCTCTATTTTGTAATATAATTGTTCTGTTTTGAGTCAAGCAATTTCCGATTACTCATTTATTAATAATGTACACTGAATCAGTATTTCCAACCATACGGAATCCACTGAGGTGTAGCGATTGCATTCCTACAGTACAGAATGTTGTCTCAGGTCGGACCGCTATGTTGTTGTTATGTAAGCGGAGATGAATGCTGGTGTGGGAGGGACGGAGAACATTGAGGGTGGGGGTGAATCAACCTGAATAATAATATAGTAAGACCCAGCAAGCTGAAGAGAACGGCAGTCTCATCTGGCAGAATACACATACATTCCTGAATACACTCATTAAATGATGTGTTTATTGAGAGTCAGAGTGAGATTTGTTTTAACCTCGTCTCTCAGCCTTGTCTTGAGCACAATTTGTCCTCAACAGGGAACTGTAGAAGAAAGTTCAGAAACCCCTGAACAAACAGAGACAAGCAGGCCGCCTCCGCAAAGTAAGACAAAACACACACACACACACACACACACACACACACACACACACACACACACACACACACACACACACACACAC
>JAOPJL010000112.1:7681802-7692423 GCA_027123545.1 Trisopterus esmarkii
CACACACACACACACACACACACACACACACACACACACACACACACACACACACACACACACACACACTCACAGATACATACCTAACTGACAGCAGCAACTCGATGAAAACACAGCGTCAATAGAAATGCTTGGCTGACATTGATGAGCTCAGACAGAACCGTCCCATCAGAACCCCAGACCTCCATCAGAACCCCAGACCTCCATCAGAACCCCAGACCTCCATCAGAACCTCCATCAGAACCCCAGACCTCCATCAGAACCCCAGACCTCCATCAGAACCCCAGTGCTCCATCAGAACCTCCATCAGACCCCAGTGCTCCATCAGAACCTCCATCAGAACCCCAGAGCTCCATCAGAACCTCCATCAGAACCCCAGTGCTCCGTCAGAACCCCAGCCCAGCCCAACCTTGTTTGTTGTTTTAGAGTTAAATAATCACGTCTAAATATGGAGGGCATTCCTCACACACTGTCTCCACAAAACTTTTCAGCACATTTTATTTTCCAGTTTGCCTTTTCCTCCATGAACAGTGTTCAGAAGAGCTTATATTTAACCAGAACCACTTCACCTGCGCCCAGGTATTTCATGATGACTCATGACCAGACAGACACAACAAACAAACTACAGACGCAGAAACATAAAAAGGAGAATCATCATCACTGAAATATAGTGGAGGAGTCATTAAATATGTTTACCAAAAATATGTAAATTAAGTAATTTCTAAAAGAAATGGATTGATCAATCAGTAATCTGTATTATATATCTAATGTTAACCCAGGGGTTGACAGTAGCACAATGATTTAATGTGTGATATAATATGTGATATATTACATGCTGTAATGCATAATGTACTGCATGATTTATTCCATGATTTATTGCATGCAGTATTCCATGAGGACTTTTATGCTGTATTCTGTATTATGCTGTATGTATTTGATGGCTTGCATGATGTATTGCATGATATATGTGTGAGACTACAGTAGTAACGCAGTGATGAGTGTGTCATGATACAGCAGACATCAGGACCTGTGTAAACATGTGCTGGTGGCTGGAGAACATGCAGGGGACATGCTGTGATGTATGACTGGGTTCTTGTCAGAGTGCTAATGACTCTGAGATTTCGATGGGAGAGGGCGTCCCATAATAGTTAATGAACCATACGAGAGGGGGTGGTCCGCTCAGCAGATAGTTAGGCCGTTAGGCTGCGATGAGATGACTTTAATCAACTCCCCTCCGCGCAGGGGGTGATGTTATGCTAACAGTATCGTGACCAGCCATGCTAGCCGCTAGCTCCTTGCAGTTAATTGCTGAGTCAAATAGCAGCAAGACAGACTGTCACCGTGGGGCAAACCCTGCCAAGCCTCACCGGGCTGCGTTGGTTGCTATCAGTGGGTGCTGGGGGTGGAAGTCGTCGTTGGGTAGTTTCTGAGAGAGATGGAGCTGGGAATGATTAGACGTGTCCTCGCGTCTCGGCCTGGGCTTCATCTCCTAAGTGCTACATTACCTCATACTTTGGACCTAACAATGGATTTACCATTAATCCACCGGCCAGCCAAATGACGAAGGGCTCCACATATCACTGGATGTGCCAGCGTTTATTAGCACTTGTGAAGTTATTGATCGGCTGTTTTGATGAATGGGAGCTGGACCACGATGTGGCACAGAGAGACCTGGGCAGCCCCGGTCCCCAGCACCATCTAGGACCCCTAACACCACCTAGGGCCCCTAGCACCCCCTAGGACCCCTAGCACCACCTAGGACCCCTAGCACCACCTAGGACCCCTAGCACCATCTAGGACCCCTCGCACCCCCTAGGACCCCTAGCACCACCTAGGACCCCTCGCACCATCTAGGACCCCTCGCACCATCTAGGACCCCTCGCACCACCTAGGACCCCTCGCACCACCTGAACCCCTAGCACCACCTGAACCCCTAGCACAACCTAGGACCCCTAACATCCTCCAGGACCCCTAGCACCACCTAGGGCCACAAGCACCACCTAGGGCCTTAGAACCATCTAGACCCCTAACACCACCCAGGACCTCTTGCACCACCTAGAACCATCTGGGACTTCTAGAATCACCCAGGACCTCCTAGGGCCCCTAGCACCACCTAGGTCCTCTAGCACCTCCCAGGCCCTCTAGCACCATCTAGGACCACTTGGTACCTGGCCCCTGTCTTCCTGTCCAGAGCACCTTTTCTGGACTCTTAGCGCCCACCGGTCCTCATCCTCTCTGTTTGACTCCCTCCCCATTCATCTCTCCTCCTCCTCTCACTCCTCTCTCCACATTGTCTCTCCTCATCCTAGTCCTCCTGCTCCTCTCACTCTGCTCTCCCTCTAGTCGTCTCCCTGCTCTCTCCGCCTGCATCCCTGCTTCTCTCCGCTTCCCTCTCCTCTCTCCTCGCCTCTCCTCCCTCCCTTGTCTCTTCCCCTCCACTCCCTCGTCTCTCCCTCCTCTCTCCTCCTCTTCCCTCTGCTCCCTCCTCTCTCCTTCCTCCGCTCGCCTCCTCCTCCCTCGCCTTCCCTCTCCTCCCTCCTCTCTCCCTCCCCTCTCCTCCCTCCTCTCTCCCTCCCCTCTCCTCCCTCCTCTCTCTCCCTCCCCTCTCCTCCCTCCTCTCTCTCCCTCACCATCCTCCTTCCTTCATAACTCGTAACTCAAAACAAACATTATGAGAGGAACATAAGGCAGAAAGAGTTGCAGCTTTACATTAAAGGAAGCTTAGCGATGGGAGAGATGCGTTTTCTTGTCTTCAGCTCCCAGGGGGGTCAGTGGACCCCAGCATGAGACCTCTAACTCTTCTAAGAGGCACTGAGTGCGTTGGTGAAGACCTTCACTCCTACCTACTCGGGGTAATTACCATAATAAATTATAATTCCCTCAAACCGTACAATCTGCCCTTGCTGGAGAAAACCAGGCCATCATTCAGAGACCAGATAGCTGTCGGAAAGAAGCCTTCTCCATCTACACGTTTAATAAAACACTCACTGCTCTCTTGCTGCTGACTACTGCCATACTGCCATGACTACTACCAGTACCATTACCAGTACTACTACCAGTACTACTACCAGGACTCGTACCACTGCTACTACTGCTAATAATCATTCACAATATTAACAAGATAAATTAATTACATTTATGAATTAAGCGGCACAGCAGCCTAGTCTAACATTTTCTGCAGAATATTTAATTTGTTCTTCCCCTAAATTGGGAGTTCATCTCTGTGGTGATGTGAAAGTAAAGTCACTGCAGTGGCAACCAATAATTTCTGCTGCGAGGCGCTCCGCCATCTTTCTCCGTAATGGACAATAATTGAGCAGAATCCATCACTGGGTCCAGAAATAGAAGAGAATAATGGACGCAGCAACGCCCCCTCCCCCCCCACCTCCCCCCTACCGGTGCTCAGAGGAAACGTCAACGCGCCCTGACGCCACGCTGGCTCCATACAATAACACCGCTTCGACTCAAACCATACCTATTATGTACAAAGTGCAGAGGGTTGACCTTCACGGGGCTTCAGCACGAGAAACCTTTCTAGCGACGGCCGAGTTTCTATGGAGGGGAGGTGGCTGACATTTGGACAAGCGGTGTGGTGGTGTTGTCGCCTGGACCCGTACGTTCATCTGAGAAGGTTCCTCAGGCCAGACCCTGGAGAGGAACCCCAGGGGAGGAACCCCAGGGGAGGAACCCCAGGGGAGGGAACTCAGGCGTCTGTTTGCTGCAGAGGTGTTTAATGCTGTTTTCACCCATAACCCCCAGCCTCCTCCAACTCAGAGCAACACAGAGCTAATTAACTGATTTGTTTTTGGAAAAGGAGTCCCTGAATTAACTAAGTACGACGGGAGGAGGCACCATAAATCAGGAGCAGCTATTTCATCAGGAGGAGGCGCGAGCAGGAGCCTGAGCAGGAGGCAGAGGTTCTCCTGCCCCTGTGGAATGTGTTTGTGGCGAGCTCCCTAAATGCCAAGTTCTTCGGGTAATAAGAATAAATATCACAAGCACTCTCTAGAATTACCACGTCACCGGAGACTTTCCACCTGGAGCCGGACCCTTGGGTTTGCCTAGTGTCCTAGACTAGTGGCCTAGCATGGTCTTCTAGCCTAGCGTCCTTTACTAGTGGCCTAGCATGGTCTCCTAGCCTAGATTCCAAGACTGGTGACCTAGCCTGGTCTCCTAGCCTGTTGACCTAGACACGTGTCCTAGCCTTGTGACCTAGCTTTAGTGTCCTAGTTAATTATCCTAGCCTTGGGCCCTAGCCTGATATCCGCGACTAGTAAGGCTAGATAACATGTTAGGAAACTTGGTGGTGTAAGTGTGTAAGTAAGTATGTTTGGGTTCTTCGCAGGGCACTGCTGAAAACAGCAGGTGGTTTTCAGTGAGCATACCCTGGGTTAATAGAGTTAATTTGTACCCTGTCTCGGATGTCTCAGTTCCATGACGGTCTACAAAACATTCACAAACTGTTTACCTCCATTAGGCCTGAGGAGATGTGATAGTTCTGAGCCGTTCCCTGAAAAACAAGACAACACAAATTCAACTTCAATCTCAGGACACGTGTTGCTTCAGCGTTCACAAGGAGACTCATTCACCAAGGCCTGGTACATCAAAGAGGCTTGAATTTCTGCCAAACACGAGGAATCTCGAAGCGTCTCGTTGAGTGATGAAAGGTAAAGTACCAACACTTATTTACCGGCTTTCTGACGTGCCAAAGCTGCCCCACTTCCCCTACCATCCTCTGACCATCTCTGCTCTTCAAACTCTAAATATAAATCCTGTATTTGGTGGCACACCTTCAAAGAAATAACTCAATACTGTTAAAAACAAAACCTCTATCTAATATCCAAATATTTCATTCCTTATAATAAGCTTATGTTGATTTATGTAGTTGAAAACTTTTATCATCATAACATGTTTAATGTGATGTTACAGCGCTGTTTGTTTTGGTAAGGTCCTATTCATGGCATGACAGCCATGTTGAGATAACAAAATACCTACTGTACACACTCCGCTACCAAATGCATCTCTTACTAAACTACTGTTAACACCTTTCCCTGGGTTAGGGGTTAGAACAGCACAGACAGCTTTCCACAGCCATTCAGGAACCGTAGCCAAGGATCTACACTTAGGAATTATGTCACCAAATATTCTTCTCATTCCTGGTCTTGATGAGGAGTTTGTTGTTGAGGGCTTTAGGAAAAGGTCTACGTATCCAACAATTACGTCATATTCAACACTTGATTTCGACATCCGATTCCGATCATACCCTCGCGCAGTGGGCTGATGGCCCGACTTTGCTGTACAACTCCTTTATTGGGTGTAGGGTGCTGGGTGTCGGGCGCTGGGTGCAGTGTGCTGCTTCGGGCGATGAGTCTAGGCACTAGCGGCCCACCTCTCGCTGGCTCTCCCGCTGCCAAAGTAAACAGGTGAGTTTCTCATCTCTTCACACCTCCGTCTGCTACGCCTCGCCTGGCAACCCGGGCAAGCCAAAAACATCCTCTGCAATAGCAGCAAGGCCTGCCTTTCCCTAGCCCTAAACCTGACCCTAGCCCCTCACCCTGCTCCTAGCTGTAACATGTAAGCCTAACCCTATGAGTATTTGAGATACTGAATATACTGCCAGATCTGGCCCCTTGTGTTTACATTCCTAGTTGATGTTACACTTAGCATCTCTCCTTTAGCACAGTCAATCACTTAGCGTTGCTAGTTTAGCATGGTGAATCAGTTGGCATCACTGGTTACAGCACGGTCAATCAGTTAGCATCTTTCCTCTAGCACGGTCAATTACTTAGCTTCACTCCTTTAGCATGTTCAATCAGTAAGCATCCCTTCTTTAGCACCGTCCATCAGTTGGCCATTCTCCTTGATAACTGTCAATCAGTGATCATCTCCCGTTTAGCACGACCAGGTGCTAGGGTTAGCCCATATGGTCTCTCCGCTTGATTTGTTTCAGTGCATTTAGACACAAAATCGGACCAACCATCAACCAACATCCAACCTGGAACAATGTTCCAAATGGTCTGTGTTTCTTTCACGGCTGAATCAGTCCACTCGAACATTATTAGCAAACAGCTGTGAGTGTGATGGTTCCCGGTTCAAGACATGTCCAGGTTAAAACTGTTAAAATAATGAAATAACCAGAGTGAGCCGAGCGGGGGCGGAGGGGAGTCTGGCGGGGGCCGGTCTCTGCCCTGTCAGGGTCGGGTTGAGTGTGTCGGGGCGTGGCATGTTTGTTTTCCACGCCTCATACCTGCTGTCTTTCTGGGAAGGCTGGATGTGGGGCGGCCCTGCGCCGCCACAGCCGGCCGTCAAGACCCTGACAACCTTTGAACGGTCTGGGGAGAGATGAGTGAACAGGCTGCCGTGTGAGCAGAAGACCGCCATGACATCACCAGAGCTGTCTGACCAGGTAAACACACACACACACACACACACACACACACACACACACACACACACACACACACAAAAGTACAGTCTCACACACCAGCCGCTCCATGCTCCTGTGACTTCAAAAGGAAGAAGGAGATAAAACAAAATGGCTGTCAGAGCCATCAAGCTTCCCGTGGCCTTTAAAGGCTAATTATACGTGTTGGGCTGCTGAGAGACATCACACAGCCTAGTGATTAATAAACACAACGCCTGCAAGTCCCTGCTCATCGCCGCACTCCACCATCCGCTGGGAGGCCGTCATATCAAAGTCTATCAAACAGAAATTAAGCTAGCTTAGCCCTGCCTGCCATTTACCCCCCCTCCCCCCCTCCCCTCAAACACACACACACACACACACACACACACACACACTGCTCAACCCACCTGTTCCTCCTTTTTCAGGTTCGCTCTGCTCTCTGGTGGAGCTCTCTGATGGAGCTCTGTGGTGGAGCTCTCTGATGGAGCTCTGTGGTGGAGTTCTCTGATGGAGCTCTGTGGTGGAGCTCTCTGATGGAGCTCTGTGGTGGAGCTCTCTGATGGAGCTCTGTGGTGGAGCTCTCTGATGGTGCTCTTTGGTAGAGCTTTGTGATAGGCTTCTGTAATGGAGCTCTTTGGCACTGCTCTTGATAGAGCTCTCTACTAGAGCTCTCTAGTAGAGCTTGACAGAGCTCCCTGGTAGAGCTCTCCTCAAGGCCCTCTAGTGGGTTCTCTGGTGCAGCTCTCTCGTGGGGCTCTCTGATGGAGCCTCTTGACGGAACTGACTGTCGGGGCTCTAGTCTGTCAGTACGGCGGCCGGATCAAGGCGGCGGCGCTTTGTAGCTGGAAGTGTTGCGTTTGCCGGCGTTTTGTAAACAGCGGCGAATACGTGAGGCGGATGAGGTTACTGCTACAGGTCAGGTCTGGGGGAGGGGGCACGCTTTGAAAGGTACACCTGTCAAGTCGATCTCAATGTCTCTCCCCCATTCTCTCTCTTTCTCTCTCTCTCCCTCTCACACACACACACATACACACACACACACACACACATACACACACACACACACACACACACACACACACAATTGATCCATATATATGTGGATTGGTATCCTGCAGTTTGAAGCTTGATCTATTCGGGGGGGGGGGCGCGGCTAGCACAGTGTGAATGAGGTCATCTGGGCGCGCTCAGTGGCGTGTTGCAGTCGGTTATAACAGGGTTCCACGCGCTAAGCTGCTTTAGCTACCCCGCTGTTATCCCGCCTAATCATACCTCTGAAACAACACGCCATTGTTTCCCTGTTGATCCACTTTGGACTTCCCTTCACAATAAATACTGTTGTGCTGCTGGGCAGTGGGAACACTGCATCAGCGCTATAATGGCCGCCTCAAACAGGAACCTGTCACAGGTAATGGAGGCCTCCCAGGTCTCCTCCAGCTCCACCTCAGCAGTCCCACGGAGGAGGGCTGCTTCTGGGGGTTCCCGGACTGTGGTGGTGGTTTTTTGGGGTTACGAGTCTGACGTGGGCCTCATCGTCATTGTGATGAATGGCCAAACAAATAAAGTTTCCTATGACCTTGGAGAGCCGGGATTAATCAGTTAATTAATTGATTGGTGATTATCTCTCTCAAAACATCCATGGTTGGTCAACAAATGTTTTGCGCGACAGTGTTGTTCAAAAGCTACTCCCATAACCACGGTAAATATAACGAGTGTCTGCTACAGGTGAGCAGCCTATCAGAGAGCTCAGTAATAACACTGAGCACCTGTCCACCTGTCAGCTTCTCATCCAATCGTCTTCCTAATCGGCCACCTTAGCTCCCAGGTGTCATGCGATGCCCACAGTCATAACCAGCGCTATTATTAGCTTCTCAATGATGTTAGCACAGCGGCTAACGGTGAAAGACTGGGACCAAATGAGAGAGCCGTGGGGGGGAGGGGCGAGAGACATTATAAATTATTGGTTCTCTCCATTGATTCTGCTAATGATGAGCAACAATAGTAATTTAGCCATAAAGCTGTCAGTGGCATATCAGTCTGCTACGGGTTTTCCTCCTTCGGCGCTAGATTTATTAGCGCTGCACGCAGGCGTGTCAGGGCTTGCCGAGCCGTGTCTCCCGTACACACGCTAAACGTACGCCATCCCAGCTAGCTTTGATGTTTATATTTGTCCCCCTGCCCACACCCCCCTAGCACAGGTAGTGTGTTTACCTTGAGGTGATCTCGCCGGAGATGTTGTGTTATTGTTGTGCTCCTTGTGCTGGGTGTTTGGACATGGAAAGGGGGCAGGGTTGGGTAAGCTGTGGTTTGGTGTGTTTCAGTGTTTGCTCCGCGGGCAGTGTCTCGTGGAGCACAGACTTGCACATCAGATGCCTGAGGACTTAAGAGAGGCCTGCTGGTACATCTACCAACAATAGGAATTTCCCTAGTTTACACAACTTCACACCAAAGCCCATCTGAAGAAGGAGTTTCCTGTGGAGGACTCTGTGCCCCTGCAGAGAAACCCTGGTTCACCTCCTCGTCTCCCCTAGCCTTCATCCAGCCTCGGTCACATGCTCTCACAGAACCGTTTACTAGTTTAGTTATTCAGCACACACAGCACAGCCAGCATTATTCATTATTCTGCACACAGCTTTGTCGAAAACAGTCTTTTATTTAGATACATGTGATAAAGGAGCCGACAGTTGTTAGACAGTACAGAGACAGGTCACTAAGGAGCAGGTAGGGGTTAGACAGTACAGAGACAGGTCACTAAGGAGGAGGTAGGGGTTAGACAGTACAGAGACAGGTCACTAAGGAGCAGGTAAGGGTTAGACAGTGCAAAGACAGGTCTTTAAGGAGCAGGTAGGGGTTAGAGAGTACAGAGACAGGACATTAAGAAGCATGTAGGGGTAAGGGGCCATTTTGCTTTATCATGATAAACTCTAGTAATCACATCGAGATACAATCAGTTATATAGTATGGTACCACAGATCTGTAGTAGCCTAGGGATATTCATAAACACCGCAAGGTGTGCCCAGAAGCCACTTGTACCTCTCATAGATCATATCTAAATGTAAGTTTTAATCAATCTTAACTTGTAACAGTACACTACATTAACGAGGCTCTTATTACCTGAAATAAACACGATCAAATCCCACTTAAAAGTCGATTTGAATTGAGCTGCAATATTTTTAATGATGTGTTAAATTATTGTTTTGCTGGCGGTGCTGTGGCTCTTTGAAGTGCCTGGAGGTTAAAGTGTCTTTAATGTGGTCGCCGTTTCTTCGTGCGTTGCCTTTCTCTCACATTCAGACAGGGCTGTAATTTTTTTACAAGTTTAGGCGAAAGGCCTCCTAAATACAGTATCGGAGTTTCAAATGCCACAGAGCACCATCTCATTTTGAAGAAGCAACATTTGATATCCACTTGAAGCTGGGTGCTCCTCAGCCACTGGTGCACGGTATCATTTCAACTTCTAATCATAGATTTTGTGAATGGAATGAGTCATGCCGGAGTCAAAATGCCAGTTATCAAGCACTTAGGGGAACCTGCAGGTACAGAAGGACGTCGTTTAGCCACTTAGCCGCTTTCACCACCCAGCCAAGCACCCTGCTCTCAGATGAAAGGTGGAAATTAAAGACGCACACACACACCTTTAATAACAGTCCAAGTGTCTAATTCTTATTAAATGCTCTTTTAACTTTTCTTTTTCCCCTTCACACATACGTTGTTTATTATAAACAGCATACGTGTCTGTGGGGACCGGTGATTATCTGCTGAGAACACCCTTCATAGTAAGACGGCAGAGATACTAGTCGTAGACCACGATAGAGGCTAGCCCTTAACCAGAGTAGACACTAGACGTAGACCACGATAGAGTCTAGCCCTTAACCAGAGTAGACACTAGACGTAGACCACGATAGAGACTAGCCCTTAACCAGAGTAGACAGTAGACCACGATAGAGACTAGCCCTTAACCAGAGTAGACAGTAGACCACGATAGAGACTAGCCCTTAACCAGAATAGACACTAGACGTAGACCACGATAGAGACTTGGCCTTAACCAGATTAGGGACTAGCCCATAACCAGAGTAGATACTAGAGCTAGATCTAGACCTAGTCCAGACTACATAGTAAAACTAGACAAGACAAGACCAAGACTCTCTCTCTCTCTCTCTCTCTCTCTCTCTCTCTCTCTCTCTCTCTCTCTCTCTCTCTCTCTCTCTCTCTCTC
>JAOPJL010000112.1:7754364-7765406 GCA_027123545.1 Trisopterus esmarkii
ACACACACACACACACACACACACACACACACACACACACACACACACACACACACACACACACACACACACGGCTGCAGGTTGCTCCAGGACATGCTGGGCAGCATAATCTCCTCCTTGGGCCATGTCACCTTTAAAACCACCAGGGGAAGGTCTTTAAACAAGTTGGAGAATATCTTAAAACCATCTGAGGGAGGCCTTTGAAACACAATTCAGTTTCAGGGGGCGGCAAGGGTCTTCCACTGCAAACCGAAAGGTTCTGGGTTTGATTCCCAATGCCCCTGTCCTAGAGCAAGAGGTGCCGTTACCTCTACCAGCTCCTCACCTAATCTGAATTCACTAG
The DNA here is from genome assembly GCA_027123545.1 of Trisopterus esmarkii. NCBI lineage: Eukaryota > Metazoa > Chordata > Actinopteri > Gadiformes > Gadidae > Trisopterus > Trisopterus esmarkii. The sequence goes on from JAOPJL010000112.1 coordinate 7,754,708, forward strand.
GAGGAGGCGTCAGAGTGTTGAATTGGTTTCTGTTATCGCTCAGATTGTTTTCATGAGGTCTGAAGTCATAGTGTCCCATTGACCTTTAAACAGTGCTGTGTGGCAGGCAGGCCCAGAGGCACAGCAGCGGATAATACCTCTTCACGCGTCACCTCTCAACAAACATGGGATGGTGGGTGTCGTCAGCGGTTAAAAGCTAGACAGCTCATTTCCAAAAGAGATCCTTTTTTATGGGAGCCGACATGCATTCACCATACTGCTGATGTTTATTTCAAGGATCATGCTTTCAAATGGGCTCCCACCAGATCTCAGGGAATTAAAGCCACAGATATCACACCCTGGAATCTGCATGCCTCTACGCTCTAAACACGCCAGCAGCAACAAAAACACAGCTTTCAGCGTCAACAAGAAGGTCGACGTCTTATCTGGGCACGGGGGAGAGGAAGAGGCAGGCTAATACATCTCTGTCAGGTGCCAGGCCCCATCACACCGGGTTAAATAGACCACAGTGCCCCCTTATCTCCCCTCCTCTTAATTCTGACTTAACAGGGGAGCGGTGGCGGTGAAAGGCAAACTCGCATCAATCATTACACCACTGTATGGGGCGTCCTGCCGAAGGTCAATAAACTGTCCGCCTATGCGAGACGTTATCAGATCCAGTCGAGGCCTCTGATAAAAGCCCCTCACATTAACCCCCGTCGAGTGGCAGCACATCCGCACACAATGAGCGCCCGACACAATGACGGCCCGAAACGGCTCCAAGGTCACAATGGACCCAGGGATGGGGTTGGACCGTCAGCCGATGACTCGCACCAAACAAGCTGTCAACAGCAGCTCTGTCAGCAGGGCAGGAAAATTAGCTGTAGGGACGTGATAATGAAGCTAATCCGCGGCCATCGCAGCGGCGCTCGACTCAATACGCTTCAATCTCCCCGATGTGACACTATCTCCATCTCCCCGCGCAGAGAGGACAAGGGGAGGGGGATCTGCCCAGGCACGGGCCCCATGCACGTTGTCTTCACATGCACAGAATATAGGAGGCAAGTTGTGTAGGAATGTGCACCGTGTTTATGCGTGATGCTGTGTGTGGTGCGGGCCTGGGTTTATAAGAGATAGATACTTAAAGAGTGAACAAAAATATAAAAAAACCACTGACCAAAAAACATGAACTGATACATCACACCCTAACCAGAAAATAGAGGGAGCTTATAAGCAAAAAAGGTATAAAATAAGTAAAATGTATGAAAGAGGATATATACTATGGATGGGAAGAGCATCTGAACATACATGCATGTCTTTCTGACCGTTGAAGTGAAGTTGTCGTAAAACTCCAAAAAAGCTGAGAGTACAAGCTAAACTATTAGCAGGACACATTGTATGTGCACAGTGGAGTGTAGGTATGCATGTGGTCAGAAGGTGTGTACATGTGGTGCATAGGTGTGTAAGTGTGCATGTGGTCTGAAGGTGTGCACTTGTTGTGTAGGTGTGCATGCGGTGCATAGGTGTGTATGTGTTGTGTAAGTGTGTATGTGTTGTGTTAGTGTGCATGTGGTCTGAAGGTGTGCACGTGTTGTTTACGCGTGCATGTGGTCTGAAGGTGTGCATGTGTTGTTTAAGCGTGCATAGGTGTGTGCGTGCATAGGTGTGTGCGTGCATAGGTGTGCGCGTGCATAGGTGTGCGCGTGCGAAGACGACCGACCTGAAAGTCCCCGTCCAGGGGCTCAGTGATCTGCAGGTCCAGAACTTCGCCCTGGAGGCCGTCGTTCATCTCCGCTCCGTAGTCCACCTGGTCTGAACTGAAGTCATCCACGTACTCCCCTTCTGCGGCCCCCTCCTGGAAGACCTTGCCCCCCAGGTCCACCACGTCGTCAGCATAGTCCTCCTGCTGCTCCTGCTGCTCCTGCTGGTCGTAGGTCGTCCCCAGACTGAAGGTGGTGTTCAGACTCACCTGCTGAGCGCTGGAATCAAAACAACAACAACAACATGTGTCTTTTTGTTGTTTTCAGTTCTCAGGCTGGCTCAATTAAACAGCGGCACCAACATCCTCCTCATACCTCAGGTGTGGAACGTCCTCGTCATCACTTTGCAGAAGGTCGTCATTCAGTTCTTCGTCAGACGCCTCAGAGGCGTTCTGGGGGGGAAAGGAAGACAAAATATATACAGTTAAAAAGAGCTGGACAGCCAGGGAAAGAAAGACGGTGAGAAGTAGTCAAAGTGAATTGGTAGAAGAAAATGGGCTGAGAGGGAGAAAGGTGAAGAACCCACAGGAAGGAGAGGGTTATGAGGGAGAGTAACGCATGAAGAGACAGGGGTTGCTTTATTCCCATGTGGCGAGGACAATCTGGAGAGGTTAAAAGCCACTTCCAGTTGGTCCACTGCACTTCCTCCTGGTTCACAGCGATACCCCCCCCTCCTGCTGGGGGGACAGCTGTCTGAACACCTGACTTACACCCCCATGAGGTCTGTACCTTTACTCCTAGGTCACTGATACCAAGTGTTTTAAAATAACTCATTTTAATTTTATACGTCAGCGATGGCCATGCCTTCCATCAGCTTCAGGTCAGTGAAATGTTTTTCTTCAATTTGTTAAGTGAGCCTGCTGTCTACATGAGTCAATTTATATTTTTGAATATAAATGACTAATTACTGACCAATCAGGGAATTGCCTCACTGATAGTTTTGGGGAATCGATCTTAACCGCCAATCACAGCGCATTGAATACAACACTACCGAATGGTGGAGAAACACAGGGAGGGAGCAGATGTTTTTTTTGTGTCATTTATTTTCCAAAATCGTTCTATATTCTGCTACGTCTCTCTTTACAGCTCTCTGAACATACCTACTCCACCTTTAACCTGACATCTCTATTTAGCCTTATATCCTGTCTGGCAAAAATCAAATTTTGTACTCCGAGTCATCTCTGGAAGAAATGATCCGTCCCCTGTTCCATATCCTTCTGAAGCTTTGGGGTCAACAGTTGTGCCCTAGCATCCAGCCAGTGAACGCCTATGAGAGTGCAAATGGTTGGATTGACAACTGCTGCAGAGGAGGAGGCGGGTTCTTACCTTTTTGGCGGACAGCCAGTCTTCCTCCAACAGGTCCTCCTCCAGGTCACTGTGGAAGCAGAACAGAATGTGTGTTTAAAGAGCTTCTACTCACCACCAGCTGGGAGACCATCAGACCCCTTTCAATATTGACCATGTATTCACTACATCACTTACACGAGTGTGTAACATCCAAATACAAGACGATGTGACACTACATTATTCCAGCCAGCCAATAAGGGTGTCACAGCAAAAAATACAGGACAGTAATCGGAAGACAAATGATTAAAATAAAAATACCAAAAATATATGGTAGAAATTGTGTTATGTACAAATTATGTAGGATTGATCTATCAACTCCCATGATGAATTGTACCAGCTCATAGGCCGAGATATCCATCCATCATACAGCTCAGTTGACTTATTGGAAGCCCCTATTACACAGGTGATATGGCTTAGTAAATAAGGAAACACCTTCAGAATTGTATATTCACTCTCATGCCTTATGCAACATGGGTACCCGTTTTGTGTAAGTCCTTGGGTTTGTGTTGTACCATCTGCTAGAACCATATGTCCTTTACTGTCGGGTCATAACACAGTTCATCCCACGGTCTGTCACATTTAAAACACGTTTGGTTTTATGAAGACTACACATGCTAAATCATAAGAGGAGGGGAGGAATCTGGCTTCCTGACCATTAGCTCCATAGATTCTCATACCGCTATTTGGAATGGACTTATTGCTGGATGTTTATAAAATAAAAGTCCCCTGGGGTAAGACCACATGTCTGGTTTGTTGGATTGCAGCATCCTGTGATTAGCTGGTCTGGAAGCCCACACAACACTGCCGTTGGCACAGCAGCAATGGAGTTCAACGGGTCATGAATTAGTGAAATCTGAGCGGGAAATGAAGAGGAGTAACCTTACAGCCGGTTCTCTGCTGCCTGTTGGCATACAACCAAATTTTCAAAGTTCCATCCCAACACTTTGATGACCCCGGTCAAGTGTGGATAACTTTTTTCTTTCCTGAGTGAAATTAAATGAAACACATGTAACTTTTATTGGCGTAATTTGAATAGATACAGCCGCTTCCAAAGATTGTGTTTAGAAGTCTTTGGAAAACTTATTCTAAACTACTGTTTGACTAGTGGCCTGGAGCGCCATCCAAGAAGAGAGGAATCTCATGAACCACAAGACTGGACACATTTCACACATTGATGCACATCAGGTCAGGGAAAGTATACTCGTAAATATTTTGAGGATATAATGAAGACAAAGAGGGTTGTTTCAGATGAAATACCTCAACAGAACAATCAATAAAATGGTTAATATTTGATTTAATAACTGGATCGAGTCTGAAACTAAGGAGCTTTTAACGACTGTAAGTCAGTGTTAAACCAGCTGTTGAAACAATCACAACATACCTGAATACACCAAACATCACAACACCCAGTCTAGTCAATGTTGGTCGAAGTCTTACATTATAACACACCTCCAACACTCATCCTTACATCAGTGCAATCATTTCTATAAACAATATTCACCTCTAATCACTTCAATCTATCACATACCAAAATAAATCAAACACCATATAATACCATAAGACAATAAATTAACACCGAGATAGGAAATTAGTAGGGCTGTAGCCAATCAAAGAACCTCTTGGCCATCTGAAATTAGGCTCTACCACCAATCGATTGGTCGATCAGGGAAATTAATACTAAAAACATAGGAATGTTATCTCAAGATGACCTCAATGGTGCTCTCAAATCTGCCTGCAAGCCTAAATATCATACAAGTGTTTTTTTGAGATAGTGAGTGGGTTTCAGATCCACTCTTGGTCCGACTGAGTTATGTCATAGCTTCAATGTTAAGCAGGTCACACCAGACGAGTGATGTCAGGAAGACTCGCGTAGATAGAAAACACATGGGAAGTATCAATTTATTTATCTTTTTCTGTGCTTATAATGGTTCCCAATGGATGGTGGTGCAAATCTTCCTATGGTGAGCATCGCAGACATGAAAAAAATAACATGGCCAACGCTTTTAGATTGTAGGTCTGCATACATTTTTTGGAGTTCTTAAAAAAAAAAAACATATATTCTTCCACAGCATTAATCAGTTTTGCCTCAAGGACCAATATGGTCCATCGAGATTGATTTTGCTGTATCTTGAATGTTTTGGAAAACCTTGAAAACCGACCTGTAAGCCCAAATGGCCCAATATTTGGTCCACATACTCAATTAGATTGAAAAAATGGCCATGTTATGAGAAAACATGATTAGACAACTGAGACGCCATTGTTCCATCAATCACAAGTGTGCGTCAGAGAATCCCAAGGACCTCTAACTTGGCACAGCAAGGACATGTCCCTGAGATAACATGGAAAGTTTTGTAATCGTAACTCAAAAAATGACGTCACAGGGTCAATTTCAAATTAGCACTGTTGCATGTGCTCACCAAACTATTGTTTTTTCTAAGTCAGGGGGTAAAAGTTGGTACACGTATAGACACTGCATCAGCAGGTCTCCAAAAAGTATGGTACCGCTTTGGTGACAGGGGGGGTGCCATAACTTGCAATCAAAAGAAGAAAAAAACTAATCAGCCTCATTGTTCAATCAATCACAAGTCCGTGTCAAAGCGTCCCAGGGACTAGATGTTTGGCTTGTTTGCTCTTTCACTTTGGTAGCATTAGCATGCTCACGGAATACTGCAAACACGCAACCAGGCAAACTTTCTTCAGAAAATGCACATGCAGCGACGTGTCTACTTAATTAATAATGTTACTCCTAACACAATGTAGCCTTTCACTAAAATATTTAATGCATCAGTCTGCATTTGTCCCTTATGAAAGAAACACCAGCGTTCGTACAACCAATGAGAACTGCATACCGATCAACCGACTGACAAGAACTTGACAGCCCTAGACATTAGGGCCAATACACTAAAGCCACGTTTCCACCAATATTTCCCAGATCTTTTAGCCCCAGGAACTACATTTCATGGGACGAAAGGGTTTCCTTGAGCCCTTTGTAGTCTGCGTTTCCACCATGGTCTAAAGACCAGTGAAGGGCCCATTACGTCAAGGACACAATGAAGAAATGTGACAAATTCAAGAAATATTGAGAGAAAAATCGAACCAACCAAATCACATAAACTATCAGTTACAACGTGATTGTAACTGATTCAATCCTTAAACTCATAGCAATTGAATAATGGTGTATGCTCTGTACTTTCATCAAGATATACTATGTATTTATATAATTAAATGAATTATAAGACACCACAACCATCACACAATAAACATCACTGATTGCATCAAGCATCCTGTACCTGTCCAGGTCGTCGTCCTCCCCTCTCCGGCGGCGAGACCTCTCCGCACCAGGCTTTTGATACTGCAGGTCCTCACCTGCAGAACACACACGGTTAATACAGGCTGAATATCATGGGACCTATTACACTAATACAATGACATATGTATGTGTACTGCCAACAAGTCATTTATAATATTGGCTGTTTCGTCTTTACCAATAAGCAGGTGGTGTGCATGACATGCATTCATTACGATTGGAGAAGAAACCAAAAGACAACAGGGTTCATCTTTTATAGGTTCTGACTTGATCGATTACATTGAGCAATTGGAGCAAACATTGATTAGACGTGGGGCTGAACAATTAATCAATTTAAAATCGAAGTTGTGATGTAATAGAACGCGATATGCAAATCGCTAAGGCTGCGATTAAAAAATATATATATACTTTTGTGAACTGTTACTTTTACTGACTGGAGATCAGTTAGATTTATATTTATTTTACAATTCAATAGTTAAATAAAGATGTCACAATATAAATTAATGTCAACACATCGGCCTGGCCTAAAGGAAAGAGCAGTTTACATGTTGAAAGCTTCCAATATTGTGTTGGTCATACTTAGATATGATTTATTGTTTTTTTGAGTGAATAATACAGAACATAAGGAACTTAATACTTTTAAAAATATATATAAATATTAAATCGCAATATTGGTCAAAAATAAACACAATTATATAATTTCCCCAAACCGTTCAGCCCTAATTAGGTGTTCCACTCAAAGGAGAGGCATACAACAATAACTCACTTGTCTTGATTGCAAGTATTTATTGAGTGAATATAGATGGATGAATCCACATAGATGACATCGTTAACCATGGCTCATTAGAATCAGGCAGACAAAATCAAATTTAGTTTCCAGTTCAAGCTGAAATAGATTATGCAACATGGATAAAGTGGAACTGGTGAAAGTGTTCGTTTAGATGATAGATATACTTTTATTGATCCCCAAGGGGAAATTCAAGATTTTGTTTATATATTTTTGTTTATATATCAGGGGACCCGGTCAAGGTAAGAGGAGAACCAAAATTACACCTTCATATTTAGTGTTACAGGGACAACAGGGACCACGACCCCAACAGGTAGGAGATAACTAAGCTTGCCTATTAGGCATCACATCAGGGACCCAAACACCACCAGGTAGGTAACTTGCGTCTTCACACTTCATATTACATGAGGGACAGCAACACCACCAGGTAGATGATTGAATATGCGTTCAGATTTTGTTTCACATCAAGGACCCCGACATCACCAGGTAGAAAGTTAACTACGCCTTCATGAGTAAGATATCATCAGGGACCCAGACAGCACCAGGTAGAACGTTACTTACGCCTTCATATTTAATAATAATAATACATCAGGGGCCGAAACTACCAAGCAGTAGTTTGACTAACCATACGCCTTCATGTTTACCATTACATTAAGGGCCCCGACACAGGTAGGTAGGTTAACTACGCCTTCGTATTTAGTATTCTATCAGGGCCGACACCAACAAGTAGGATGTTAACAACGTCCTCATAGTCCGATACAAATGTATATATTTAGGCCGTTTAAGTCGACCGTGTCAATCAATATTATATAACCCACGAACACCGAGCTGCTGCGGCGGCGGGGACCTAGCATGCTAATGCTAGCTGATCCTGGATGCGGAAAGGCTCCTACAGCTTTCAAGCGGACCATTCTCCTCGTACACTCGACAATGATGACGAATGTATCTCCCCCCACTCGGTTAAGATACATAAATATACGTATGAGTGGAATTGAGGCTGGTTTTCTCCTCGCTATCTGTGCACAACAAAGCCTGGCATTATCGCGCGAGCTTAGCATTGCTAGCGAGCATTCGTGAATCGGTTCATTGAATACATAAAAACAACTGCACATACCTTGGCCGTTGGCAGCCATGGCGTGAGACACGGTCCAAACAGATGTCCTATTTGTAAAACTGTAGATGCATTAATTTGTAGTGTTTGGACTCGGAAGTGAATGAGGACTCGAAGCTAAGTGGCAGCAGCAGCGATGCTAAGCTCAGCCTGCTGCAGACTCTGCGCTGCGGTGCATTATGGGTAAGAAAGTATCCTAGCGTCTGATGCTGCGCTGCGGTGACAACACGGGTCATAGATAATAATATAATAACCATCACCATAAATAGTATGAATAATAAAATACCAATGATAAAAATGATATACAAGAAAATACTAGTAAAATATATGAGGTACGTAAATTTGTGGAAGTTATACAAATAATTACAACAACAAGGTAGAGTTAAGGGCACATGTTGACAGTGTAATGTGTAATGATAAGGTAGAAGTTATTTTATGTTTCAAATATATAACCATTTTAATAGAAGGGTTATGTGCTAATTTGTCGGTTTCAACTACTTAACTCTACTACTACTACTCTAACAGTAGGCCTAATGTTATATCATGTCATAAACATATTTATTTGTTTTAACCATATTTTATTCCATTCTTGTTATTATTATTTTTGAACATAAGTGGATATTATTATAAATATTGTTGGAGTGAATTCCTTCCAAGACTAATAAACTGCTATTAAATTGATTATGACAATGATAAATATGCATAAATGTAAACATATAGGACTAAATCAAATCAATCGAAGATAAACATTTGATCTCACTGTGGAGTGGCTGGTCTATGGTGTAGAGAGATGAGAGTTGAACACGATGCAGTGAGTTATATATGAGTCAATATGATATCTGTATATATCATATACAGATATCTGATATATATATATATATATATATATATATATATATATATATATATACTTTATATATATATATATATATATATATATACAGTATATATATATACCGTGGCCCTTTTCATAGGCAGGATGTGTATGGATTGTTTTTAAAAAGATTCTTTCAATTTGGCCTCGCCCCTCGAAATAAACAAACCTCGTCTCCGTTGGCGATCGAGAAGTAAATCCTGGGATTGACGGCGGACGTATACAAAGCCGTAAAGAAGTTCTCATCGGCAGATATGTTTATGATTATTCAATTCATGTCATGTGTTGTACGTTTGTGGCCTGTTTCACGAGACATCTTTGTTTTGTTTTGTAAGCCAGTAGCAGATCAAAACCATACCAGAACACTTTCCCCATCATCATAAATTGTAGTCTAATGATGTTGTTCAAAGGCTGGGTCCTATTTTGCAAAAATATGCTTGATCCAGAATTGTCTAAATTTAATTTACTCCTCATGCAAGAGAGGAGAGGACTCGTTTTGACCTGGGTTCTAATGATGCGCGGTCTACAATTAGATAGCTAGAGCTTTGTGAGCAAACTGAGATGAATGGGTAAAAATGCTGCAGCAGTAAAACAGAATTAGTCCAAAAAACGACTAGCCAACCGACCCAATGTTTTCATAGGACTGTAATGGATGTAATAAATCAAGCGGGCCGTGTTGATATTTTATTGAATTTTGTTTATGACAGGCCCCATTTCACCAGTGGGGATTCTCTGAATATATGATTACAAAACAGCCTTGTGTTTCATAGCCAAGGTTAAATACGAGCCTTTTCTACCTTGAGATGTGGAACCGTGAAACTCCTTGCTAAACAGTCTCTCAATATTCAGTTGGAATAACAATCTCTATCTGATCTCTGGGCCAGCCAATAGCTCGGGTCCCAGCAGATCATCCAGGAAGAGGCTGGCCCAGGGTTCCTTTGGCCTCGTCTAATGGCGAGACCTAGGAAGCCTTTTGGCCTCAAGGCCCAGCTACCAGTGCACACAGCCAGCTAACACACTGCCACTTAGATAAGGGATAGCTTCGGCCCGTGTTAAGTGCCCTGTTTTGTGGGCCTTTTACGGCAGACATTACCTAGTTAAACAGCGGCGGTAGTCAACGCTGTATGTTATGGTTATATAACAAGATTATGTTTAAATCAACAAGCCAACATTCAAATCATCACCAATTAGCAACGTTGATAAGAATCTCCCTCTCAGGAGTTTTCTTGTCCACGGTTTTGGCTTTTTTCCCCCCGCTGCTTTCATGATGAACCACTTAGGAGTTTCGCGTAATGGTAATAATATTTAATTGAATGTATGTGTGAAGGAATTGGTTCGAAAACATTGAATGGCTGTATGGATAGAGGTGAAAAAGGGGCTGGGGGGGCGCCGGGGGTGTTAGAGTGGCCTCTGAGTCGGCTCCATTATCTGGCTGCCTCCCTCACTGCCTGCGTCCGTGCTGTGTCTGTCTTTCGGTCTTTGCTAACAATTCTTTGGGCTAACCCGACCAACCCATAGCCGGGGGGGGGGGGGG
>JAOPJL010000112.1:8012362-8024469 GCA_027123545.1 Trisopterus esmarkii
AGCTGCTGCCCACGCTGCCCCCGCCGCCCCCGCCGCTCCCGCTCCTCTTGGGGCTCTTGCCCTCGTCGCCCCAGTCGGCGCGCACGTCCCGCACGGCGCGGGAGTAGTCGTCGATGTGGAACTGCTCCTGGCAGAAGGTGAACCAGCGGTGCACCATGGTGTCCAGCCACAGCTCGCCGTGCAGCAGGCCCTCGGGCAGCGAGCAGCGCGGCGCGGCGGCGTGCAGCGGGAAGTGCACCGGCATGATCTTGTTGCTGCGCAGCACGCAGCACACCACCACCGTCTTGGTCTGCACGTTGACCAGCTTGTAGCGGTGGCCCTGCCGGATGTGGTGCAGGTCGTGCTGGTTGCGCGGCGGCCCGCTGGGCACCGCCACGTTGACGGGCAGCCGCGTCTTCTCCACGATGTGCCGGATGGTGTGCTCGCCCTCCTGCATCTGCAGCTCCAGCGGGCTGCAGGTGCTGAAGCGCCCCTTGCACTGGAAGGGCAGGCTGGCGCTCTCGTTGGTGCGGTGGTTCATGCAGATCAGGCAGGGCATCTTGCCGCGGCCGATGCGGCCGATGGAGTGCAGCTTGCCGATCTTCTTGAAGATGGTGTTGAAGCGGGACTTCTCCCGGGAGGTCTTGGTGTAGAGGATCTCCGCCTGGCCCATCAGCGTGAGCTCGTCGCCCGTGCTCAGCGAGATGTTGTACACCTCCGTGTCCTCGTTGCATTCCCCCGACGCCATCTGGGAACGGCCAATGGGATTGGTTTAGTTGAAAGGACATTTTATTCCGTTCCGAGGACGCGAGTGAACCACGATAGGGTGTGGCCAGATACAGGGACGCAGTGTTGAACAAAGCTGTTGCTCTGTTGTCCGTTGACTTCTTTCATACATGCACACAGGCCGGGCATCAGTCGCTTGCTGCTTGATTGCGTAACTGTGATCACAGCCATGAGTAAGACTTTGAATTTGATTGAATCAGTGTTGAATCAGTTAATGGGTCAAATATAGACTAAATGCTAACCCGAGTCAAATGTGCATTTCTTGGCGTGTTTCTTATTAAGCAAATATATTATACAGAACAGAATAAAGGACTACTATCACACATACTAGAATGTTATCTTTTTCTTATTTATTGCATATTATTAGAGGACCATTTCATCGCGTCTTAATGTTAATCAGCATACTTCCAGAGACACATACATTCAGGATTAATTTCCCATTCCTCTAAATGTTGTTTCAGACATGCACACACATCTACACGAAACAGCCCCATTGCACTTGCTTTCATAAACACCTGTACTTCTCAGAGCGTACCTTGACGTTGAACGTAATGTCCTCCATGACGTAGACCCTCTCAGGGAAGGCTTTGGCCACCTCCTCCACACTGTTGAAGTACTGCACCGGTTCCTTGATGTCTCGGTCCTGCTCCAGCAACTTAAACTGACCTGAGGCCAGAGGAGGACTAAGTCAGACCTTCATTCCTGTGTGGAAATGTGACTGGCACTGGAAACTCGTGGGGTCTAAAATGGGTCCAAATTAGTGCTACTTAGAAATATGTCAGCCCTAAAGAGTTGGCTCCACTGTCTGTCTGTTCCTCTGTGTAAACCTTCTGGAGGATGCAGACATGCTGTTTTGAATGGTGGATGAAGCTTTACTGGAAATTGGAAGACACATAAAATAGCACTCTGAAAGTGCTGAGCACCCACGTTGTAGCTCGTCGATCGAATCGGAAAACGAGGATAGGGGCGGCAGCGGCTCAGGAGATAGAGTGGCTTGATTGCCAACCGAAAGGTAGCAAGTTCAAGTGAGTGGAGTGTGGAGGTGTCCCTGAGCGAGACAGCTGACCCTGACTGCTCCCGAGGAGCTGCCTTTGCCTTGCATGGCTCACACACTGCCGTCGGTGTGTGGATGCGTGTGTATGAACGGGCCTTAATATGTAAAGTGCTGTGAGTCGCCATTGGTTAGAAATATGCTATATAAATGCAGTCCATTTACAATATCACCGTGTGTGTGTGTGCGTGTGTGTGTGTGTGCATTCACATGCAGTTTGTGGGGCCGTTTCCTACCTTCATAATGAACTGGGATCTCTATTTTAGGGCCGATAACATAGTGTCCCTCTTCGAGGCTGTGGGCCGTGATGGTGGTCCACTGACGGCAGGAATGAAGTAAGAGGTAGTCGTTGTCCCGCAGCCCCTCCACCGTCTCGCCTGATGGAAGAAATGCAACGTAGGCAAACAGGCAACCCATGAATACGCACAACAACTCATTGACATACTGACGAATCATTTCATGAACTGGTCTACTTAGTAATGGGCCCACTATTCGTTTCAAGTTAACATGTCACAAGATGCCAATAGGTAAACAAGTAAGGTTTTAGTAAGTGATTTAACATCAAGCAAACGTTTCCGGCTCTGTAATCAATGGAATGCAGAACGTGTCTAGCAAGTGTTTAAATAATTTATTACAATACAGTGCACATCATCTAAATGGGACCCATCACATACATCCTGCTACAGACTGCTGGTACATTTGTGTATGTGTTAGCTTACACAATTATATATATATAAATACATTTAGCTAGTTAATTATCATTGAAGTCCATGCATTGCACTGCATCAAGGGGAAATTGCAGGGTTGTAAAGGGAAGTGAGTTACTACAAGTAAATAGATGAGGCTAGCTGATAACGTTGCAACCTGCACACTGGGCTGCAGCTAAACAGACACTGTTGGTGACGAACAACTGTGGAATAACCCAAATATGAAAGAGCAAGACCATGTGCATAACTAGCTTTTCATGGTCAGAGCCCTCGGTTGACATTAGCTTCTGAGGCACTAGCACTGGAAAGAGACCCACTTTAGCGTTTGTAAAAAGCCTCATCGTGTGACCACACAGAAAGGACACCGCTTACCGTGATCCAGCTTCACGATCTGAGGCAATCTGTAAGCACTGACGAGTTGATCCAACGGCAGGGAAGTGTTGCTCCACGGGACATCCTTCAGGTTGTTGTACAACATTGTTCCAAGGTCCATATTGTTCATTGCACTTAGCCAACACTACATCGGTAGCTAGCTGCAAAACGTCCAGGAAAAGCGTCGCCACGCTAGCTCACCTTGAGAAACAGTCAACTATTGACGCGCGGCTTTCTGCTCCACATCGTTGTTAATCAATCGTTGCATATCTCTTCTTTAAGCGTCTGTGTGATGTAGACATCTGTAGTATCAGAATGTGGTTATAATATTGCACAGCCATGTTTGTTTGTTTAATGTTCTAAGCTAGCGAAACAAGGCTGAAGTAGCGCAGGGACATTACGACTTCCGGTCGGATGGATTGGTTTTCAAAGTAAGAACCATGGAAAATTGGACAGGCATGTTGGACAGAAGGGCATGTTCACAGATTGTCTACAATGCATCTAGAGGGTAGATTAGTGATGTTATTATATATAACTTATCTACATGACATCCTATAGACGTAATAGATGTAATGGAATAGCCATTGTTGATATAATGGACAAGTCTTTGCCCATCAGTGCATGTAAAGTTACAATATAACTACCTATAGATGTATAAAAGGTCAGATGTAAAAAATACTATAGAAAAGGTAATCAATCACTGGATATATTGGATATATACAATTTAAGATATACAGACAAAGTTGAAAAAAAACACCGTTTTCTGCAGGTTGTTATGTGCAATAGTTACTTAGAAGCATTACAGTATGCTAAAGTGAACGTGTGCACATCACCACATGTTACAAAATGTGCTGTTGTGGCTGCACAATGCTGTTCTTCCCCAAACAGATCGTTAAACCTATGTTATACTGTGTTTTTGAAGTCCTTGCAGGTCTGTGTAATTTCAAGATATCAAGTTTTCCTGAAGCCTTCACTTCACACCTACCTTGAATATGTTCTTAATAGGCACAATACTATAACCAATACAACTACAGCATCTCAATATTCAAAGTCATCTCTCTCCCAACCACAATGCACCAGACCCTCAAGAAATGTATTATTTGGTAAGTTCTTGTCATGACTTTGACTTCCTGTTCAGTTTGACATGTTGGTTCGTCCAACAAACAGAACACCTTTACAACCAATTATGCAATTATCACTTTGGATAATTAAGGATAGTTGCATAATTAGTGACATTTTATACTTCTTTCCTTTATCTTTTATCAACCAAAATCCTTGAATCCCAGATTTCTGGAATGTTGATTAATCCGACCTGACCCTCCAACAGGCTTAGCCAATTGTTTTTTTTTGGATATTTTAGATTTATTTAAGGTGCCAGTGAACATATTGAATCTACATTTGGTGAACGTAATTGTTGCAACCAACAAAATATTATAATAATTATAATAAAAAAGAAGTAGGCCTGTCTCTTTGCCAAAAGCACAAAATCCAAAATAATAAATAATATCAACAATAATCAATCAATTTATTCAATAATAAAATGATATTGTTTATTCCAATGCATTACTACATTTGAAAACAAAGAAGAACAGGCTGCTTCAGATTAGATGCAACAGCCCTGTCGTAACTCGCTGTACTTCCTGATCCAAGCGTCAAGCGTTTCAATGTTTCCTCTCTCTCAGTCAGTAGCTCTGTGGATCTCTGCATCAGCACCATGACTTTTCTGGACACTCTGAGACAATGGGATGAGGCTGTGGCCTGTGTTGACAAGGCACTCATGCCCCAAGCTCTTCAAATCCTTGTTGCTATTGAAGAACCAAACTCCAAAATCTACTTCAACATTGGCTCTCTCCATCTAATCAATAATGACTTTGATGCTGCTGAGAAGGTATGTTCTGTTATGTCTGTTCTTTCATCACATTCCCCCATAAGCAGGACACCAAAAAAAACGTGGCATTGTTTTTAACATATAACGACTTTGGAAAGGTTAAATACAAGTTGTCTATTGCCATCTTTATGTAAAATGCAAGTCATGATAAAAAAGAGAAGTGCCCTTTCTCTCATTTCCTCTGGGGGAAGTTAACTGTGAAACTCTTGGGTAGGGGTTTGACAGAAGCATAGGCAAAGATGAGCACCTGGCTGTGGCCTTCTTTCAGAGAGGAATCACCTTCTACAAAAAGGAAATGTATGGCTCCACATTAGTGTCAATTATTGTCACAGTCCATTCATGATTTATGTCTCCAGTCGTGGAATAAATCTAGTTCACCTAATGATTTCTTTTCAAGGTATGAGGAGAGTTTAGCAGATTTTCAACATGCATTCAAGGAACTGAGGGGCAACCAGCTCATAGATTACAAAGCCCTTGGTCTCAGACACAAACTGTACGCCTGTGAGGTTAGTGTTTCAAACGCACATCAAGTTGCCGCTGCAGAATTTCCACATTTCAACATACGCATAAGAAAATCTTTTACAAATTCAACCGAAACATAATCAACCACCAATCCCACCTTAAATGACCAATTCAACCCTTCGTCCGGACCTACATTCAAAATACATGAATAGTTTGATCATGCCGTGAGGAATTTGAAATGCAGTTGCAATGCCAATACCCAGACTCCTTCCATTTTCTCCACACTCAGGTTCTCCACAACATGGCGTTGTGTGAGGCTCACATGGGCCACTGGAACAAGGCCCAGGTGCACCTTGTGTCAGCCCTCAACTACAAGACCGAGGCCAAGCTCAGCCTTATCGACAGAGCTCTTCAGTCCACTCTGGTCAGTCAGAAGCACTGTAGATGACCACCGCCAAGCTCTCCACAGATGTTCTATAGCTCTGATCCTACATACCATACTCCACCGCCCTCACTTATTTGGCTGCTGACCGGTCTGATATGGATACCACCATTCTTTCCCCAACAGAAGCAGAAACTCTTCCATCCTGCTGTGTTTCCCTCCAAAGCGCTGTTCCGACCCAATAAGAATTTTGTAGCGGAGCTGGAGAAGAGGGACTATCTTGGCAAATCTAAGGTACCCATCTCTAGGGACAATGTTTATGTATGGCAGGATGTAGAATAGTAAGTTCTTCTCAAAAAGCCCTATATGTTACTCAAGCCGACTCAAGACGTTTTCCTTCCCTCAATGAGTTAAATTAAGTCTTTATATGTTTACCACTCACTTCAAAAAAGTGTGTGGTTACTTAAAGTGATATAACCATGCCGAATCAGTTGGAAAATGACATTACTGGGCACAAGAGGCATAGCGTCTGTGGTTTGATTTTAGTATCTGGTTTCTCTTAAATAACTCAGTGCCTATTTTGACTTACTCTTCAGGTTGTTTCCTCCATTATTCCACAAGATGAGTTTTCTGGATTTGCTCCATTACAACCACAGGTGAAGTACATGCGGTCTTTCAGACAAAAGACAGCAGAGTTTGGTTCACAAAATCTGATTCACATTACAAGTGACTCACTTAAGTACAAATGCATTTTCACTAAAGCCATGTTAAATGTACATTTCCCTGTTTGAATCTGTGTTTTGGTTTCAATGTAGGTGGACGGTGGGCCTACTATTCCTAAAGAACCTGAAGTTCTGAGGTAGACACTGTAACCAGACGTGCACAAATCTACGAGTAAAATGATCAGCCTTTTTCTGCTCATTGTAACACAGCATGAAAAGCAGGTCACAGTGACGTCCTACAGTCACACTGAAGCAGACACTACTTTGACCTTAACCCTAGAGCCACATTCACGTCCCTTATGCCTCCATCAGGTTCATTCACATCCCATAGGGGCCTACATCATACATCATACATTAAAGGTCCCATGACATGCCACCAGGTGCGGTGTGATTAGCCGTTACACGCTGTTTTGGAAATCTGCCCCTTGTGACATCACGAGTGGGCGTGCCCAACTAGATGTGTGCTGGATAGATCAGAAAGGTTTCAGCTTGTAACGGCTAATCACACCACACCTGGTGGCATGTCATGGGACCTTTAACATCCCATAGAGGCCTGTATCAGGTTTATTCCCCAACATACACACAAATCCTATTTTTGGGGGGGGGGAGGGGGGCTTTTCAAAGACTTGATAATTACAGATCTGTGCTGCTTCTACACATATACACTCTGTGACCGCAGCAGCGTGACCCACCAAGGCAAAATCAGATGTGTGACGAAAGAGTGACGTGAATTTGAACTTCACAGACCAAACCGTCCCCCCCCACCCACGTCCTCTGCCTCCCCAGGGCCTTCGAGGGCGAGCCCCACGTAGTGCGCTTCGCGTTCGTCCCGGAGACGAGCGGTGAGCTGGCGGTGGTGCCCGGGAACGTAGTGTTCGTGTTGCAGAAGGGCGCCGACAACTGGGCCTCGGTTGTCTTCAATGAAAGGGTGCGTACAAAATATCACAGTCCACTTTGACAACGGCCCGATGCGTCCCTAGCCTGACGACTCGGCTAGGGACGCATCTTCACATCTCCACAATCTAATCAGTCGACCTCCGTCCTGTATTTACAGAGAGGCCTGGTTCCTTACAATTACCTGGAGCGGATGGAGATCAATCTGACCTCTAAACCAACTCAAGTAAGTGAATGTTTTCCATTGACGTGTTTTCACTTGGATTCTTAAGCACAGCATCACCCACAAGTTTCTTTGAATGGTTAAATGTATTCAGGATCACAATTCATGGACACTAGTACAACGTAGATGCGGTTTGCGCGTGTTTTTATTTTAATTGTGCAATGTTATAGTATACTCCACACTGGCATGCCAGGTGAAGCAATTAGTTTCAAGTGTTTTTAAGTGCATAGAAATGTATTTGTCTCCGTGTAGGATGGCAACAGCCAAACTATTTATGCAGCAGACCTTCCAAGGCGAAAGGTACCCACTCTACCGGTGACTGAACAAGGTATATATACTTGCAAATATGCAAAACAAAATAACAGTTTGTTCAGATGGATAAACCAAACCATTTTTCCATCTGTGTTTGACAGGATAGTTTATTATTGTACATATTCTTAAGTTAATTTACCATTTCTTAAGTTAACCAGCTGTGCTTCTTTAGTCCCGAAGCCCAGTGAAAACAAGAAAGACGCCACAAACTCTGAGGTAAGCATAATCAAATCCTATTCAACAGTCATCTGACCAGCACGTTTTTCTCTAGGTCAAAATAAAGTAATGTGTGCTTGCCTCAGAGCTGATAAGGGTCTCGCTCTCTAATTAGGCTGCGGATGATGGTGAAGATTCGGCGTGCCTTGTGAAAGTGCATTACAAATTCAACATAGTGCTCCATGTAGACCAAGGTTCTCCCTTCACTGCACTGGTGGAGCGGATCAGCCAGAAACTGAAGCTGCCACTGGAGGACGTCAACCTAAGGTATTACATCACCTTGAGGTATTACATCACCTTGAGGTATTACATCACCTTGAGGTATTACATCACCTTGAGGTATTACATCACCGTGAGGTATTACGTCAGAATGACGTAATACGTTTCTAAAGACGTTTCTAAAGCTGTTTCCACAGCTTTAGAAAGACAATTTCAAAACGTGTTTAAAGGATCAATTTGGTAAAAAAAAGAACACTTTGCCATCAGTTTAAGAAAATGTGTGTTAGATTAGAAATACTAAAATATATTCATAGGATCCAGACTTGTATCGCCCGTAGCCAAATCACTTGGCAGGGCGCAAACATTCAAAATTGATGAGAATAAATATAATCACAACCCGATGTATACAACAATGACCTCCGTTTGGAAACAAACATGTATCCATTCAACAAAAACATCCAAATCACGTGTTCCTTCTCGTACGTGTTCCCAGCTGTACGTCCCCAGAGGCTGGACTGACCGTGATGGACGCCAGCACAGACATGCAGGGGTTCTGGAGCAGTGCCAACTGTGGCCGCCTCACTCTGTGGTGTGTCCCCAAGCAGGAGGTGGGAGGCCCCTCGTCAGGCTGAGCGCCGCTCCTCACTCGCTCTTGTTTTGGGGGAATTCAGGGGTGAAGGGCTGACGAGGTGCGGGCTGACGGGTCCCGTTTTGTGTTCTCGCTAGCCGGTGACCGAGAGCCCAGGGGTGCAGATGCATGTTGTGGCGCTATACTCCTACGAGCCCCAGAGTCCAGAGGACCTCAGCTTTAACCAGGGGGATAGCATCCTACTCCTCTGTAAAGGTAATGCACACTAACGCTTGTTTATACAGGATTAAAAAATAAATGACGAGTTTTAATCACTATTAATTGTTCTATTTCTTCAGTGAACCAGGACTGGTTTGAAGGGCAGTGTAATGGAAGTACTGGTATATTCCCTGCAGCCTATGTGGAAGCTCCCGTGGACGCCAAATAAACAGTTGCTGTGATGTTACTGTGTACTCAATAGGCAATATCGCTCATATATTATTAGCTTTAACGTGACTCAACTGAGTGAACATATTGATATATTTTCTACGGAATTTGTACTCCATGTCATCAAAGCTTATCTGCTCAGAGAGGGCTCTGTAGTGGAGCTGTCTGAGGCATATTATTTGCATTAATTTAATTCTCAATTTATGCCATGGTCACAAGCACAGCCGTGCATTGAAATGACGTGCATGTCTTAAACAATAAACTATGGCTTCTTTGCTCAGTCTACATGGATTTATTTGAATGAGTGGTCCTCAAACAGCTTTGTGTTTGATAGAATAGTCGAATGTGGGCGGGGCAGGGCACAGACTCCACAGTGTAGATAGCCATCCCATTATATGAATAAAACATGTGTGTAAAACAACGGGGAAATCATGTGTGAGCGGCTTGTTGCATGGAGGTGAACCAGCAGTGGTTAAATAAGGCCTGGGGTTGATCTGAATGCGGCGAGTCATCACGAGGACTTCCCTTCGCCCTCGTAGGCGATGGCGATGCCCCTCCTGCCCTCCACAGCCTTGGTCACCGCCGTCTCTCCCAGCTTCCTCTCCAGGCCCTGCCAGCTGCGGCCGGCCAGGTAGGACGCTGCGACCGCAGAGAGAGGCGGGGTTAGAGACGCTGACAACTGGCCCCACGCCTTCTGGGACCCCGCGATACTGGAGCGCATCCCTCTCTCGGAACACATTACTGACTGAATATATGTATTTACATACTAACACAGCGGTTACATCTATCATTTAAATAAGGCCCAACGATGCCCCAATAAACCCTACAAATTGAATAATGACAGCATTGTGATCAGTCAATTTATCCAAAACATTAGCAGAAAATATTTTTCCTCACATTCAAGACTACGACGAAAACAAATCGACAATGATCGGCAGCACACGACTGTTACTGCATGGTGTGGCAGTGTCTCTGGGTGCCGTCACGGTGAGATGGTTTACTGGCAGTGAACCAGGGAGGACCACCACAAGCGGTGGTACAGGACAATACAGGATTTTACTTCGTTAAACATGCATCCCCGCTCAGACCCCTCTACTAAAGAACCTCGTCGAGCCACGCGCTGCGCCCGGTACCTGCGGTGTTGGCTTGGGCCACGGTGAGGTTCTGGTTCCTCAGCACCAGGGAGGAGGGGTCGTCCGAGGGCAGCGCGGCCTCGTCAGACGACAGGCCGTGCTTCCGCAGCGCCCCGGTGATCAGAGACACGTCCGTCTCCTCGCCCGCCGGCGGCTCGCTGGCCAGCGGCACGTGGCTCTGCCCACCTGGGGCGGGGAGAGGGTCAGTAAGGGCCCGGTGCAGCCACGCCACTCCTCATGCTGTTATAATAGCATCTGTTCTACATTTGTATATATTCCATGATGCAGAAAGATAGATGGGGATTAGTTAGTAGTTAGTTAGTTAAATAGACTTCATCCATCCCCCGGATGGGAAATTACTTTGTTACGGCAGAACAGCAGCAGTGGAAAACACAGGATAAAATATGATACAATAAAAAGTAGTGCTAAGGAAAACCAAAATAGATGCTAGAGTAAATGCTAAAGAAACGACAAACAGGACAAAAGTATAAACAGTATAAACCATAACGTTTCCAGGTGCCACTCCTCCACAGTACGTTAATAATGAATAATAATAATAATAATAATAATAATGAAGAGGCCCAGCAGACCTGGCAGGAGGTCGCGGAAGTCGGTGACGTAGTCCTCGGACCACTCGCGCCCGCGGTTGCAGGCCACCTCCATCTCGAAGGGCGTGACCACGGGCTTGTAGAAGTCGCCGTGCTCCAGCAGCGAGTTCTCGGGGCAGGCGATCAGCACGAAGACGTCGATCTCCTGGAAGTTGGCCAGCTTGGCCACGTTGAGCTTGCCCATGGCGAACATGTAGCTCTTCTTGCCCGCCCGGCGCACCGTCTCCTTCAGCTGCGTGATGATGGCCAGGTAGTCGGCCACGCCCAGCGTGCCCACCAGGATGCCCACCACGCCCGCGTCCTTCGCCCGCTCGATGGCGTAGTAGCGCTTCATCAGCGCGCGGTTGACGGACGGCGTCTCGGCGCGGCCGGCCGAGGTGGCGGGCTGGAAGGTGGAGAAGAGGCAGCGGTTCCACGTCATCATGAAGTTCCTCAGCACCGCGCCCTCGGCGCCGACGAAGAACGCGGCGTAGTCCCGGACGCCCAGGCCCGCCTTCAGCACGCAGCGCCGCCCGAACTCACGGACCACCCGGGCGGGGCCCTGCTCCCCGGGCTCCCCGGAGTCCTCCGGCGGCGGCGGCTCCTTGTGACCGTGGCAGTGGTCCAGGACGAGCGTGGAGGTGACCATGTTGGGGTAGGCCGGAGCGAGGAGCGCCTGGAGGTCGTCTGTGGGAGGAGAGTCCTCAGGGGTTTGGGTCTCGTTCAAAGCGAGGGTCTGGCGTAGCGAGCCGTTGTGATGGCTGACCTACGGAGGCTCCATCACATGGTCTGTGTATCGCTGCCACTCACTGAATACTGAACGGGTTTTTGGCAAAACTATCATGGTTCAATAGATCAGAACCAACTGACCCAGTCAACAGGACTGCTTCTTTCAACGTAATTTTGAGCAACAATTAACAGTATTACAGTATGGCTAATTTTCACTGCAAGGAAAATATTCCAGAAATTATACCCTGCATAAATAATGCGGGTATCATTTCTGGCATATTTTCATCAAGCGGATTTGATATCAGTGTTTGCACTGGGGGGGGGGGGGGGGGCCCCCGCCGGGGGGGGCGCCGGGGGCGGGACCGGGGAGCGACACACGACGCAAACGAGGCCCGCGGCCGCGCAGGAGGGGCGGCGCCAGGACGGGGGG
>JAOPJL010000112.1:8039695-8052713 GCA_027123545.1 Trisopterus esmarkii
CCAAGTCTCACCTTCATAAAAGACTCCACCAGTGCTTGCTCGTCCGCCGCAGCCTTCTCTGTCCCCCCCGCCACATCATCTCCCACTTTGTTGTTTACCAGTGGCATCAGCCCTCCCTCTGGTCCAGAGTCCCCGGACCCCGGTCACGGTGTGGGCTTCTGGCTACACCCGGCTGCCCTTGGCTCCTCTTGGCTTACCCCTTCTCCTCTTCCTCACCTGGAGTAGGGCGCCTCATTCAGCGGCCAGGTCAGGCTGGAAGTCAACGCGCTGCATTCTGTCGCCGTTACACACACAAAGACTTACAGGTGCAGCGAGAGCACACCCAAACACATCCTGCAGAGAAAAAAGTCCAGGGTCGATAGGTGCGAAGAAAGTTGTAAAATTAAATTAAAACAAGGTAATAGGTAGCCCACAAGCGACGGTGTTAATCCTGCAATTGACCTCTATGCACTGATGCAGACTAGGACAAGCGGCTAAGCTCATTAACTATAGCTGAGAACCACAGGGGACGTGAGCAGCTGGCTGTCTTCACCACAATGGCCCTTTCACTGACCGAGAGGAAGTGCAATGCTCTGGGGAAGGCACAAAACAAAGAGGAAGGGGCTAACTCTGATACCTTTGTAGTGGCCCGGCCTACTTCTGGTTCACTAAACTGCAAAGGGATTTGAAGTGGATACCCTGAAGTAGAAAAAAGAAAAGAAATCAAAGATACTACCGGTAGTCATGCATTCAGCATTTGGCATGCAGTTTGAAGACCACATTCATAAAAGGGTTATGCGTGTGGTGTAACACTGCATCAAACAATGAGGTATTTCCGTGATGGACCTTAAAGTTTGAATGAAGAGGCAGCGTGAACGATGCACTTGGTGAATAGACTGCTTGTCTTGTTTCTTTCTTGGCCCCAGGCCCTGAGTAATGGATGGGTTCCTAGGAGGAAGCTCATATGAGGTTCATAGTCCAACCATGAGTTGGGAGTTTTTGAGTGAGTGTTCGTCAGCATGTTAAGTGGTGGTCATCTTACATAGTCTACATGTGTTATTTATTTGAATGTGAAATATGAAAAGATAGGATTTTCCCCGAAATGTCTCAAACATTTATAGGTATAAATGTTGGTCTTATGTTACTAAATTCCACCTAATGTTATATGTAACTAAACTATCTGAAAAAAGGTATGTTTCTTTATCCTAATGACGTCTAGACAGAAACAGGCTGGTGTAACGCAGCCTAGAATATGGCCAGTAGGGGGCATGAGCACATCAATTTAAAGACTAGAATTATAAAAATTGTACTCCAGGCTGTTTATTCAGTGCATTTCCCTATAAATATAAAAATTATTTTAACATCGTTATGCACCAGAAGACCAAGAGCAATTTCGGGTGAGTAGCCATGAGAACGTCAGAGCTGCTGGACATAATACATGACAAAGCGTCCAGATAGAACCAAAACATAACCCTACGAAGTCGTTCTTGATCTAGTTAGTGCTCAAAGAACTTGTGAGACAGTGAATAATTCTGTAGTCCTCTGATCAACTAGGTTGTGTTCCAACTATCAGATGCTTTAGCAAAAATGTCCATTCACCTTGTAAAACTACATCATTCATGTGAATAAGCTCATTTAATGCAACTATTCCATTCCAAAATAAAATGCAAGCTGAAGAAAAATATTCAATGACAGTTTGCACCTCCATATCACTCATTAATTGATTATCAAACATACTGCCAATCAATCCACAACTTTGGTCCCTGTATGACCCGAGACCAAGCCTGCCGGTGGTGTAAACCTCAGGAACACCCTGATGCTCACCCTGTAGTAAAAGATGATGTGTATCCTCTACCGAGTGTGAGTCATGGCAACCTTCATAAGCACGTGGTCCCAATTAAAGCACAGTCTTAAAATAAACATAAAATATTTATTAAAATAAAGATTAATACAGTTCTAAAAACAAATTCACATCAAAAATATGTTCCCTTTACTTTTAAGAATCTAGCTTTTAGCTGCTTGGCTTCCTTCCAAGGGAATGCGTCCCCCTGGCGGTCCTCCCGAGTGTTCGGCCAATGACAGAGGAGCGCGGAGACGAGACCGAGTCCCTGATGTTAGCCAGCAGGCCGCGTTTGGGCTTGGGCTTCACAGGGGACCTCTGTGACAGTTTGAACACCTCTTCCTTCAGCAAGGCAATCTCCGTGTCCTTGTCAACATTTTCTCTCAGGAGGTCATCGATGGATTTAGTCTTGAATAAATTGAACAAAAGTCTGGTTAGTGGAATTGGCTACAGTTTTGAGGTTAACGTTCTGTAACAAGCATGATTCCAGAATGACGCTCTGAGTTTCTTTACCTGGTCTTCGGACTTGCTCCGTAGGAACTCAAGCTCGGCAGATTTGTCGATGTAGTCCGTGTGGACTGTCCTCAGAGTTTCATTTAGTCCCACCAGCCGCTTTTCAAGCGCCATGATCAGCTAGAAGACAAAATATATTCCTATAAAGGCAAAAATATTAGCTGGCAAGCTGAAAACATACAATTAAATAAATGTCTTCCATACCTCCCGTTTTTCCGCACACATTTTCTCCACTGCACATTTTTCCGTGAACACCCTTTTGTATCGCGCTTCGCTCCCAGCTTCAGTTCCTTTATTTGGTAAAGGACCTTCCTCAGTCTGACTGGACTGCTCCGTCGTGGACATCTGTGTCTTCGGCTTGATGGCAGACATCAGGTTCTCCAACTCTGAGAGCTTTCTCCTCAAGGCCTGTGCAACAGTGGATCAGAAGATCAGTGTGCCAGTAGAATAAAACCATTAACCAGATAGAAAACATATCCATGAAAACGAAGCAAGGCTGGTCAATACATACAATTATACGATTTTCTTTCATAGACCAGTGACGTTAGTAAATTTAAATCTGATCATGACAGAAGTTGAGCTGCATTTAGTCGCCATTGTTGAAGAAATCCCTACCAGAGGATAGCTATTAGTTCTCTTGCCTGAGGTTCTTTGGTCTTCATTCATTGTCAAATGAATACAAATACTACAAAGAAATGTACCTCAACTTTCTCTTCCTCCGCAATAAACTCGTTGATGGGCACATAGTTTTCTCCGATTCTGGCCATGGCACACTGATAGGCGTGCTCCTTGAAGGCCTCTTTGTACATCTCAAAAGTATTCTCCAGCTTGTCATCGTAGCTCTCCTTCAGCTCCACCATCTGTTGACTTCACAGTGGAGTGAAGACAATCCGATGTTAGCACTCAGTGGGTCAACCAGCAGACTGGGGAAATCCGCTGTCAATATGCATCAATTAGGAGATTGCCAGCCTTCACCTGAGGAGCTCCTCGCTTTCTATCAGCTGCTGCAGCATTGCATCTCCCATCTCCTTACGGATCGCCATCTCCTGAACCATGTT
Organism: Trisopterus esmarkii; assembly: GCA_027123545.1. Taxonomy (NCBI): domain Eukaryota; kingdom Metazoa; phylum Chordata; class Actinopteri; order Gadiformes; family Gadidae; genus Trisopterus; species Trisopterus esmarkii. The sequence goes on from JAOPJL010000112.1 coordinate 8,043,086, forward strand.
CTTCCTCCTCTCGGCCAGAAGCTTGATTCTGAGGTTCTCAATCACAGTCAGCAGGTCCTAGTAAGGCCAAGGGTGAAGCTGAGATTCAAAACGCCGGAGCTGGCACATGCATTGCCTGAATTAAACACAATGTTCTTTCTCTTTGAAGACACCAAATCTAGTGGACCTCCAAAACAAGAGTGCATATTCAGCCAGGACAAGCGCCTGGACAGGAAGTCCCCGGGGAATTGAAGGCCGTGAGGCAAGATGTTGTACCTCCTGGGGCAGGATGGAAACGTCCGCCTCATCCTCTTCATCCAGGAGCTCCTCCTCAGAGAGGTAGCCGTCCGGCTCCGGGCCGTCCGTCCCCCTGTTCCTCAGCAGGGGGTTGCCATGACGGTCCACCAGGCACGGAGACCGAGACTCCAGGGACTTGGCCGGAATCACATGGACCACCTACAGGCAACCAGTACAAGGGTTCCTGGTAATTTACCACAGCCAAGGACCCTTCATAATGCTTTATTAATAATTTATTCATAATGTTTTTTTAGTTATGCAAACGGCAGCCGTACAGAACGACAGAGGGAGGATTGAGTAGTTGAAGGCTTTGCAGACGGACCTGTTTGGCAACAGCAGAGAACTTCATAACGTGCAGTGTCTCGTCATAGTTGGAGGCACACTGGTTGATGTTGACAATCATGGACGCTTTTCCCTTTCCACAGAAAAAGCCCTGGAAGAGCTTTGTGAGTTTGCTCTCTCGGAAAGGAATGCAGCCGCTCTTTGACCTGCTCAAAGGGAATAAGAGAAGACGGAGAAGGCTGTGAGGCCCTTAACCAACCAACATCACCTCAAACTTTGAGAAGAGTTTTCAGCCCCAATTTATTTGACCGCCATAGGATTAGAAGTGTCAGTTAATTGCGTACTTGTCAGTCTGATTTTTGTTGCGCAGGGCTGTAATGCATTTCCCCAGAATAAGCAGGGAGGTGTTAATGTTTCCCGCTTCCTTGAGCCTCTCCCCGAGGGTCTTGGTTTTATTGCATCTTTCAGAGCCGGCCAAATCACACAAAGAAAACCTATGGAGCAAATACTCACTTTTAAATTAGACAATGTGTACAACACGATAGTCTTTTTTAAACAGGGCTTTATTGAAGACTCTTTATTAAAATCTACTCACTCAGAGATCCTTTCCACCGTGTTACCATTGATCTTGAGCAGTTTCATGGTAAAGATGCAGTGGCTGTATAGAGAAAGTAAAATTTTTTCACCCATTTAGATCAAACACATTTTGGTTTCAGATAAAAATGGGAGTTTAATGGATTGCCTTCTGCTTGAAGACTGATTCATCTTGGTTGAGGCAGCGCTTCGATTTTTGTTTCCAAACTGTAGAAGTGTACTGGCTTCCTCCAGGTTTTGAATGTTGATCCACTTTAGATCTAGAAGCATTTGTAAAATAAATCCAGACAACCGTCTCCCTTTGTATTGGTATGCACGGTTGATTTGGGCATTGACAGGTTGTTCTGCATAATCACACAATAACGTCAACATTCCGAGTTCATAGAAAACCACAAACAAAAAAAGAAGATATTTGAAAACATTTAAACATTCGAGTACAGAGCTCTGAGTGGATTAACGGCCTCAGATCAAGAGTAAAGAAGTTAAGGAATGTGCTAAACCATGATACATTGTAGACCGGTTTCACCTCTGACGTAGGCACTCCCAGCACGGTCCTCACACACACGCAGAGCCGCCCGCTTCTTGGACTTGGGTCCCGAGGCGGTCTGAAGCAGGTCGTAAACGCTCTCGTTGTAGATCTCAAAGAAGGCCACCCATAAGGTGAACGTGGAGTCCCCGGTTTCGGTGGAGCTGCTCTCCATCGCTGCTACACGGGGTCATGGAGAATAGATTCTGATTAACTTCAAAATGTTAAAGGGATATTATTGTTGAGATACACCATTAAAAAATGTGCCCAGTCAATTTCCCACTTTCATATCTCGTATGACCATTGAGGCTATGGCCTATAGGAGACGGTCATTATCGAAGTTGCAGTACAGTCACATGGTTTCGATTGTTGACATGGATTTCCCACGCAAAAGATAGTCTTGCTAATGTGGATGGGTTCATTGCTTTGTGGGCGGTCATCTTCGATACCTGCATCCTCGTCGGTGGATGTGGACGATTGGCAGGCAGAAGGAAGGCAGCCTGGAGAAACTCCATTTGGCTTTGGTGGTTCTCTGTCCTTGAATCCAAATTAAAAAAAGAATATCCCCATTTCATGAATATTGCCAAGCATGTCAACATCTGTGTGCTTCTGTACGACGTATGAATATGAAAGACCGTTAGTGCAAAAATGGTGGCCCTGGCGTTCATTTCCTGCTTCACTTGTTCGGGGCCCAGACACTGAGCGTCTGTGGCCAGGTAGGGCTTGAGGTCGAGTCCCCCATACTGACACCGTCCAATGTGCTGGAAGGTGGTGCCGAGCACTCGTGGCAAGATCCCTGGATCTTTGGCGGTTCCTTAATGTGTAACATGTAAAAAATTAATACTAGTAATACTGAAAAATCTGCACTGGTAATCTCGCAATTATTAATATTCATGACATACATTTTTTCTGGCCAATCTGGTCTCAATGGTTGTACCTTGGATTGTGTACGTTTTCCCAGCGTTCGTCACACCATAGCTGAATATTAATGCATTCTTTCCAACCAGGTAATCTGACACTTGGCTCTCTACCGTGCCTTCATAAAGCTCACTTTGTGAGGTGTCCTCTCCAAATATCTAATAAAATTGAAAAGAAAAAAAATGGAGAAAAAAAAAAAAAGACCAACTCGTAATATTCTTAAACAAATGAGAAAATAGAAATCTTTATATACATCCAATTCGAATTTTCCGCAAGGGTTCCAATTACTTTCCAGTTATCATATAAGGTGTTTGATCAGTAATCTTATTTGAATCCGTGTTGAGACCAGCAGCGATACAGACCTGAGTGAAGGAGAATTTGTGGACCGCCACACCAATGCCCCTCTCGCTGCTCTTCAGGGTGGCTGATCCCTTGGGTGCGTGCAGCTTCACCACCTGGCTGTCCTCAATCACTACACAGCCCTGGGGAAAAAAAATCATCGGAAAGGTCTGAAACTCCATGCAGAAAATAGGTCAGAACCGTGAGCTATAGAATTTGGGATTTAATTACAACATTCAGATTTAGCATTTTATATGCGACAGTCCTGCGTCTCAATTTGAGTGATGTCACCACATACTCTACCTGATCCTCCTTGTCAGAGAGTTCCTCTTTGGAGAAGGGGCGAACTCTCAGGTACACTTGCAGAGTCTGCGGTTGGGACTCAGCTTCCGTCTATTAACCCAGGAGACGGTTGTCAGTACGGGGGTTCAACCAGGATGTTGAACGTTTGACTCATTTGTGCTTAAACATTTTGTTTTTAAATGATTGGACGTGTCCAGCTGAAGTGACCATAGCCCAACACTGAACAATGAAACACAAAATTGTTCCCGGAACACGAATAAAGAAACTAACCACTGACACCTTTCACCTAAATGTTTCATTTTCAGAAGATACTAAATGAGTGTCAGCAGTGGTAAATTATTATCTTTCAAAATAAAACGGACAAATATATAGTGCATATATAGTGATAAAACGTGCCTGCAAAGAACCAGTGGAAGATAATCGGATGTGCTCCGTGGGTCTCTGGAGGTTCGGGGCGCTGACGGGCAGAACGTCGCAGGGGGATTGGGACTCCATCGGGACGGCTCCAGGGTGCGGTCGGGTGATTTCTTCAACGGTAGACTTAATTCCTCTCATCTTCAAGAAAAATATCCCTCGGCAGCCTGATGTCAGAGTGTTCGCCTATTGCAATGCTCCCAATCAATTACGAATAATCTACTCTTAACTCAATGAACGACCGTTTTTTGAACTAGTTGACCGTGGTAGAAGTTACGTTAAAACCTGAGACAGCACGGCCAGAACTACTCCCCTTCGACCAAATCCCGTTTTAATTGATCACAGGTGCTGCTCCCACAAATTGAAGTAGGCCTACTCATCAGTCACGTGTTACTGAAATGACGTCATGACAAGGACAATCAACATGTGCGTATTAGATAGGTCTTACTTGACCCTCCTTATTTAAATTATAGGCGGCTACTCATTATACGGTATTAGAATTGGCTACCGATATTATATCGTCTGTAATATTTCGGTTTTTTGTTTCCCCCACTTGTGCATTTGAAAGTGTGGGAAAGTTATTTGATCCGCTCCTTGACAGACTTGATCGTCCGTGTAGATAACCTCAAAGGGGTCTGGTATTTCTGCAGTTCACATGTGTATGGTGAAATCTGCGAATGAACTAGGCCTATTCATTACGTTTGTTCACATTTAAAGATATATGCCTTCAGTATCAAGTGGCTGACGCACCTTGCGTTCAGTTGAAGAAATGGTTTATCGGGATGCAGCTAGTGTCATAAGGCAACTGCTTGCATGTTCTGCATCAACCAAGTACGGCTTTATAAAGTTTGATATAGAACCACGGTCTAGCCTCATGGCATTGGCGCTTCATTCAGCAATATTTGATCCTTTACGTCTAGTCAAGCACTTCCTTAAAGCCGTAAGATACAAGTTACCTGTTGGCCAATACGAAGGTATTAAAGCCCGGGACCCTTGGGTACCACATACACTACCCATAGGGACAATTGATTAAGGCCCAGGGAAATAGTTTACATTAACTCATTACAACTATCTAATTAGACCTTAATAAGGAAAGGCCTACTCAACTATGAAGTGATTAATTCCTGTGCATTTAAAGAGTTCTGGTATTCAAGATATAGCGAGTATCGCAGGGCAAATTCCTGGTTATACATTAACATCAATTCAAGCAGTCAAGACATCGTTGCAAGCCAAGGACCGTTATTCAAGACAGACAAACTTCCTCCGTTTCACTTTTTATTACAAAAGTGCTTCTTATGCGTCTGCGATGGTGACCTCCACCTCTACGCCGGGTTCAATGCTGATGGAAGTGATCTGCTTCACAATCTCAGACGGACTGTGAAGGTCGATGAGACGCTTGTGGATCCGCATTTGGAAGCGATCCCAGGTCTTGGAACCCTCACCGCAGGGGGTCTTCCTGGTGGTGATGCGAAGGGTCTGAAGGGAGAGGTGGCATATTTAGAGAAACACGACACCAAAATAGATAGCCCTCCTACCCTTTATGTTTACCAAGTATAAGACATGTTACTTATAGCTGAAAGTTATCAAGTATCAATAGTGAGCCCACAGGTCACTTGTATGAAGCCTACTGTATCTTAAACCCATGTGTTGCTGTGGTTGTAGTACCTTGGTTGGCATGCGGACCGGCCCCTTAACCTTCAGGTTCTTCTCCTTGGCTCCACGGATCAAGTCGGCGCAGACTGGTGTGGAAAGAAGAAACTTGTCAAGAACATGTCGCTATGCAGAAAGACGCTGGTGTTTACTTGAAACATTGCTCAGAATAGCGTATTTTTGGTCATCACGTTTTATCAAAGATAAAAAAGTTTTTATCCTCACCGCATGGTTTCAAAATTAGACAACTTGATTCACAAGAAGGTGAAAGTTACCTTTCTCCAGAGACTTGACGTTACGGCTGGTGAGGGTGATCCGGATGCGGTGGATCGCCACCTCGGTCTCCGCCGGGGCCTTGCCGGTTTCTTTGAAAGCCTGAAATCAAGGAGGAAGAAATTACACGATCAGCGGGCGAAGCATTTACCAAACTGTTCTAAAACAGTCACCATACGAATCTCCTACTGCTGCTGCTTGTTACACCCACAACCATTTGAGAAGTCCTCCGTTAAGACTGCACATGGGCAGGCATCCAGTTTAAATATTGGACAGGTCAGTGGATGAGCCATCTGTCCTTCGCGTTGTTCCCTAAAGGATGGCGTTTCACCCATCATCGTTTAAATTGGAAGCATGGCCAGCTTAGTAGGTTTAGTTGGGGACTTCACGAATCCAGCTGCATCAGCAGGTAACTGGCATTTGGGGCATATTTGGATTAGATTTGTAGATAGAGATAGAGATGCAAGCACGACCCTCTGGGATCCAGCCAGGAGGAAACACACTGAGGTGTAGCGCCTCTTCCCGCCATGTGAGGTTATTGGTTTCACTCAGGTTGTGGTTAAAGTAAAGACTTTCTCTTCCACACCGATGCGCAACAACAAGAGTGGAACCCGTCGACATTCACCCAGTAGCTTTACTACACTGGAAAGCTGAATAAACCACGTGCCCAGACCCAGCTCCCTATGCTAGCTGTGTTAGCACACGGGTCGTATCCTCAATTCAAAACTGTATAAATACACTCAGTCAGCATATTTGTAAATAAATGGGGTAATTCAATGTTAAATGCGATGCCAATATTTACCATTTTTACGATTCCTGACCGACTTATTCGTAAGGACTCCGAGCGAACAGCGGTGAGCCAGGAATGGACGCCGCCGGGGTGAAAGCACTAAGAAAGAGAGACAGAGCAGCGGCCTCGTCCGCTTTAAGTACTGCCTACATCCGGGGCTCCACCACCCCGCTTCTTCTGCGGCTACTGTCGTCTACGCGTGCGCCATCAGCCCCAGAGGCTGCAGCGCCCTCTAGTGGTCAGAGGAGTTCACCGGCGGGGGCGCATTGGTTTACAACACGTTCTTATTATCCATGAGTGTGTACAGCCCTGCCTGTATAGCGAGTATAAATACACTTATCCCACGGTTGTTGTTGTTGTTATTCACGATGTTTGTTATTTATGATATACTTTTAAATCGTTTGCTTTATCAAGAATGGTCTGTCGATAGGCTACTCATTTTGTTTATGTTATAGGCTGTGTTGCTTCACACAAATCGAATATTCCTCCTTTGTGCGATATGGGTCAATGGACGAAGAAAACGAGTAACGACCTCCACTTGACAGCTTCATTTGAACGCCCAGGAGAATAAACCGTCACGTGACAGTAGTGTGGAGCTGCAAAGTGAAAAGCCCTTAATCAGCCCGGGCATCAGCATCACCTGTACGGCTGTGTTAGTGGGCAGCGTGGCTTGTATCGTGAGTAGTAGTAGCGTACAAGCAAAGATGCCTTCTCCGATTCCCGTGACTCGCCTGCTGCCGAAAGACTTTTATCCGTCTCTCCGCATCGGAGTGTGCAGCAGTCCACTGGCCAAATACGCACATGCTTCGACTCTGAACGTGCCTGCTCAAAGGCTCCACGGGAAGGTGGCGAGCAAGCTGTGGTCGTCGGTGATCCACTGGAAAGAGCTGCAGGCTATGCAGCCCATTGGCTCCGGGGGGTTCGGTTCGGTGTACAAGGCGACGTACTTCGGGGACACAATCGCGGTCAAGAAAGTGAAAAAGTGCTCAAAGAATAAGTTGGCATCCAGACAAAGCTTTTGGGCAGAACTGAACGCCGCACACCTTCGGCATAAAAATGTGGTGCACGTGATCGCGGCGACGACGTGCGTCCCAGCCAACTCGGAGAACGAGGACAACATTGGCACGATACTGATGGAGTACGTCGGCAGCCGCAATCTCCACCACATCATCTACGGCTCCGTGGACGCTCTGGGGAAGGACACTTGGCTCAGGTACTCCGCCGACATCGTCCAAGGCCTCCGCTTCTTGCATGCCCACGGCATTGTCCATTTAGACATCAAACCGGCCAACGTGTTGGTTTCAACCGGGGACATCTGCAAGATCGTCGATTTTGGCAGTTCGGTTCAAGTGGACCGTGCGTGTGAGGCAGGCTCCGTCACGCCCTGTCTGCAAAACGTCGGGGGCACCTATACCCACCGAGCACCCGAGCTGCTGAAAGGGGAGAGCATCACCTCCAAAGCGGACATCTTCTCGTTCGGGATCACGCTGTGGCAGCTGATCACCAGGGAGCAGCCTTACCCCGGGGACCGGGAACACGTTTTGTATGCGGTCGTTGCTTATAACCTACGGCCGCCTTTGGAAGACGAGCCGCTCCTCCGACCGATCCAGGGGGTGCATGCTCCGAGCGTGAGGACGCTGGTGTGCCGCTGCTGGAGCGGGGAGGCAGCCTCCAGGCCCACGGCCGAGGAGGTCCTTGTGTCGCTGGAGGAGCTGCGGTCCAGAGACTGACTGTCCGGGTTTCTGGTGGCAGGTGCATTTGTTTCGGTGAAAATGTTTATTTTCTAAAAATTTGCCTTTCTTTTCTTTTAAGAGTCTTTCCCAACTATTTTCAATTGTGTCCCCTCGCACCCTTTAAATCTATGAGTGCGCTATTAACTAGTATGTTTTTGTTATCATGAAAATATGAATTTATAGGCCTATTTTATACAAATGTCTGTCGTCTTAATTATATTTAAGGACTATTCATCTGAATGTTGTATTGTATGGATGATGTGATCATGACATTTTAATATGTTGGGAATTTATTAAATTTTCTTTATTTTGTCTCGAATATTGTCTGAATTCACCATATCCAAATGTCTGACCCCTCTTGGAAGGAAAAGTCAACTAAATTCAGGTTGGCTCATGAATCATAGTTAGTGTTCCTATTTCAGACTACCTTGGGATTATTTGTGTCGGTCATGTTATTATGGCTGTCAAAGTATAGCCTTGTGTTTCTATATATTCAGCTCAATCAGCACAAAAGTCACCGTTGCCTCCATAGACCATCCATTATTAGAACACCGGCGTTGGCAAGTGCTGTTACCCTTGGCACTTCGTTTGCAGCCATCACAAGAAATGTTCCAAAGCTATGGGGGAGCCATGTCCTGAACGCCAGGCAGTCCTGAAACTGCTTCATATGGGATGTAAATAAAGGGCATAAATCTTGCTCTAGTCTAATAGTGAAGTTACAGGCTAGTGTCTATTTCAGCCAAGCAGCACTCAAAAAACTGCACATTTGTTGAGTTATTACCATTGTGAATGTCTTACATAAGGTCCCTTTTTTATGAAAAGTTTTTGGGTGGATAACTGATTAACATGTAATCATTTGCATGAATCAATACTTAAAATGAATTGTTTGGGTGAAGACGCTATGTTGTTAATGCATGTATATTTGAATACACATGCTCTACCAACTATTACCAACTACTATATTGACTTTCATACACACACTGGATACACAGCTATAACATCAGAAAAACAGTCCTTTTCGGATCCTTCTTTTAGTCTTTATTGAACTTTCATTACATTGTGTAAAACACAGGAGTTGAAGACTGCAGCTCTTCTTTCACTCATAGCAGCAAAGTGTGAAGACCAAATCCTGTTATTCTGCCAGACAATAAATAATCTGTTTCTTTGGATGATGTCAATGTTACAAAAAAAGATAAAAGCTGCAGCATTAATTTCTATTTTACACAACTTATAAACATATATATTCTATTTTTTTATATATTTATATATGCTTGTGTGAATTACTTAGCCTATATTTATAAAAATACAACAGTAGTTTGTAAAATAGATTTTTAAAGTAAAATATAGAAGATTAGCAACATCAGTCTATCATCGACATCATTGTCATCATCACAGGATGTTGAAATGCGACGAAAAACAAACACCAACATGGCTGGAATGCAGTTCGCTCTGAAACTCCTCAGCTCATCTTTGAAACAACTTGTGGTGTGGAGGGAACTATCATTGTCTTCACTTACTATTATCGTCCAC
>JAOPJL010000112.1:8052813-8065525 GCA_027123545.1 Trisopterus esmarkii
GGCGGGGGACTCCTGCAGCGGAGCCATCGCCCAATACCACAACACACAGGTGAAGAGAAAACAAAAAAAAAAGCATGTGATATTACAGGCGAGTCCGTCAAAAAACAAAGACTACAAAAAAAGTCACAGTACAAATAAAAAATAGATATAGCTATATAGTACAACCGAGCACACATTCCGGCAGTTCAGCTAAAATGAAATTGGATATTTTGTTTGTAAAAACGATACAATTAAGAACTAGAAAAGAGGTTGATAGCACCCTGTGGCGCTCGAGAAGTATATGTTAGCAGCTTTATCCAATACCAAAACAAATATTGCAGTATTGCAGTGTTTCTTACATACACATTCAATAAGGTTCACTGGTACCACTGAAGCTTATAAAGAAGGTTGACATGAATTGCTAAAAGGTCTGTGTCTCTCACGGACAAGCTTCTTCTGTTCATTCTCTGTAAGTGTGCACTGCCTGCACTGAACAGCTCTGGATGTATAGATGAGGGTTCTTTGAGTGGGTCAAATGTGGCTTTACATTCTAAACAGGTTTTTTACCCTCACTGCAACAAATATGACTGCTTAAAATCAAGCATTTAAAGTAATATCTCCCAAAAATTACATTATTATACAAGTAGATAAGTCTTCAGTTAGAAAATAATATGATGGTCAAAATCAAGTAGTATTTGTTACTTCTTTACCAAAAGTAAGTAAAAGAAGTTGAGGTCAATAAGTGAGTGATATCAATATCCCTGTGTCATGTTGTGACGTGTTCAATGTTAGATTTAACTGACATTATAACTAAATGTGTTCCAAGTGTGGGGTTAAGTGCTACATAATATTGATTATATTATTGATCTAACCTAAGCTAGCCGATTGTTTGCCATGGGCCTTTCTGATATGTGGCCTGTAAATGCAATTGTGGGGATTAAAGTTTTGCTTTTGATAAAGGGCCTCCCAATGAGATACACAGAACGCTTGTGCAAGTAAAGCAAAATTGACACTTTGATAGGAAAAACACTGTCAAAATTGTACCTTTTAAAAATAAAACAATTTATATCATATTTACATGTTATTGTTCTCTAAAGAGCTAAATATATCTTCTACACATTTTGTAATAAAGGTTTTTTAAACAAAAAAATGGGAGGAAACAAAAGCATTTACAAAAAGTGCTATGATTACACAACAAAAACAAAACCGAAACATTTCCATTGCTAACGTTTCCTGTAAAACCACAAACCTTCACAAAATACAAAGAGGAAACTTCCATAACGCTTCTTTAAAAAAACTAAAAAACACATTAAACATTCATCTCCAAATCCCAAAATATCACACAGCCCACAAATCAGTTACACTATTTTCCATTCATATTCCTCAGCCCCTTGTCAATGAAAAGAAGTAGGATATTTAACACTATTCTGTTAACCTTTTGGAGTAGTGGAGCAGATAAAAAACAAAAAAACATGCCTGTGTGAGGTAAATGACAACACTATTGGGTTATGTACGCACAATAATTAGTATACAATGGAGCAAATTTTCACTTTTCAAAGGCAATCGGTGTGGCAGCTTGAACGGTGTCTACAGTAACGGTTTCCTCGGCTGATGGTCAAGCAACATGGCTACTTTAGACGGGTGGATTTGACGGGCCACCTTTAGGCGCCACTGTTGCTTATCTCCTTCAGGGACCAAGGCACTTTGAGGCTGCGCGGTTTCAGCACCTTTGGGGTGTGAGATAAAACAGTTTAATGCGAGGCAAACTTTTGGCTCTCACTTCTGAGTCACTGATATCTCAGTCGACGGCAATACAAGGCCTCCTTCATGTGAGATAATTTTAATAGCCCCATTACGATACAGGCCCATTTCTTTGATATAGAGTTAGTTTATGACATATCCTTATTTTTCTGATTAATATAGCTCTTGGGAAAAAATGGATACGCTAATCAAATATGTGTGCAATTATGCCAATCGGTACTTTAAAATTGTCTGGTAATAGCGTGTAAAGTGATAAATCAAAAGATACATATATACTTTTGTTGCAGAATTATTTTTGCATGAATGTTACCGGATTAAGTGCTCAGGGGTTAAGTGCTCGGGGGTTAAGTGCTCTTTTAACTGGCATCGCAAGAATAAGTCTGGAATAAGTTTCCAAAAAATTCCCACCCAACTATGGTTAATTATTTGATGAATATCTTGCATTCAAGAAAGGAGGGATTGCAGACAAAGGCAGACTTATTGGCCTCATTGATCACCAATAATAGCTTTAGGGCTCCATTCCTGAAATCACACATGCTTAAATTCATATGAATGCAAATATGAAGGCAATCAATCTACTAAATAATTACAGATTTCTAAAGTGGATGTCTCCACTTACAACCAGGCTCCCTTGGTTGCCTCCCAGGCAACCAGACCTTCCACAAAAAAAAATAGTTTATATGCACAAGAAAGGCAAGTGCAGTTAAGTTCAATGTTATATTAAATAACAAATTCTTTTTGCACAACTTTTTAAGGGTCCATGTAAAGGGGTCATAGAAATATACACTTTGAGGTCTAAAGTCAGATTCATCATTATTGTTTTACGCCAAGGTTATGAACAATACATTTGCTAATTGACTTGACTGTCCATAAGCAAACCTTTTACACTTAAAAAGTGTATTTTGTTTGCACTCATGTCAAAGTGCAAATTGTAAGCATAGTTTAGGTGGTAGAAGGGGTCAGCGATAGCAGCTCAGTAGCCATGTTGAAAACCATCAGAAATGATTCCTGTGTGTCTCCATGTCCCTCATAGCGATGCTTTGGACGACCATACAGCGGCAGAGTGACGTGGGGAACCTGCAGGCTCCTCCTACCGGAGTGCTTACAGGGTAAGAGCACGATACGGTAGAATACTGAAACACGATAGTACTAGATGTCGCTAAATCCTTAGCGTCAAGGCGTTGACTAGACTAGCCGAGAAACTGAGTCTTTTCACGTGTCTGGAAAACCTTGTGCATTGTTGAAGAAAACAATAAAATAAACTAGCAGCCAAGTTTGCATTTGGTAGACTTTGGTTTGTGGTTGATGAACAGAAAGAACTGAAGAATAGTTAGAGCTCCTTTGAGGAGTTTCAGAAAGAGCAGAAGGATTTAAAGACTCCATTTCCCATGAACACTATTGCTGCTTGTCACAAAGTGCTTCTTCAATCCTGTGGTGCATTTGTTTTTGTAGGGAACGGTAAGAAACATTGTGGTGGTTTGGGGAAAAGGTTTGCCTGTTCTATGATTGTGCATATGTTTGGCTCCTTCTCTGAGAAACATGATATAGAAATGACTCTACTGACTTATGTTCTTATTGGCTTTTGTCGGTTACATGGATCATCCGATGATGATTTCATCAAAAATGACACTTTTGCGTGAACTCTACTGCAGTGAAATAACGCAGGGAAGTAATATGGTCAAATAACACTGTTGCCCAGGAGTTGCTATTGAGTACCTACTCTATAACAATAGATGACTTCTTTCTTCAGTCTGTATGTCTATCTGTCTGGCTACAATTCTATACAAGTACAGGAGAAAATAAACATGTAACATCAATAATTTGTGACCACATTCCCACATCACAAAAGTTCAAAGTGCTATATGAAGATCAATGTTAAATGCACCAATTTGCACACTAAGGTCAATCTAAGCTAAAAGGGCCGGGGAGGGGGGTAAGAGAAAGAAAATATCACTGCAAACTTATTTCTACGCCAATTCATCTATATTAAATATTAATATTAAATCCCAATATAAGTTAGTGTGTATCCTGTCAAAGGTTAACACTTGCTGAGTTAGTGGTGGTCTGTGGTATTGGGAATTATAAAGGCTGTTGAAAAAAGAAAAAAGGAAAATCCCAATTCAACACATCCCAACATGACCTCTTCAGAGTGTTGCAGAACTTGCCTACTACTGTCGCTGCCTGACATCACGTACGTCGGTCGCTGCTGGTGTCAGTGTCTACACATGTAATCATATTCACTGGACAGAAGTGCTCATGATATCATATCAACAACAAAATACAAAACATGTTACTGGCATCATAACGTGTCCAGAGTAGCCTGGGGGAGGGGGGAATGCACCCCTCCACATGGGCTGAAGGGAGGCGCGTTCTGTACTGGTGGGGGCAAAGAGCTCGACATGTGTGAGGGAAGAGAGGGAGAGAGAGAGAGAGAGAGAGAGAGAGAGAGAGAAAGAGAGAGAGAGAGCGCGAGAGAGAGAGAGAGAGAGCGAGAGAGAGAGAATGGGAGAGGGAACAGGGAGAGAGAGAGAGGAAGGAAACATGGCTAGTCTGCCTTAGAGACCCTGTGCATGCCAGCAGCAGTGCGTGGGCGTTACTGGAAGGCCTGGTGGAAGCGGGGCAGTGTGGTGGGCGCGCTCAAGTTGGAAATGAAGGAAGCGGGCAGCCCCTGCAGAGCCCCCTCCCTGGCCTCCGGTCCCTCGGGGCCCTCCGGGGACCGGACCAGGGCGGTGGGCTCGTGGGCCGGGGGGTACGGCGCCCCCAGTGTCACCGCGGGGCCCGCCCCCGCGGGGTTGTAAGGCGGGCCGTGCAGGGGAAGGAAGTTAAAGAGCTGCGAGAAGTCCAGCAGAGAGGAGGAGGAGGCCAGCGCGTCGCCCGCCACGGCCCCCAGCGCCGGCCCCGACGCCGGCATTTTGGACATGGAGGAGGCCTCACCGCTCTCCTCCGCCAGCACCTGCGGCCCCAGCTCCAGCTTGGAGACGGAGAGCTGGGCGGAGGTGGAGGCGGAGGCGGAGGCGGAGGCGGTGGCGGCGGAGGAGGAGGAGGAGGAGGAGGAGGGCATGGCACTCTGCAGCTCCATCAGGTAGGTCTCTAGCTCCCCCTTCAGGCTCTGCTCGCGCTCCTGCGCCGACGACATGGCACCGTATGAGGTAAAGCTGGGCTGTCCCAGCGGGTACTTCAGCGAGAAGGGGTGCATGGGCCCCGGGAAGGGCTCCGGGTCCAGGCCCGGCGCCACCACCGCCGCCGCCGCTGCCGCCGCCGCCGCGGCGTACATGTTGAGCTGCAGCGGCCGCGGCGGCGGCGGCGGCGCGCCCGAGGGCGGCAGTTCGCCCTTGAAGCCCGGTGGAGGCGTCAGGTCGCAGACGAAGGTCTCCAGGGAGTCGGCCGGCTCCGTCTTGACCCTCAGCAGCTCGCGCGCGTGGCTCTTCTTCACGTGGCGCGTCAGGTGGTCCTTGCGGCCGAAGCGCTGGGCGCAGTACTGGCACAGGAAGTCCTTGCGGCCCGTGTGCACCACCATGTGGCGGCGGACGTCCTTGCGGGTGTAGAAGCGCCGCTCGCAGTGCTCGCACCGGTGCTTCTTCTCCTTGGCGCCGTTGGACGACTTGCCGGCGTGCGTCTTCAGGTGCTCCAGCAGCACGGCCGTGCTGGCGTACGGCTGCAGGCACACCTGGCAGGTGAGGTCGCCGCTGTGGGCGGCGTGCAGGGCCAGGTGGCGCTTGAAGCCCAGCTTGGTGTTGTAGCTCTTGCCGCACTGCGGGCAGGCGAAGGCCTCCTTGTAGGGGTCGTGCGTGTGCAGGTGGTTCTTCAGGTGGTCCTTGCGGTGGAACATCTTCTCACAGTACGAACACTTGTGGTTTTTCTCGGGGGAGTGAGTCGCCGTGTGCCTTTTGGGAACACAGAGAGACACCGGGTCAGGCAGGCGGCTCACGCACACACACAGGCGCGCGCGCGCGCACACACACGCGCACGCACACACACACACACGTTTCAGAAGATAATAAATAAAGGGTTTCACGTAGGCTAGTAGTGCTATTCATAACACAACAGGATCAGAGAGAGACCGGACAGCGTTGTGTATGGAACAGAACATGGTACCTGTCAGTGTAGAGCGAGAGAGGGCGGTGTTGTGTACGGACCAGAACACGCTACATGTCAGCGTGTGTAGAGAGAGAGACAGGACAGTGTTGTGTAGGGACCAGAACACGCTACATGTCAGCGTGTGTAGAGAGAGAGACAGGACGGTGTTGTGTAGGGACCAGAACACGCAACATGTCAGTGTGTGTAGAGAGAGAGACAGGGCGGTGTTGTGTAGGGACCAGAACACGCTACATGTCAGCGTGTGTAGAGAGAGACACGAGGCGGGGGGGGGGGGGTGGACGAGAGTCGACGACCCTGTACCTTAGCAGCTTGTATTTGGAGACGAAGGCCTTAGTGCACTCGGGGTGGGAGCATCTGTACGGCCGCTCCCCCGTGTGCGAGTACGAGTGCACCTTGAGTTTCTCCACGCTGTTGAAGGCCTTCTGGCACACCTGGCAGGGGAAATTCTTTTTGGGCTTCCCCTCGGCTCTCCGGCGCCTCCCGGTGGCCGGCATGAGTTTGGCTTTCTCCAGGACGTGTGGACGGGGCTCCTGGGGACCCGTGGCCATGGCACCCTAAGGCAGAGCGGCTCCGGGGACGGCGGCGCGGGGCCCGACGCGCTCTGAGGCAGGCTCTCTGTCCAGCGCTATGTGCTCAACACCGCCAGGACTGAGGGGCCTGGGAGGACACAGAGCTGCGTTAGCCGGTGAGACGCAAGCACACGAGAAGAGGGCTGGGATCGCTGGCTCCTCTGGACTTAAATGCAGCGCACTTTGATCCAATATTGCCAACCACACAAATGTAGTTTGGCTCATGGTTTGTTTTCTTCCCAAATTCTACTTCCCAAATCATTTTAAGGGAGCCATTTGTACTAAAAAAAATGTTCAAGCCAACACTGGCAATACCGCAACGATATGTAATTTGAAGAAGATCATAAAAACAATTAGATAAAAACTATAGTTAAATTATATGGATTTCTTGGTGAGTATATTTGAATGCTGGTTATTATGGCTATTAAGCTAAACTACTTGGTTGCACTTCTCCAATTTTGTGCTTTCTATCAAAGCGCGTCATTTCAGGAAAAAGTGTTTCTGCTATCATCCAAGTGCCCCTTCAGAATTGGCGCTGTGCCAGCTGCGCGATCTCCGAGCGTTAAATATCACACAGTATCTTCATTCAGTGCCAGTCAGAGCCTCACAGAACTTCTGCCATAATCACTTGGGATAACATGTGGGAAAAGGCTGTTCGTTTTATTCCCTCCTAATAAAGAAGTAGTTATTTTTTAAACAGTAGCTTGAACAAAAACAAAGGTTAAAAAGTAACATTTACATGGATTAATTGATAACTAATTTGGCTAGTTGTTCATATCTCATTCAAGAGCCTGCTTGAAGCCAGGATGAACAAGGATGACTGCTTCAAACCATCTGTGTGGCCCACATTAAATAACTACAAATTAAACATCTAAAGTAAAAGTTTCAAGTGAGATTTCGTTAATGTCATTATAGGAAAAGATAATCGTTCTCCCATTCTTTTAGTTTCATTCTGATCTTTGGGTCAGGCCCCATGTCTGAGTCCTGCCTTTCTTTTCAACGTGTACCAACACATTTTCCCTCCTACCTAGCTCTCTAGAACTATAAACATACACCAAAAACTATCTCTAGTTCTTCCAGATTAATTATAATTAAAGGTTAAGCAACAACATCGACTGTTTTTCAATACGATTGTAGTTTTCATTTGAAATAGTATTAGCACAATAAATAAGTCAACGACATGGCAATCTCTCCTACAATTTGAAAGTAGTTCAAATGTTTTGTGTTTCTAGATATATAAAACCTATATATTGACAAAGTTAAGAATATATGCTTCTTTAGTAGTCAAGATTGTCTTCAACATGACATAAATAATTAGGTTTTCAAATAAGTCTTATTCTGTCCCTAAACCTCTGTTTTCAATACAAGCTTAACTTTGAACTCAACTTAGAAAAGCCGAAAGCTATCAATAAACAGAGCAGAGAGGCATACAATATCCAACATTGCATAGTTTATCATAAAAGGACGATTATAAAAAAGCAAAACAAGACACATCTTGTATACAGCACTCAATGCTCGCTTCCAGATTATCTTAATGTGCAACCAAATTGAAACGATATCGCTATATATAGAAAGAAAGAACACACAGAGAGAATGTTCACAGATAATTGCTACATGATAACACAGGATTATAGAGCACTTATTGGTGCATCCTGGGATTTATTTAACCCAGAAGCTAGAGTATATGGCAATCAATGATCAGTGAAAGACCAGAGGAAAGTGTCAGTCCACAATTTATACATAACACTAACGCAGGGGTTGATTTCTAACTTTTGATTTGATTGTAACTCTTACAATGTTTACTACAACTGCTACTATTACTACTACAACTATTACTACTACCACTACTACTACTACTACTGATAGCATACTACTACTGAAAGCCTACTACTACTATTACTAGGTAATAGGAGTAGGCCTAACACAAATATATAACTTAATAAAGTAGTATTTTAGTTCTGAAAAAAATCTATTTTTTAAATGGTCAACATTCAAGATCTCAAGGGTCTATCACACAAAATAATATGTATTAATAGTAACAATAATGATAATAATTACAATAATTATAATTATACAAATAATAATGATAATAAAATAAGATTATAAGAAAACAGAAGCCATCTCCTAACTTGTTTAGCTAGATTTCCAGAAACACTTTTCAAAGCTGCAATAGTGTCAATAACTTTTTGTATGATAAACTTAATTTGGTCAATGTAAACATAATGCTCCCTCTTAATATTGAGTGCCTTTATAATAAGTAAAAACAAACCTACATTATCCTACGTAAACAAGGTAAACAAAACAAAGAAAGAGTAAAAACCACAAGGCTTTTTAGCATTTTTTGCCTACAAGATTTCTGTTCCTCAAATTCACAACAAGAATGGTTTCTGTTTGGCAACAGAGCTTCACTACCACTTCCCAGCACTTTCACATTATAATCAATTATGATTTAAAGCATATTAACAATTAATACAAAACCACCAAACTGACAGAAGCATTGATACATGATGCTACATGATAGACTGCAATTGAACCAAATAGCCATTGGTCATCCTATCATTTAAAACAAATGACAAACTATGGAAACCATTACTGTGGATTGAGACCAATATGATGTAGGTCTATTTAATTAATTGGTTTAAAATCAACATCATAAACACATCACTAAACCACTTTAACCACATGGTGCTAGCATTGTGCCCAGTAAAGCCATCACCACGTCAAAAGGCAACTTTCAGCCATCCAATAACAAAATCTTGCACAAAGTTGCATCAACATTCTCATATAGCCTATCGCCATCTCTACCGCCACATAAGGAACATTTTACAGGATTTCACCTTACCGGGGCTTATGTACCTCACCAGATCTCTGGCCATGTTATGTAGCTTTGAATCTTTGTTTAGAGATCATTAATTCTACCGACATATACATCTACTACGATAGGCTATTACTTGTTTATACCAATCAGTCAGGTTATTTGCAACCTGCCACAAGCACAAACCCACTAGGCTTGTAACAACTGTCGGAAAGACAGTGACTACTGGCCAGGAGAATTGCTAAACAATAATATATGATATATAAACTAATTACTTTGTGTTAAGTCCTCCCTCCATTTTGTCAGTTTGTTGACAAACAGCGTCTCTCCCGTGTTTTGTGGATTGGGGTTTTTTAAGAAGCTCAGTGGTGGGGAAGAGAACTTGTAGCTGATCAATATCTGCTATGGATGAAAGTGTGATCGCATGGAGCTTGGAGCAGAAGACCCTGATCAAATGCCATTGTTGCCTTCTCATTTGGGGCATTTCGCGTTACCGTTTTGCAAGTGAGATGCTTCATTCGATAAGGTTGTGTTTACACTGCTTATAATGAAGTCTACATGTGAGGCAAAATGCAATGTGAATGCTGGCAGCATGAATTTTGGACACTATTATTGAATCCAAGTGCGCGTGTGTTCCTGTCGGCGGTCATCGCGGTGCCGTTGTTATTACATTTAAAAATAACCAAACTAACTAACTGGGATCAAGTTTTTCCAGTTTTCTTCATTCTGTTAGCTCCTATGGTTGTTAACACTCACGGACATACAACATGACAACACTATAAGGAATGACAATAATTTATTTAAATTTTCTCAGTCCTACTTAAGCCTTCCCTTGGTTTTCTCTGTGGTCCTACACTGGGTACTGATTAACACCAACTTTTTCCTCAGCTCACCCCTCTCCCATAATTTAAATAACCCCGATATTTTAATTCAAGAACTGGGTAACAATTTACTTATTTCACACCAAAC
This sequence comes from Trisopterus esmarkii, assembly GCA_027123545.1. Lineage (NCBI taxonomy): Eukaryota > Metazoa > Chordata > Actinopteri > Gadiformes > Gadidae > Trisopterus > Trisopterus esmarkii. Next base: position 8,063,005 of record JAOPJL010000112.1, read on the forward strand.
TTACCCCGGACGCTTTAACATCCTTTCTGTTGGGTTTTTCTTGACTTTCAACTATTTTCCGAATTTTTAATAATTTTTTTCTCATATTTTTTGCTAGACGCGGCGGGCCTGAAAATTGTTTGCTTTCCCCTCTTTCCAGCAGCCATTGTGTATGCGCTGCGATTCAACCGAACTTGCATTTGGCCACGCCCCCTCGGTCGTTCCTCCCATTTCTTATTTTTGATTTGTGCGAGGCCCCTGTCACTTTCGCCTCAATGTCATTTACAGTCCCTTTTAATTCAATTCAATATTTGGACTCGCCAGATACACTGTCAATCGTTGTAGGGATTCGTTTTTTGCGTTCGCGAACAACAATGGGTTGGCCGACACAGCGGCGAAGCGATCCCATTGGCCCCGGCGTCCCTGTCATTCCATTCGGGCCTGCCGTCGCGGATCCCCGTGCGTAGTGCGCCTGATTGGCCGGCCGGGCCGTCCGTCACCGTGACCCGCACGGCCGGGCTTCCTGGTGCGCTGTTGCTGGCGGTGCGGGTCAGTGAGTGCAGCGGCAGATAGCTCGACGGGAGCCTCGTGGGCAGCAGCAGCAGCTCACCGCCGCCGCCGCTGCAGCTAGGAGGCTAGTTGCAGGCTAGTTGCATGTCGTAAAGCGTCAACGTGCTACAGCGGTCGCTGTTACCGAACCACCACCACCACCACCGTCACCGCCACCACCGAGTGCATAGAGTACACAATTAAAACAGGCATGTGATGCCAAGGCTGACGTTGTATGTGACAGTATAATTTCTCAACACACTACTCACCGCAGAGTTGTTTCTCTGCGTGTTGTTGTTGTTGTTGTGGTAGTAGTAGTAGTGGTGGTGGTTGAGTAACCTTCGATCTAAGCCATATCAAGGTGCATTTCCTGACTGTTGTGTGGGCTAGAGGTCCATACTGTAAAGGTAAGCTTAATTGCACACCAGTGTTTGTTGCACGTCAATTTTACGTGCCTCGTATGTAACGTTATTTGTAGTTGTTTCGTCTGCATCGTCCATATAAACCGATCTCCATGTAGCCCATGCCGTACATAAGTGTGGGTTTGGCAACTTCAATGAAGGTCAACTTAGAAAATGTCACAAAGTTTCAATGCCTGCAAAATGATCTGCGGAATAGGAATCGGCTGTTTCTCAAACAAACAATATTGGGTCTGGGCTCGGTTTCTCAAAACATATCTGGCAGCCTAATTCTGGTAGCATACTTTATTGGCTAGATAAGGACATGGAGGTTATTTGGTGATGAATAAGGTTAGAAGTGACAACTTATTTTGGAATTTGATTGCTTTTGTCTGCGCAACACCAATCGTCTTCATATACTTATTATAATAGATTGTAGGGCATTGTAGGCTACGTTATAGGTTACTTAAGCAATGATTGAAGATTTTTGATACAGAATGCATGTACATTGCATTATTAGATTTTGATTTCTATGTTTGAGCAATGTGTTTCATTTGTAGGCCTACTTCTTAAACAGCAGAACCAGGTCTTTGTGGCTGCTGGGAATGTGGGCAAGGGCTATTAGGATGTGGTTAATATGTAAACTATTGTTTGGGTTTATACTACACATGAGACAACGCTAGTGCAATACCATTATCCCGAATGCCCACAAGGTGGATCTGCTGCCTTTCCCAGTTAAAGCATGCTGTGATTTTCCTTTTTTATTCAGTCTTTATTTAGGGAAATCCCGTGTTCATTGAGTATCAAACATTATAGGTTTAAATAAACAACCCTGTGAGATTGTCATGAATATTTTCAAGCATTTCCACATGAAGCAGAAACCGTTTTGTAAGATCTTTGTTAGCAAAGTGAGTGAGACGTTTTATTGCTCTGATTGGGTTATCCTGTTATGAAATTGTGTTTGGTTGCTTGGATACCAATTCCATGAAGAAGGAAAAACTTTGGAAATAATGACGAAATAACACAACGATGTGCTTTTGTATAAATTAGTTCACCTGAAATGGCTCGCTAAACAGGTATTTATTTATGTAAAGGATATTAAAATGTATGCAGTACCAGGCATGCACTCAATTTATTTTTAATTGTTCTTGCAGGTCAGAATGGATAAAAATACACGTAAACTCCGTAATCAGGACATCAACCCATGCATCGAAGTAAGTTGAGTGAACTTCCGCTGAGTGCATGGAATTTCAATAGCTGCCCTAAGAATGCCTGTTTCGGTCATTTTCTAAATGTTCTTAAATAAAATGCTCTTCTTTCCCCTCCAGGAAAGTGATGGGTCTCAAAGGTGTTTGGATGCACACAACTATGATAAGTCCATGTGTTCAGCCTATTTCATAAACTACAAGAACTGTAGAAAGTATTGGGTGAGTGTTTTCTGAAAAGCTTTATAATAATGATCACATAGAGGACCTGCAAGACACTGCTCCAATCTCAAAGATGCTGCTTTCCCACTAGCGGGGAGGTGTGTGTGTGTGTGTGTGTGTGTGTGTGTGTGTGTGTGTGTGTGTGTGTGTGTGTGTGTGTGTGTGTGT
>JAOPJL010000112.1:8065625-8077071 GCA_027123545.1 Trisopterus esmarkii
GTGTGTGTGTGTGTGTGTGTGTGTGTGTGTGTGTGTGTGTGTGTGTGTGTGTGTGTGTGTGTGTGTGTGTTACTAACTGACGACAAGCTAGCCGGTGCTGTTGAGGTCCTTCTTGAAAGCGGGATCAAAGCACAGCGATGTGGCTCCTGGTTTGTGTGTTCGCTGAGGTTCTTGGAAAACGGCCACAGTGACTTGGGATGTCATTTTGTGGTATTTTAATAGCATACCTGCAGTGCACGTATATATATACTAACCAGAGAGGAGGCTATTTACTGCAACACTGGCTCAGACGTCCATCACTTCAAGGAGAGGGATGTCAAACCCAGGTCAATAATTTAAAGTCTAGTCCAATGACAACATGCTGGCCGTTGTGTCTGCATCATATGTTCTGATCATGATGCTTCTCAATATGCCATCGCCTGACTATCCAACCCAATCATCATCATCAACTTTTATTATTAGACTCAAGGTCCATTTAAAAAATCATACAATACAAAAAAATAGACTATACACGTATACATTAGAATAAAAACATTCCTGCCTCTTATAAAAGGCACTTATACCAATGTCTCCAAAGGTATGACTGGTAGCTTACTGCACTATAACTTGGGTTTGACAGCAGTATTATAATTACATTCTGAGTCATTCAAGCGACCGATAAATCTGTACGTAAGGTTCCTCATTGTAAGCAACCTGAAGTCTATGCAGACTTTTCGATTTATTTGACTTTTTGAAGTTTTGAACTTAACCCATAAGGGGGCAGTATATAGAGGAGTGAAATATGCTCTAAAAATTGAGACATTTCATTTCATGATCAGAACACATTAAATTTTCTTATTTATACATTTTCTTGCATATAATGTAAGACACGGTCTAAAAATGTCGTTGTCAGACATTTGATCTATTTTAACGTGCCCAAGGTATTTGGCTTTACAGCACAAAGTTCTTTCCCAGAAAGATACAATTGTGGAAAGTGGAGGTCCTTATCTTTCTTTGCCGTACATATATCATCACGCTCTTATTTTAATTATATTGCACATCATGTTTGGCACCATATTCTATACACACATTTAACAACTGCTGAAACCCAGCACTACTAAGGGAGAAAATGGCCAAATCATCCGCATTCATTAGATGGTTTATCACAGTGTTGCCATTCACACAGCCTGTTCGACAGCCATTCAGTTGGTCGGATAAATCGTTCATATACAGGTTGAAGAGGGCTGGTGACAGTAGCCCCCCCCTTGTCGAACTCCATTACCAACACTGAAGGGACCAGAGACAATACTGCCCCATCTGACTTGCATACTCTGGTTAGCATACCAGTATGCAAGTATTCTTATAATGCTAGCAATAAAAAAGTGAAAAAACAAGTGTCAGACCACAACGTGAAACTATGATTCTATAAAACTGTTGTTCTGATGGGAGCTCAGCATTTGAGGCCTTATTTGTTGTATGTAATATTTGCATCAGTCGACCAAAGCAAACTCGACAGCAGCAAAGTACATCACATTTAGTTCCAAATAAAGAGATGACAACCCTTTGAATGTCCCTTTTTGTTTCTTCACAGCATAACCTCATGGTGCAGCGACGGAGAGAGGGGGTGAAGCCGGAGATGCCCACGGCTGAGGAGAGGAAGGAGATCCTGGCTGCGCTGGGGGGCAAGCCGTACTGAAGGGTTCTCCCCGGGGACTCCTCCCCGGGGGCTCCTCCTCAGACCTCCTGGCGTCTGGCCCTCTGGGACTCATGGATTACACCATCACGTCTTGGCTGGTTCGTGTGGTACCTGTCGGGACTGCAGGGCAGAGTACCTGGAGTACCTGACGGTGTTCCCAGACGACATGGTGGTGCGGGAAGGGGAGGCTGTAGGTTCTAGCGTAGCTGGGATATAATTGGGATCCTGAGAAGTCCCAAGAAGCCCCATATCTGATGCTCTGTCTCCATCCATGTTTGTGTGTGTCGTGGTGTTGTTTTGAATGATGTGTGACACCTTATGGAAGAGTGAATATTGTACACACTTTGCAGTATGCTGTGTTGTGTGTGTGAAATTATAAATTAAACTAAGTAGTAACACGTGTCCCAGATGTCTCTTTATGCAACTGCAGTTACTTGGCACTTCCTACTACAGGTTCCCAAAGCCGTAGCATCACAAAATGTACAAAGATTAAAATGATACATTTTCCACACCATTGCGTATAATGTCTGGACCTGGATCCCTTGTCGTAGCCCATGACGGGACCCCCTCACCACGCTAGAACCCTGGGGTGTAGCACTCCCTAAAGGGGACGATGTCTTAAACCCACAGAGGTTATCCGTGTGACTCAGTGTGCGACATAATGGGTTTCAGCCATGACAAGACCAACCAGCCAAGTCAACCTTGCAACAGAATTGCGGCTAACATGGTTTCATGTTTTCGTAATCAGTCATCTAAATTCGAATTGCATGGACCGGACCTGGGAACAAGATGACTGCACTACCTCTACACAGATAAGGGACACTCACTGATGGTTAACTAGGGTAGTGTCTGTGCTTATTGAAGTGCAGCATACTGCCCATCCAGTTATTCTATACATAAGCTCTAATTGCATTTCAATTAACTATCCATGGGTTCCTACTAAAAAATAAAAGCATTACCTTATCTGGGCAATGCATCAGTTTAAATTAAAATCGCATAGATTCTTTAGAGTAGAGTCTTTAGGCATTTATTGTGCCTGCATCATTTTGAAATTATAACATCAATCAAGCATCACCTGGAAGTCACTAAATAACTATGGAAATGTAAACAACTGTGATTTTACTAATAATTTTTATGATTCTTTATTATTAAATCACTTCTGCATTTGGCTAATATGTTCTCTTAATTCGAGAGTCCGACTTTTACTAAACTGAGCCCCCTGGCGCCCATATGTCCCAAATTTAGTAAGTAAAGTGAACTATGTATGTGTAAATCTTTGTCTAGCCTAGATGCATAACATTTTTTTTCGGACCTTAAGCATACATGCTTTATTTTCCTAAATAACTTTTGATTGATCGTTTTAGGATTCGACATTTATTTTTCCTTTATACATTCCTGTAAACCGAGGATGTCCTAATGATACAGTCAGACCTGTAGATGGCGTACTCGGTACACAAATTACCAAGAGTGGCTCCAGCATATGACTAGATTATACCTGATCTAGCCTTATTTGCGTTTTACACATGAAACAGACCTGCTTCATCATCGTTGGTTTCCTAAAGTGCATTTCCACCCAATCATTGTGGTTTAGTCTTGTCCTATTTTTCTTGCCTCAAGTCTGCAACACATAAAAGACACACATACAACTGAACAACATAAAAGCGAACTACGCAGTTTACCTAGTCTTTGTTTTTCCTGAGGCGTTAGCATGGATGCTCTTGTCGAGGCCTGTCATCGTTTAGGGTAAGTATATTAGTATAGCATATTAGTACTTTAATTTAAAATATAAATCCCCATTATTCCAAGCTGTGCTCATGTGTTTCTCTCTTATTTTTTTTACCAGCAGCATAATCAATTTAACCCCTGATTTTAAGTGAGATTTTTTATTTTGTGATACGTCTTGTCATCTCATATATTGGCCAGATTACCTGTTTGGATGTCTCCTCTGATCACTGCTGCCAGACGTCTGAGGAGCGACCGGGCTCGCCGGAGGAAGGCCTACAGGTTAATGCAGTGCAAACTGGTGGGTTCCAGACGCAAACAAGACACTTTTCACTACAACCACCTACTCTTTTTGTAGAGTTCTCATACTCATAGCCACCAGCATGGAGGCTTTTCCCATCAGCCAAGACCTGGTTTCATGGTTAAACGGTTTTGTGTTCACACCCGAGACTGAGGTAAAGTGTAGAGGTCATGCCTTTGATACAATGTGAAACATTGTCTTGGTGCACAACCCCTTAAGACTGCCCTGCCCCTTGAAAATACAAGACCTTCACCAGCATAGCACTTTGTTTCGTTTTTATTTTTTATTTTTGCCGCACTGATTGAAGTGTTGATGCTGTGTGTGAAACAGAACAAGATGGGACTTTGGTATGTGTGTATAACATACATACCATTAAGATAATAGCCACCAATAATGAACAGTCAAGCTCATTCCATCATAGGAAAGGCGAGACACCTCCAAGTGATCAGTGTTTCGGTGTTTGTCACTCGCTTCGACGCCCTGGGATTTTGCCTAGCAACACAATGGCCAAGCCATTTATCTCAGGTTGCTTGCAATGCTGGCGGGACAGACCTTAGAGATCGACCAGTGTCTGAAATGGGATCATTCTAGACACTGGAATCTTTCTTAAAACAGTAGAGAAAAGTGTATACACTTCCATATAGTAACAAGTTATGGTGGTGTATTATACCACATGAATGTATTGAGAATTGGAGTCTTTGAATATACATATACTGTATATACATACACATAAAACCCCTCAGATTGACCAGTAGCTGGCCCGGCCGCCCAGATGAATGTATTATTCCACAGCACAGGATGGACTCAAGGTAAATGGGTTATTGTAGGTATGTGCATCACTGATGTACATTTCTATGCTGGCTGAATATCCTCCACCCACCCACCCATGTGTCTGTTGCTGTCTGAGTCGGTAATGTCTCATTTTAAAAAGGCACAGGTGTTACAATCAATATCATACAAACGAATGTGAAGTGGATTGAGGTGTTAGGGATTTTGAAGCAATTGTAAACCAAATCATGGCATGTTGCCTTGCTGTCTTTTCCAAACGATGGCAAAATAATGAAATAAAGAACCTTTTTGTCCCTGTATCTTTTTTTTTTTGGAGGTCTTTCACAATGTGGGTGTGAAGGAGGAAGGAGGGTGCCCTCCTACCTACGTTTACCCTGCGCAGGTGAAGGCGTTGATCCGCTCTGTGTTCCCAGAAGACATCTGTGACTACCCGGACCCCCGCCACCCACAGGTGGGCCCGCCCCCACTCCCACCGGTCTGATGAAGCATTGGTGGTTAGGCTGAATATTAAAGTTAAATATGCATTGAGCACCGGCAAACAGACATTATGTACACAAATAGGTACAAACAAAGATTCAACTAATTAATATCTTAATAGATTCTAGACCTGTTGGTCTGATTTGAAAATGTAATCATGGACTCAAGTATTACAACCGAAAAACAAAACACGGAAACCTAATCAATGTGTGAGTATTATGGATATACAGTCGATTTTTGGTTAAGTCCGACTGAAAATTGTTATTAGCTGCTAGCCGCTATCACTATTGAAGATTGCTATGGAGTTGGGTGGTGTGGTTGGGTGATGATATCCGACCCTATGTCCAGGCTACGAGCCATGCGGGTGGTGTACCTTTAGACTGCTCCATCAAGCAGTGCATTGTGGGGTTCAAATCCAGTAGAAATCGTAGCTATCTAGAATAATCTAGAGAATCTATCTATCTATCTAGAGAGTGCGGGCTTAAACATTTTCAATTATGAATTTTTTCTAATTAAAGAAATGTCATTGAGATGATTTATTTATTTATTTTTGTACTTGGTGGGATTTGAATCCTGACTATTGGTGGTGTTTATCTCTGTGTCCCTCCAGGTAGTGTATATAACAATGGAGGATCTGCACAAACTCAACTAAAGCATATGTTGCTTAAGGTTTTCAATCATTCCCTAGTTGCCAAAGCCGTATTGTATATATATAAACTTCATCTTTGGGTTTGTCTCCCATGTTAAGCTCCTCATAATTGAAACAATGCCTGTTGGTTTTTTTTTCATTAAATTGTTTTAGAAGTATAGAACAACTGGTTATTTGTGTTTTCAATATGTGATGGCTATCTGACTACTGTGTCAGATAGCAAACATTCTCTAAATGCAAAGATTAGATGGTTAGAGGTTTAATAATTGTGCCTTTGACCATCGGAAGATAGGTGGCGCTGGAGTATCTTGATTAGACATGGGACGCTTTGCATTCTATTTAGACCTTGTCTTTACAACAAATCTAAAAATAAGTAAAAAAGCTGACCGTTTTGTGCAACAATGCGAAATTATCTTCATCGCTATACCTTCTATAATTAATTGTACTTTTTGCATTATCAAAGTTGGTCACTACCAAATGAAAACTACGTGTGTACAGACATCCGGTTTGGAAGGTTAATTATATGTAAAGTGTAAGTTTTAAAAAGACAACGACTTTTACTTTGAAACACGAGGTACGTTTGAGCGGAAACGGTCGGTGTGTGTTAACCCGCGTTTCTGTGAGCTTGACATGTTTTGCTGAAGTTGCGTGTGTGCGGAGTACACAACACGCGCTGGACGGGAGGGAATACACACCTTTGGAGTAAATGTTTTGCTGGTCGCTCGTTTATTTTTTGAAGGGCTTGCATGACGGAAAAGTGTCTCACGTTCAAGAATGTAAAACTTTTTACAAGTGCCATGCTCGGCCCGAGGACGTGGCTTGGATAACAATTAAGATTCTATATTTATAGAGGGCAGCCATTTAGAGTTGTCCGTTACAAGAAGATACCGTGGAAGGAAAAATGGATGATGAGGATGATAATAACATTGCGAGCTTTGGCCCTAAAGAGGAGAGCGCTGGGTCCGCGGACGGTGAGGGGGGGTCGGAGGGGCGCTCCGAGCTGCTCATGTGTCTTACCTGTCCGCCGGAGAGGTACCGGACCGCCAAGTTCTCGCTCGCAGCTTACGTTCTCTGTTGGGCGCTGCTCAAGTGGTATCAGGTAAGATTTAATGAAAGCTTTGATAAATTAATCTGTTCGGCGCCTGTTCAATATAAGACAGCAAGAGCGTCAAATAATTATCAGGGCAGCTGACACAAATCATTACTTTTTTGTCCTTGTCGTAGGGCCTGGTCTCTGGACGTCTAAATCAATTTTGCATTGTTTTGTGAGGAACAACCCCCCTTTGCTGATAATAAAACAGATCTAAAACCAGACCATAGGCTAACTTTATTGAATATTTATTGGCCAGTTTAAGAGACCAGCACAAGGAATAACCCTAAATACAAATTAGATCACATTAACATTGGCCCATGTCCTGAGTTATACTCATTTATTTCTTCTTGACTTTCTCATATTGACCACTGTTGTTCATCAATGAGGTCACAGAATAAAGTCCACTGTTGTTGACTTTATGTGTTGCTGTGACTGCTTTCGTTACCGATACCAATGAGTAGCCAACTATTTCCTCTTGTGGAACAAATGTCATCATAACGCCCATGGGGGGTTGGATCTTGACCGTATGGATGTCAGGGCAGTTGATACGACTCAGAGTTTCACCGCTGTTTCCTCCATGTGTAAATACTTCCTCAATGGAGGCATGTAGAAATTTATGATGGAAGGCAGCCAGCTTTTAGCTAATATCACAGGACTGACTAGGTTTTCCTGTTATAAACGATCACCTGCTATGTAACATAAATCTCAGCCCCTTGTCTTCTTCGGCAGTATTTGCATGGCCTCGCGGCAGTGAAGACGGGCTAAGTGGCACAGACATCACTGCATGCCAAGTTGACAAACCATTAGCCCGCCTTCTAAGGAGAGGCTGTGTCAGCAAAGCAGGGAAAGGTGAGCGATGGTGGGGGGTGGGGGGTGGGGCTCAACAACCCCAGCTCACTACCGTCCTTGGAAGCGGAGGGAGGGAGGGAGGCAGGCCCCCAGTGAACCCGGGCCCAGGTTCTCGTGGCTGCCGCTGCGCCGCTGTGCACAGGGACAAGCAAGGTCATGTCTTGAGTTTGCCTGTGGGCCTCATCCTCCCTCTTCCCCGTCTCCCTTCTTCCTTGGCTCCAGATGCCAGGCAGGGAGGTGTGCTGCCGCCGGTGCAGGCCCCAGGCCGGGCCGATACTCTCCGTGCCTGTCCTCTCTGTGTGCGTCTGCATTACTGAGCTGCTTCTCTCTCCCTCCCAACATGCCAGTGCTGCGTTACAAGTCTAAGCTTCTTCTTGGCAGGAGTGTGAATGGAGCGTGATGAGGTCATTCAGAGTGCGTTCCTGGCCTGTGGATGGTAATGGCACGGGGGTGATCAACATTCATTAACCGAGAGGAACATGCGAGGGGAACAAGTAGTATTTATTTTTGGTTCATTTTCCATTCAGCGTTTGCCCTCGGGGACCGCGTAGGCGGGACGGCACCAGGGTACGGAGCGATTGTCCTCGCCTTGGGCAAGCGCCTCTTGTGTCACAGTTGAGGTAGAAAAAAACAAAGCCCGCCAGCCCGAACAGTTTGGAGAAGATAAAGGACCGTTCCCAAAGGCTTTCCTTTGACTCGTCCCCATGGGTGACTGGGCATGTTAACCCCCATAGACTAACAGCGCCTCTGCTCGCTGACAGACAAGTGATGACTTGTAGTGGCTGTTTCCTCTGACTCTGCTCCTATGCCGTTAACACTCCCCGGCCTCCGCGCACGTTCCATTATCTCTACTAACCAGCGTTTCACCCGCTGGTTGAGTGTGCTGTAAGAACTAATTCATTAACGGCTGTTAATAACATGTCTCATGTTTTCATTTCCAAGCCTGGAAGGCTTGGTTGAAGATTCATAATTACACGCATGCCTTGATTGGAAACCTGCAAAGAAGAAGCTTTTCTCTGTTAACATCAGAACATATATATATATATATATATATATATATACATATAGCTGTATGTTTGGAGTGTGTTGTTTGAAGCACACTTTAAATAGTAAATATCATGGTGGCTATAGTCCTACACTATGTGCTTTGTCAAAAGCTTTTTATTCTGGGGTTTGACTAAGGATTAGTTGTCCCTGAATTGCAGCATAGTTTTTTTCTTATTTTCAATGTTTTCAAAGACCCCCCCCAAGGTCGAGTTAACCCAGAATATCCGCTGCTCGTATTAAATAGGATTAAAGTCTACAGTAACAACGTCTTGTTTGTAATTTTCCAGTCACACTATTTGGACCCATTTCCTTATTTGTCGTCTTTCTCCACAGAATTTGTTCCATGTCAATTCTTAGCATTGATGAATATAGTCTTTGCACACACACTTTCCATAAAAATTCTACCTGAGGCTAAATGGGTAATAAACTCAGACTCTTTTTGTCATAATAGAATAATAATGTTTTTATTAAACAATGGGTATTGGGTAACACCAAATTTGGCATTAAAATCTGAATCTTCAGGTCTGGCTAGCCAATCGGTATCTGTATATGATATTATACTATCTTGCCATCAGCAACAAGGTGCACATGCTAATGGCTAACATGAGCACAACCATAGCATCAGTATAGTACTTAGTGTAAGGAAAGTCCTCAGGGTTGTGGAACGGGCTGTGAGGTCTTGGCTTTAACAAGCCGCTAGATGGACGGGTCGAAACGGAAGCTTGAGTCTTCGCCCGTCAATTACTGCTCTCATTGTCACTCACAGACGCTTCCAAGAAAAAAAATAAAAAATAATATAAATATCTATACTTATCCTTTGGGGGTATTGAGAAGATTGTGTGTGTGTGTGTGTGTGTGTGTGTGTGTGTGTGTGTGTCTGTGTCTGTGTCTGTGTCTGTGTGTGTCTGTGTCTGTGTCTGTGGATGTGGGTGTTGAACTGTATGCGTCGACATGGTACCAAGACTAGGAATCACAGTGGACGTTTAGGACCAACGCAGATATTTACCACATTTAGGTCAACCCACCATTCATCAGAGTGCATGTTTTGTTTCAGTGCAACCCCTGAGCGTGGGGTCCACCCACCACAGGTGTCCTTCCCACAGTACCTAATAATAATAATAACAGTGTCATTAGTTTATTTGTTGTTGGCTTTTTTAAACGAGGGCTACATGACACGACTTCTTTAAAATGTTTTCCTGGAGTTTATTAGAGCGAACAGATTAACTTGTTTGATTGTTTCCTCAAGGTTTTGTCGGCTATAGTATCGCCACAGCCTGTCCTAAAAGTACAAAGAGTACTCACACTCATGAGTAATCCTAATGCTCTTCACAGCTCACAATGTATAAAGGATCTAATGGTTTTGTTCCTTGTAAAATGATTCTACATTTCTCTTTCCTCTGCAGAAACTCCGGTGCCATTCTGTCTCCTTACAGGTAAGCTGAGGGCAGACATTAGACATTAGATGGTAAAATAGTGACTTCAAACACAACACTCGGAACACACTGAGTTCATCACAGAACACTTGAGGCTCAGCCCCTGCTTATTTCACTGGAATGGAAATAGTGGGATCTGTTATGGTTGAGCTGTAACTCTAGATGGATACCCCCATTCAACCTTTCTCTGTATTCATTGTCCTTCACTTTGGATAAAAGCATCTATTTAATGGCTAAACAGTAACATTGCCTCAGTAGGCTGAGCCAAAGCTGATGTCAAAATGGGATCATTCTAAGAACACTCCACTTCTGAGGACATTTCAATGGCTTTGGTTCCATCAACCTTTACCAAACATGTAAACTCTTGGTAAAACGACACAAATTACAAGTTAAGATGACAAACATGTGCGCAATATGTTCATCTCAAGGCCTTGTTCAGCCGGTTCATACCTGTCTCGAGGGCCACTTCATTCCCCATGCTTAAAGCGACTGTCCGGTCCCTCTTCACTGAACTCCATCAAATCCATCAAGGCACAAAAACATAATATAACACAAAATATATGAGAAATATAAAAAAAAACATAGCAAATGCATTTTGAGTAGAGGTACAGCAATAATAAGACATTATGACTTTAATGCAGTGCATTAAAAGGAAAAGCATCCTTTGAACCAGCATGAGGTTCCTTTGAAGAATTAGTTTTTACGAGTGAAAGTGAAGTAAAAGTTGTTGAATGGCCTAATAATAGGTTAACTCTTGGTTGTCCTTCGACAAGATCGCTGGAGACGCCAATATAAAGGATTCAGAACACTCTCTTCTCACACATTTCAACACATATGAGACTAATTGGGCTAATTCTATTCAGACAACTTAACTTTTATCGTTACTTCACCGCTATTTCCCTTTGAACCCGCCCCTGTAACCGATCTTCTCAGGGCATGGGACTGCACATATTGGCAGCACATGTTAAAGGGATAATCACTGTGGGTGTTAAAAGATTAGGGGCGCCTTTATTGGAACGTGGGCTTTATTGCGGGGTGCGCTCCACCTCCCGCCCGCTTTAATGTATTCCGGATCATCACTAATGCTCTCCGTCTTCAGGCTTCAAAGGGTCATGTGGCTTCAGGTAGCCGTAGAATAGTAAAACTCAAATGGTGCTTTGGGGGCTGTAAAAAGCACTTCCCACACCGCGCACCCTTTGGCGAGCATCACCCTGACGTGCCTCTTACTCTCAAAGAGTAAACAAAGTGTTTATGTGATAGTATAGTGTAGATATATGTGTGTATATATAACAGTTAGGCTGTTAATGCCACAGCCCTGTTTGTTATTGAGACAACCTGCAACTAGTCCAAGAGGCTCCCCATGTCTGGCAGATGCCCCTCCAACCCTCCCCCACCACCACCACCACCACCA
>JAOPJL010000112.1:8162978-8175817 GCA_027123545.1 Trisopterus esmarkii
ACCCAACCCCCCCCCCCCCCAAATAGATGTCTCTTTCTCTCCGTTCGTGAACCCCCCCCCTCCACAAACACATCCCGCAACGATGTTTCCTAAATATTTCCCAGCTTGCCATGAAAGCAAACGACTTCTGTAGATTTATTGAAGTGCCATTTGAAGTGTGTCATGGACGACCTACGATGACATGCATGGATGTGATTTAAAAAATGAATACTGTGAATATTTTTTTAAAGAAGCGTGAGGAGACCTGCTCTATTTATCCGGATCTAGCGATGGACCTCAAAGTTTAGTTTTTGCTTTTAGGGATGGCAACCATTACCCTGTTTCCTCTGTGGGTTTACCATATTGCAAGTAGACGTGTGATCTATATGAAATTTGGTCTCCTGTTTGATTTCAGATATTATCAAGATAATGCTACCCAGGTGCATTTGCTAAAACTGTACATCTCTCACCTTTATGTTTCAATGTTCTCAGCTAATGAGGTAACTGTATATTAAAATCTGACAAATACCGCCATTGATTTGGGTGGTTATTATATGTCTTAATGTTTACCAGTGCTTCAAATAAAAACCTTGTCAGTATCAAAGGTATGTTAGATGGTTAGCTGGACACGGCTTTGTCCCAGAGAACCCGGAGGAACACAACTGTCTCAGTGCTTCAGCAAGTATATTTTGTGAAAACAAAAAAGATTGAGATTAGCACGTCCAGCTGTAGGTTGCTGTTTGGGTCGGTGCCTATAGTTTAAATATGTATCACTTTCTTCAAACTAGCCAACCACAATCCTCCACGGAACTGCATAATTGAGATAAATATATGTCACTCGTCCTGTTTCAGAAAAAAAACTTGAAAATTTGATACTCGGCAGTATGAAAATGTGCCAGCAGTTCTAAAAAAGAAAAACAGTTTTAATATCCATAGTGACCAACCTCCGTGGTACTTCAGAGCCGATAACGGAGAGCTCTCTACTGCAACACAGAGCTGCAGATTGGGAAATGGCCAGAACTAATATTTGATATTATTTGATATATGTTTGAATAAGACACCAACATAAGTAGGACTTAATTGCATGATGCTTGATGCATGGTCTGCATCAAATTAATTAACAGGTCTTACCACTGCACCACCAAGACAATTTATGGTCAGATTTTATATTTGACATTAAATTCACACGACATCTCCATATGTTTAAAATAACAACCAACATAAGGACTTCAACCTGGTCTCTGAGGTTGATAACCAAAAGCTTTAGCCGACATGGCACAAGTAGTTGATCTAGTTATTAAGTAAAGAACAGCACTCAATTAAAATGCTATTATCCACATGAAATAAACGTCCAACAAGACCTTTGTTGGACAATGTTGAGCAAGAAAATGGAGTTTGGATTTTCTTTTCTTCTGGATTATCTTCATGTGTCATAGCAATGCATACATATTGGCTACCAGGCTAAGACATAAGTATGTATTCAAACAAAGTAAAATAATGAAAAAATATAATCTTACCATTTGAAACAACCTGTGTGACGATTAGAGTCCATATTTCTGAGTTAACGAGGTGCACCTGGTTGCAATTTGCACAATTTGCACCTGGCAATTTGCACCCTTGTCTGTCGGTGCAAATCTGCTTTACCGCACAAAGCAGTAGATGTGCCATCGCTTTTTCAGTGTGCTGCACATAGTGCCTTGACGTCCATCTTTACAGAAATGTTTCGCAGGGAGTTTCCCACTATTTCTGTCATTATAATCTCTGCGTGAACGGTCATACAAATGCCCATAATCTCTCACAATTTCCGCAAGTCTTGCTTCATCTTGAAATACACAGAGAGCGATGCGTAGGCCGACTAGTCAGTTGTAGGTACCCCTGTGTAGGCTCAAGTCTGGCGTGTTCGCATGGGCTTTCGAACTGATGTCGGAGCTCGACAGGGTACAATCCGTGTTCAGAACGATGCCCAGATGTGACGCAGTCATTCACGTGTTTTTGCAGGCAGTAGTGTAGTTTTTGTTTGTGTAGGGGGACGGGGGACAGTCATTTAGTCATTTCTCTGCGTACCGAGTACTCTGCACCCACCCGGTGCCTGCACCTAGTTCTATGCATGGTGATCGAACTGAAGCCCAATACCACAAGTTCGCAAACCTGCGACATTAATTATTATAATTCATCCATGTATACCAATAACCGCTTCAACAAATAACACATGGTTTAACAGTTTAATATAATTATTGGTAAGTGTCATTTTTATTCCATTTTTGGTCTTTACAATACAAAACAAGAACCAAAAGAACAACATACAAGACAACTGAACTCAGGTGACTGAGGCAACATTGAAGAACCACAATACAAATATAAATAATAAAAACAAATCGAAAAAAAAAAAAAAAAGATAATGTTTAAGAATGGGCATTAACCAGAGCAGGCACAAACTCAAACTTCCATCATTCCTAAAATAGTAAAATAAATATATACGATGCGACAAAATGCATAACATGGCATCCTGAAGAGGATCCACACACCTGGCATCACTTTGAGTGACAGCGAGGACTCTTTGCTCCAGACACTTTATCACACTGAATTAGCAAATCACTTTTCCTTGTCTCACATTCGCATTTGACCCTTGGCATTTCTGTGACTTATTGTATTACTTAGTTCCTTTGGATTGACGACTTTTGTTGCTTTTGCATCTGCCACAGAAGGTAAGTTGAACAAGCATTAACTGCATATACCTATACACACACACATGCATTCAACATGGTAAAGGGCATATGGATCTCAAAACCGAAATAATAATATTAATCCAAGCTCTCTTTTTTTAATTATATATATCTATATATCTATATATATATAGATATCGCACACACGCAAAATAAAAAAGGTCCATATAGAAAACTTCCAATAAAAACAGTAGGTCAGTGAGCATGGAGACCTGGGATGATATGCAGCAGGTTATATAGTGCCATAAGATTAGCAGCCATCTCTCCGCCTGCTACGGCCGTGGCTGTGGGCCTCTCCGGCACCCCCGTGAGAGGGCACATGACTGTGATTCTAGCTCACATTATGCTGGTAGAAAATCAACTGGTATAGGACACTGGAACTGCAGGTCTTTACCCCCCAAAAAAAGAGTGTGTGAATACATATCAACGATTCTGTGACCTGGGGATAGAAGAGAATATGCAGCATGAGTAGAAATTTAGAATGCAATATCATGGGAGGAAAAATTGGCAGCTGGCGGCCAGCAGAATGGACTGCTGGTCATTCACCGGTGTGGTGGCACGTGACTAAGTGACCAACGCTACTCTCCGTTCACCACTGTGGTGGCACGTAAACGAAGGTGACTTACTCCACTGTTCATTCACCACTGTTGTGGCACGTAGCTGTAGGTGGGAGTGCCGGGTGGGCGGTAGGTGACCTGGTGGGGCTGGACCCCAGCTGGAGAATGGGCGGTCAACAGAGTTCCTGCGAATCATCGCACACATTCAAAGTTTTCCATTTGCAGAGGAAAGAATAGGATTCAGAATAGGGGTGGGCTGGGCTGGTTAACCCCGACTCCAAAATGCCAATAAACAGAATAAATTAAATGATGACAACGGTTTATTCTTAAATACGACCATTGCTAATGAGGCCGGGTAGCAGAAAATGAGTTAGGAGTCACGCAACGCTCACCGGCTGACATGGCCATGGTGGTCCCGGCCATCATCCCCATGGCAACGCCACCATTATGGCGGGGCTGGGGGATGGGAGGGGCATACATGGTAGCCGGCATGCCATTGGGTTGTACCACCGTCGTGTGATGGATGACATGCGGTTGCGGGGCATAGAACGGCTGCGTGTAATAGGCGCCTTGCTGTTGTGATGGCATCAGAGCCTGCTTCAGCAGGTGGAAGAAAACAAAAAAACACAAATAATCCAGATTAATAATTAACAATAATTAAAGATTAACAATAATCCAATAAACTAAATTCATGTGGAAGTGTAAACCATGTCAGTTGAACCTACGTAACAGGGTGTCATTACACCAAACGTACACTAGAGGGTGATCTATCAACCGACAAAATAATCGACGTGCACAACATCTGAAAGTAGCAGACATGATCTCAGTCAACTGTAAAAGAATAATAAAAGGCTAAAACATACATGGGCCTGGGTGGCAGTGCACAACACCAATAGTGGTTTAATTTCAATACTAGGCAAGTTACAAACAGTCAACTCTTTGTCCATTAGAGAAGCGGTCCTCCCTCTGTCCGACCTGACCTGAGTGTAAGGGTTCTGCTGGGGGTAGGTGTTCCTCATGGGGTAGACCGCTGCATGGTAGGGGTTGGGGGCCGTGGAGTAAGGGGGAACCGCGCCCGTGCTGGGAGACATCTTAAACGGTGCAGCGTAGCCTGACGGCGACAGGAAGAAACATCACAGGTTCAAACACATAGGCCCAAACTGAGTTAGTGATGCGATTTAGAAATAAAAGGTTGTCATGCGGGTGAAGCCGGCAGCATGGTACATTCCCAACGTCATCATCTTGGAGTCTAATCAATTTCAGGGTGCGTCAAATCAACATGTCAACTGTGACGACCAGGGGACAATGACCTGCTCTCTTCTTCTAAAAAATATGGTATAATAGCATGCGTTTACCAATCAATGTCCATCCTCTATGCGTCTCGTACAAAGAGAGAAAACTGTGTTCCATTGGGGCCAAGTACCATTTTGGTTGTTATGGAGACTCGATATCTCCGAGTAGATGTCCTCTCCTTGTGTGCGTGTCTCAGGTGGACCTACCAGGTCCTCCTTATATAACTTAATACCAGCATCCACCAAAAGCTGAGCAAACAATAGCCCAAAGTCTATAGCATGGTTCACTACTAAGAATAGCTGTATGCCAGCTGTGCTCAATGAATCTTTATTTTGGAGTCTTGGCACCTTTTTGTGACCCGTCTTGCACAGGATCATGAGTCAGCGTTTCCATTATAAATCAGTAACACTGATTTATTTTAACTATGCATGCTCTACTATGCATGTATTTCGCTACTGCATCTGCTGCCAATAACAATGTTTTTTTATGCTTTTGAATTTGACACAAGGACTGGCTTAATATTTCCCCACAACTCCTTAAAAGCCCCATTGATTAAAGTACTTTTTGAGAGAACATTGCTGAAATGTTAATGAATGAGAGAGGGTCCTAGATGATCGATGGTGTCTGGCTGTACAGGTTGTATATTTTACTACCCTGAGCTCTTGAGTTGGTCCAGTTGCACTTAAGAAGTGTGCGTCCTTCAGAATAACACTTTACCTTGCCACGTTTTATTATTGCCAGTTTTGATAAGCGAGACTTAATAGTTTGGTAGGGCCTGTGCTAAGAATGAATACATACAAGCCTACTCACTCATTTTTAAAAGCTTGACTTTTCTCCTTTTCCTCTAACTTGTTTTCTTATACCTCCCTTTCATATTTGATTGGCTTAGAAGCCACAATTGGAACGGTTTGTCTGTAGACTTTCTCCCCTATCCCAGCACTGGACAATTGTGTCTTTTAAAATAAATTACTCTGTCAAAACTATTTCCTCACAAATGTATTGTTAATTACCTCTGATATAATACGCAGGAGGTGAAGTATTTATTGCATCGTTCTGCATACTGGCGCTCTGTGACCAATCGGTTTGAGCCAACTATATGTGCGGTGGGCAGAGACTTGCAGGCTGAGGAGTGACCTTCCCTTGTCCTTACCTGTGTGAAAGGCTTGGTTGGCCCCTGGGTACAAACCGGGAGTGTACGCAGGGGCATATCCAACAGGAAACCCAGCTTCCATGATTAGAACACAGAGAAAAACAGAGAGACGTGATGACAGGTTAATGAGAATAATCCCCGCAATCAACTGAAGGCAATCAGTGAATAAACCACACAGCCTTTTCGATGTACCATAATAAACAGGTATGGACAGAGTCACACAACAAAGGGTATCTTACCTGGGTAGGCAATACCCTTTTGGTTGGCATAAGGGACCCCTGGTTGTGCAGGGTTGTAAACAGGGTTCATTATTGTGGCTGAAAGACAAGACCTGCAAAATGAGAATAACAAAAACACTGCAGCCACTATTGATGGTCAATAGGTGACAGATGATAATGTGTATAATTAGGATAAGACCAAATTAAATGGATACGTCAATGTATTATGAACAGATAAGTGTCGTTTTGACACCAGGCCCAAGTATAGTTCTACCGAAAACATTGACTCTCAGTATAAAGAGGGACCTGTACAAGAGAGAATCTAATAAATACGTCCAAGAAAAATAGACCTATTGATGGGGTGGATGCCAAACAATTTTATGTCAAGATGAGTTGCATGACAAACCTATTTTGTACGACCAGAAACGAGTGGACTGGAAACACAAAGTGTACACACGCACACACACACAGTAATTGACGCATCACTGTCAACAAGCTACCAGCTAGCTAACAAAGCCTTTGGTCGGCTGGGGTCAGTCCGCTGTTTACGCATGCATAATGTGGATATATGGCACGTTGTGTTGGAAAAAAAACAATGGTAGATATGAACCGATTGCAGGACTACACTGGATCGTAACACCGGGACAGCGTCGGGCCGCGGAGTGTGTGGCACAACATTCACCTGACCGTGTGTCACCCCCCGTCACCTCGTTCTGTTGTGGAATACAAATAACGTAAAATCGATTCAATACATCTTAATTACCTAAATATGCTTATAGTCCAGTTGAATGTGCCTTAAGGTGTGCTGCTGTGGCTGAGCCTGTGTCTGCGGGTCGCCCTCCTGGTCCTGGTCCTGGTGTTGTGGTTCCAGTGCTCGCTCAACTCTTTTGAGCAATGCGCGTCACATCCGGCGCGTTGGTCACGTGGTCAAGATATTGACCGCGTCATTGTCTTGTTGTGTTGTTATTATTTTTGTATTACAATTATAATTAAATCACTCTTAAATCAAACATTTATAATAAAAAAATCGTACGTTTCTTACAGCTATCAAGACCGTAAAAGTAGACCATAACTGAACGATTTGGATTTACGGAGATGAATTGTAAACTGTACAGTCCTGGCAGCTGAAAGGTTGTTTTAAACGAAGCGATACCTTACAATTTTTTTTTTTATAATAATAACTTTAAAAATCGACACTAACTTTTAGATTGCTTCTAAAACGCATTAAGAACGTATTTAACTATTTTTTTTAAATCACAAAGGTGTGTATGTGGTGCGGAGCGTTTTATTCCTTCTTTTTTTTTTTACTCCCATCTTTCCTCTTCCAGGACCTTGATGCATCGCTTCCTTTCAGCCATTAAATTGGGCAGGGTCCAGATTGTTGTGTTTTTACCGCAACCTATGCGAAATTTTGCCACACAATGACCAAATTCGGGCACTTTATACATGATAGCAATTTTTACATGGCATAGATGAGTATATTGTATAGGCATATATCGTCATTAAGTCAAATAATGTCGGGAGCGGCCGCTGTAGGTGCGTCCTCTTGCATGGGCGCAGCTGCGGCCGCTAGCTGTAGCTCCGCCGGCTCTTCCTACGTTACAGCGGGTGGATGCACCGGGGTGGCTGGCAGGTTGCCTGGCCGGGTTCTTGAGCATATATTTTCATATTTGGACTTGCCTGATCTAATGCAATGCTCGTTAGTGTGTTGGCACTGGAATGCCACCCTGGCCGACGAGAACAGCGAAGTGTGGCGCAGTCTGTGCGCCCGCTCCCTGAGCGAAGAGGCGATGCGATCTGACATTCTGTGCAACCTGCCCACGTACAAGGGGAAGGTATGTGTACCCACCGAGCATCGTTCAATTGCTGGACACTAGGAATAGTTTGATTACCTCGGGACAGCGGCTGGACGACTCTAATAAGGATGTGTGTTTCAACTGTCTAGCAGAGATTGTTGACATGTTTAGCAACATCAAGTATTGTACATGGCTGTAAGAATGCTGGATGATAGATTAATTATGACATCAAACGAGATGGATGAATATATATTTTGGGGGTTGTGCCCTGTTTCCTCTTGTAACTCTCCCCTGGTACTTTTGTACCAAACACTGCATGTAGTACACGGCTTGTTATTATCAGGGATGTCTGGTGTCAGGTTGATTCCCGGGCTCCTTGCTTTGCTCACAGTAATGACCCAGTACCAGAGAACTCGGCCATATTAGACAATAACAATGTATATATTTTTTTCTAATGCTATCACGTACTGTCAATATACATGATGTATTTTCCCTAAAGGGGCTGGCTCAGTTGTGTAACTTATTTGAATACAACTGAAGAGCAAAGTAGAGGGCAAAGCTTAATAGACTCCTGTTTCTAATAGATACATCTTTCCAACGTGAGCGTTTATCATAATGTGTTGCAACAGCTGCCATTCTAACACCACTGCTTTGTGTCTCTGGAAACATCCAGCTCAAGTCCTACCAACACGCTCTCAGCACCCATGACTGCTCCCGAAACGTTTACGTCAAGAAGAACGGCTTCACCCTCCACCGCAACCCCATCGCCCAGAGCACCGACGGCGCCCGGGGCAAGATCGGCTTCTCCGAGGGCCGTCACGCCTGGGAGATCTGGTGGGAGGGGCCCCTGGGAACCGTGGCGGTGATCGGACTGGCCACGAAGCGGGCGAACATGCAGTGCCAGGGCTACGTGGCTCTGCTGGGCAGCGACGACCAAAGCTGGGGCTGGAACCTCGTGGACAACAACCTGCTACACAACGGCCAAGTCAACGGCAACTTCCCTCAGTGCAACAACGCACCAAAGTACCAGGTAGCTCACTAGCTGCAGGTCACGCCATCGCACCTCAAACACAGTGCTGTAGCAGTCTGGAACGCAAGACACCGCTCAGTATGACCACTCTAGGACATGGGGAGGGAGGATTCTAATGGAGTCCCAAGATTTACAATCAACAAAGTATTTACCAGCAATTTCAATAATTGTTTTGGAGAGGTTGTCTCTTGTACTGGTTTGAGGTGCAAGCAGCATCAAACACACCAATATTAAAAATAATTAGAAATATAATACAAATGTTCATGAAGATGATCAACGTCATCATTTTTGGACACCTGAAATCATAAAAGAACATTTATGTTAGTATCTAATAGTATGATTGTGCGGCGTATCGTTAAACTTTAGTGCGATACTGACATTTATTTTATAAATTAATACAATGAATTGTGCCAACTAAATCTGTTTATTTGCATACTTTTCATTTTGTTTCTGTAGAAAGCATACGTTTATTAGTACCTATCATGTCTGTCTGTGTATACTCTGCTTCTAAGGTGCCTCCTGTCTGAGTATAGCCTTCCACTAAGGTGCCTCCACTCTGTGTATCCACAAGTTTCCTGGGGTGGTTACTGGGGATATGTGGGCCACACGTCCGGCCGCCCACACGCCTCAGCTGTGTTTTTAGCTGATGAGCTGGCAGGCTAATCACATCTCTATATATAGTCCCTCTGTCCCTGAATGAAATTATGGCTTTAAAAAGCTTGGGAACAACGTGTGCCGTTCGAGGATGTACATACAAGCGGACAAAACTAAATAAGAAATCAGAATTAATTATTGACGGTGATTGTTTACATCGATCTCGTAGTAACCGATAGTGAAGCCCACAATTCACGCAAAGCATCACAGGACGGTGGAAACTTGTGGATAGCCTTCCTCTAAGGTTCCTCCTGTCTGCGTAGAGTGACCTCTAAGGCCCCTCCTGTCTGTGTAGAGCCGACCTCTAAGGCCCCTCCTGTCTGTGTAGAACCAACCTCTAAGGTTCCTCCTGTCTGTGTAGAGCCGACCTCTAAGGGTCCTCCTGTCTGTGTAGAACCAACCTCTAAGGTTCCTCCTGTCTGTGTAGAGCCGACCTCTAAGGCCCCTCCTGTCTTGTGTGCCAACAGATCGGCGAGAGGATACGGGTGATCCTGGACATGGACGACAAGACGCTGGCCTTCGAAAGGGGCTTTGAGTTCCTGGGCGTGGCGTTCCGCGGACTGCCCAAAGCCTGCCTGTTCCCTGCGGTGTCCGCCGTGTACGGCAACACCGAGGTCACCATGGTGTACCTGGGCAAGCCCCTGGACGGCTAGGGCCCGTCCGCGGCGCCAAACTCGTTGGGTGGTATGCGGGGACGGACCTTTCCGGGGACCTTGTTTTTAGTTTTGTGTGTGACCTCGGGCCAGCCCACTCAGAGCTGCACCGGGCAGAAGTGGGTCAGTCCGGGCTGAAGGGGGACTGGAGCAGGCTGGGGGAAGACAGGGGTTGGGGGGGCTTCTTTGTGGTTCCGTTATTCCAGACTCGGTGGGATCCGGGGGAGCGGTCGTGTCATATAAGGTATGTCCGTTGGTCACGTGATGCTGGACTCTTTCCGTTCGGTGGATAAGGGAAAATACTCACGCTTACATGAATTTAGGTTTTTAGGCTCACCACGCCTGACCTTTTACTTGAGCATTTTATGTCTCTTAAGCAGGGCCAAAGCAATCATGAACCGTGGCCAATACTTTTATCCCATATGTGTCATTTAAAAAGGCTAGCCAATGTATTAGTGAGTGTAAGCCAGTTATCAGGGTTGAGGCAGACCTCCACGGACTGGATCGCTGTGCTTGACCATGCCCAAACCCAGTGTGAGCTGATGTCCCCTATATTTACATCTACCTTGATAAAGATAGATGTGTAGATGTATATATATCTATGTACAGATGCATATATATTTATCTAGAGATATCTATATCTCTCTATACCTATATATCTCCATATCTCGAGTTTGTACAGGCAGACATCAGCGGTAGTTTTACGAAAGCATGCATTCATTTCTGCCTTGTGTTTGCAGCCACTCCCTTGTAAAAACACCCACAGCACTTGAGCAGAAATGGAACCAAGAAGCCTAACCATGTAATGTTACTGTGTATCACTTTTTTTTATTGTACTGTTGTCATATTAAGCATTATTTATTTCTTATTTTATCCATGGTACTCTTGATGGGGTCATGTGACCTGAAAGTAAAAGTCTATTTGTTGCCAATCCCAACTGTCAGAATAAAGATAGCGTAATGCCTGTGCGTTTGACCGTGCTTCACCGGGACATGCTGCTATTGTGGCTGTTAACGTACATCAAATCAGAAAAGTGGATGGGAATTGACTTTTTTTCATATCAGGTTTGTTGATGTTGTAGCTGATTAATGGGAATACATAAACTCGTGATTCTGGATCCCACAATATATATAATGAAAGGTCCCGTGATATGCCACCGTGTGTGCTGTGATTAGCCGTTGACATGACAGGTGGGGGTGTCCACCTAGATGTGTGCTGGATAGATCAGCCCACCAGCCTACCCAGTGGACTGTAGCAAACGTTACTCCTCTATCCGTCACACGTCTAGGTGGACACGCCCACCTGTGATGTCACAAGGGGCAGATTTCCAAAACTGCTTGTAATGGCTAATCACCACACCTGGTGGCAGGGACCTTTATTAATGTTCATATTAACTTTGACTATTGTCTGTGTAGAAAATAACTAAAGAGGGGGAAACTCACCGCTATGGGGAACAAATAAAATGGCAGGGACACTATGCAGGTCGAGATTCGCTTTGATCATGTTATGGGATATGCCTACGTCATTCTGGAACAACCAGAGACCAGTCCAGTCTGAGTTTTGACCACCCTTTGAACTTTTGGGACTGGGTCACCCATAGGAAAGGTCAATTTAAAACACCTGCAGTCAACACTTTTGGCATATTTTCTTATTTGGAGACTTTTAAAAACTCACAGCTCACATGACCGTGTATAGCCTTCCTCTAGGTGCCTCCTGTCTGTATCCACATTTCAACTGGTTATTCAACTGTTGCCTACAGTTGAATTGATTAACTGCACAATCCACCATCCCCCAAATACAACTTCTTCGTCATCCATCCTGCACAAGCGAGCCAATAAGAGCCGTCCTCCGTGCTGACGCAGCGGGGCAGAACCCCGTTCCCCCGCTAGGGGGCGCCGCCGTCCAGGTCTTGTTGTCCTCTGGACTTTCATAACAACATCGTAATTAATCTACACATACAAACGGTACACCTTTTGTTTTTTCATTGGGCTTATAGGCTCAAATGTAAACATTTAGAAAAAGGCCTATATATGATTCAGGGTTTTTAAAGTAGGGGAATAATTGGTTTATTATCCACTCATCTAAACTGTCCATTGCAGCCTTGTGGTAAGCAACGGTAGTACTGATGTTCCATCAAATGAGTTGTTGATAAAAGTGAAAACTGGAGTTTAACTTATGTATTCTCCAATTCCCAGCATATGAGGTTGCTGGTACAAAAGCCTCCGATCACAAACACCTTCAATTTGGGTACAAACAGTTTGCCGTATTTAATCCATTTACATTCTGTCATGATGTTTTGCATGTAATCTAGTGTGTATTAGTTCTTCGCCTGTGTGCCAGCTGAGAAGAGCAGCTCCATGCTGGGCCGGAGCAGGCAGCTCCACCGTTCCAGGTGGATGGAACCAGGGATTGTAAGTAGGCCGGTTTTTCGGCTGCAGACTTGTTTGTAGGCTACAGGTAAACTCAAAACCTCCCACACAATATTTAAGAAGTCTCTTACTACACAAAGCTTCAAAGTCCTAATTCGACGACGATGATTTTACATTTACATTTAGGGCGATGAATCACATGCAGGATAGCATGTAAACGATATTTTTGCTTTATGGTTAAGACACGCTGTTTCTAGAATTGCCAGCAGAGAGCAGCGTAATTCTTATTTATATTACATTTTTACATTAGACAGTATAATGTAAACTAAAGAATATATGGTAAGGTGACCAGATTTCTGAAATGAAAATCGGGGACATTTCCAGCGCGGTGGTCAAAATTCCAATGTTATCATTATG
>JAOPJL010000112.1:8272145-8283748 GCA_027123545.1 Trisopterus esmarkii
TCTACTGATGTCTGAGCGGGCATCAAGTGTGAATAAAAACCCAAAAGGTTTTTGGGTTTGTTCATAGTATTAATGTCATGATCTTAGGTCATAATCATGTATGTATATGTGTTTGTTATCGGTTATCGGTATCAGCCTTTAGGAGCTGAAAGCTATCAGTATCAGTTAAAAAAAAAGTTATCGAGCATCCCTATTAAAATGGAAAACACATTTAATGAATAGCAATAGTGACTTTGTTATGACACTATGTTAGTACCGATGTGGTATGCAATGACTTGGCATGGCAATTAAGGATTTTTTATATACTTCATTCACAAGAAGCTAAAACAGTAAATGTTGGTTAACTCTTAAAGATTAATATAAGCAACGGTAGCCAGCTCAAGTGATAAAATGTCAGTGATGAAAAACTACTACTAATCCCTGGATAGGAATATTAAAGTGAAAGTCTTTATTTTGACCTTAATACTCAATACATTTAGGTCAATTAAAAAAATAAAACTGTACCTTCTGTAAAAAGAGGATGTAGTCAATTTCGTGCTCCCCCCAGACGCCATCGGACTGGGCCTTGTAGTGGATCCGGGTCAGGTAGGTCATCTCCTCCGGCGTCACCTGAACTCACAACAGGGCGGATCAGTACTGGAGACAGAGACTCATTAAGGTCCAAGACCCGTGGTTATTCAAAGAGGCCCTTTGCCATACGATTATTGTTGTTGATTCTTAGATTGAGGGGCCGGTTAGTGTGTGTGTAACGTTTTTTAACAAAAATAATCTGCTCAATGGAGATAATCTTCTCTGGTGGAACAACTGCTGCTGGGTGATGGACACAGCGTCACTTACAGAGAGCCGCTTGTGATTTGAATGAATGTCGCCACTCGGCACTGACTCACTGTGTTACCTCAATAGGCAATAGATTGTGATTTAACTGACCTTTACTGAAATTAAAATCTTTGGAGATCTTCAACATTGCCTGTTTAACAACTTAGTTAATACAGACAGCTACATGTCATTAACGAACAGGTATGGGTTGGGTGTTTGGCTCAAGGAGGCCTGCGGGCATACTGTGAACATTGGGGATTTAACCTAAAACCTCAGCACATCCAGAGAATCAAAATAAACAAATTACAATTTGTATCAAATTCATATGGCATAGCTATTAAGTGAACTATTGAGATGACTTTGCATCCATGTGTGGTCTTCAGAAAGACCCCTCCCACACACGCACGCGGTTCTGCGGTACCTGTTCAACGGGGATTCCCAGTTCCGCTTGCAGCCTCCTCTGAGCAGCGTTCCTCACTCCCATGGCGTCCTTCTCCTCCATCTCACTGGCCATGTGTAACGGATGACTGCAGCATGTGTTTGTGTAACAGCCTACGTACACATGGAGAATAAACTGTTTAAATGCCACTGGTCATGTCAACCATTAAGTTATCGTGCTTACCGTCAACAGTAGTGTACAACGGTAACGGTAAGAGTACTATTCTGAACCGTTGTTGCTGTACATATTTCATCATTAGTTTCAAGTAATGGAGACAAGTCAGAAATACATCGACATCGGACAATACTATAACTTTTACAATTCAAATAAAACCACAATGCTTAAGTGCTTACCTGGAAAGGTGATTTTAGCGTCAGACCTCTGTTGCAGAAGTAGCTTCTCCTCACTGTTGAATATGAAGACGCTGAAGGCTCTGTGTAATAGACCTGGAGGACATTGAATAATGAACAATGGATCAATGAAACACATTTTTTTTCAATTGACAAGAAATGATGGTCAATAATCCACCAGGAAAATCATCTTGAATTTGTATTCGTTTATTTTCAAGATTCATTGCTTACACGTTTAGGAATCCTTATGAATAAGCCCTCCCAAGATAAACCAGCCGTGTCCAGTTGCACCACATGACAGTGGGTGATTATCAGGCATGTGGAAGCATGTGGCTCACCTTTATCAATGTTGGCGTTCAGGTGACAGTTTTTCTTCGTGTCCGCTCCGATCTTACAGTCGTTTTCGTCGATGAGAATGCACATCTCTGCAAGAAGCTGCACCTGCTTCTCGTCCAAGTTATCGGTGTTTATTTCTGGCATTTTGAATGAAGAATGTAGCTTTCTCGCCCCACTGAAGCTGTTATGTGGGACAGAGTGATTGGAAGTTGATGGCATTGTAGTTTATGGTATTGTCGACCTACAATATAATCAACTGAAGAGTTGCAACTTGACGTATGGAAATCTATCTATAACGTTTGTCATTTTAGAAAGTAGTTAACGAAATTATATAATGCACACAACACCTTGATTTATTTGTACACAGAAGTAGAAGGACAGAGCCCAGCGACAAGAATGCAGGTAAATAAGTTGGCTTTAAGAGCTTTCAATAAGCATAGATTTGGGGGGTTTAGCGACCTAGCCTCGCCCGAGAAGAGGCGTAAGTGTAATAGCGACCTACCTGGATAAAGGGCTGGTGTGGATCGATGAGTGAGGGCAGAATGATTGAATCGCTACCTGACTCAACGCAGGTAAACTTGATTGCAACAAAGCTGGTGCCTTGCGGCTGCAGGACCTCAGTACTCGTAGCCCCGCCCACAAACCCCTCGCCATCTCCTGACCAAAAAAGAAAGCCAATCAGATGTCTTGAAGCTACGGGTGGTGGTAAACACTGGAGTGGACATCCCTTCGCTGGGATCGGGAGCTCTATATCTCAGGAAATATGCCTAATGTAACAAGCGCATAGTTAGTGCTATCAATTCATAAATGTAACAGTTATCACATGAACAATTACAATTAATAGAATAAATACTCACCAACGTTGTTTAGTAAATAAACAATTACATTCAGGACATTGGACATAATCAATAGTTGAAGACTTTTATACAGTGATTATATCAAATGTATCCTAAATTATACAATGTTAAATAACTAGTACATTCATTATTATTCATATTTTGCTATGGATAACAATGCGATGATAATAATTTATCAAATGAACCCGTGAACACACACAACCCGAATCCAGTCAGAGGAAAACTCCATGTCGCGTTTTACGCGGACCGCCCGCCCTGTCGACCCGCGCCATCGAACCATTACGTAGCCTGCACCACCCATTTATCACACGCACTGTCCAGATAACCCCTATGAAGGACACCCGGTCATCTATTACGATTACTTACAAGTTGAAATAGTAATTTCAGGTAGATAAACGAACAATCTGAGCAGCATGTACAGTCGTTTGCGTCGATTGCATGCAGAGTCTACCGATACTGACCCCTGTGCCTCACCGAGGGTGTGTGACGTTCCGCGCCCTCATTGGTCCGCACGGACCACCTCGGCACCCTATTGGCTGCTGCCAATCCAAACACACGCCACGTGATGCGGAAGTTCGTGGAAGACGAAAATAAATGTAAAAAAACAACAATCGATACGTTCGTTTATGGGGATATCGGCGTATTGTCGTCGTGCACAATCTGAAAGTTATACATTTGTCCAACCGGCAGTGACTTTATTATGGGTTATTTCAGTCCACTCAGATAATTAAATCTATACGTCTGCAGATGTGCGTCGGGGTTCAAAGTTGAGTTGTGCCGCAGCCTTCAAGGAAGGTGATCTGTCAGCTACTTCCTCACTAGCGCTGCAGCTCATTTACAGTCTAATCCGTTGTCATATTTCTAAAGTAGGTCTTCATTATCAGGTATCGGATTCCACTTGTATGAATAGTGTTTAGCGGCAGCTACCGTAAAGTCTCGACAGTGTGTGTGTGTGTCCTCGATTATAAACGACGGCAGCGGTTGTGAGTCTGCAGGTAGAAGAAGTGCATCGGGCCGGCGTTATGTCACCCTCTCAAAAGCTAATCTTGGTCAAATCCCATACGCTTACCGTGACGTGTGTCGAAATATCTCGCTACTGTAATCTACTGTATGTCGCGAGCCATTGTTGCCAATACAACTAAGCTTTTCCGGGGTTTTTATTAGACTTGACTGACTGCACAGAAACTGCATGTCAACATCCCCGTTGGTGCATGTTCATTTGGATCGAATTCTCTGCTGTTCTAGACCGATTGCTAAATCAACCTTCACTGGGCATCTGCGCTATGACAAGCGAACCAACCTTGGCCTTTGTTTGTTCAGCCAGCCCCAGGTAGGAGGAGGTGATCAGGGGCAGGGCCGGTGACGAGGGAGGAGGGATGCCTGTTGAGAGCGGAAGCAGCAGCTCTGCTTCGGCTGCCCGTCACCCCAAGCAGAAGCGCAAGGCCCACAGCCTTTCCATACGTCGCACGAACAGCACGGAGGAAAGGCCGCCTGGTATGCACAGAGACATGCTGGAGGGACAGGTAAGCAATGCCTGCTCTCAAAGATACACACACACACACACACACACACACACACACACACACACACACACACACACACACACACACACACACACACACAGAAACTGCAACGCAAATATTTGATCTTGTTATATCTTCAAACATTAAAGACATGCTATTCAATGTTAACCCTAGAACTAACAATGTTATTTTTATTCATGAATAACTAGTTATAAAAACCACACTGAGGTTTGTTGACTTGTTTACAGGAACCAGTAAGCTGGGATTGTTTTGGTCGATTACATTTTTGATTGCCATGCTCAGTTTTTGTATTGTAGGCCGTGGTTTCAGTCTTTGAAAAACAATGCGTCAACCAGCCGGTCCAACAACATTGCTTTTATATTTGGTCCCTTGTGTTGCAAAATGTTTCTCACTTTGCTCCAGTGATTACAAGAATCATGTACACCTCCATGGAAAGTATGGTTATGTGTGTGGATTTTGTGATTTTTAGATAGCGCTGTCCTATTATCTGATGTTTTTCTTGAGTGTAATTGTTCCTGCCTTCTCACAAAGGACCCGTCCCTTGTGTTTTGAGTGTTATTTAAATTTGGTTGTTTCGATACTATACTATATTGTCAGCACAGTCAGGGATTACCATTCTCCACAGAGCTAAAGCTACATCAAGTCACTGGGGTTTTGGACTGAAATTGCAAGCGCATATCGATTCCGCTTTTAATAGGTAGGAGAGAAAGTGAGAGGGATTGTTTCAGTGAGTGGAGGCTTGGGTGAGTGCTGCTGCTGTACTCAGCTGTCAGGTGCATCGTCAACCAGCCATAAAAGCCGGCCTTACTGTTTGATTAAGATCATGATGGTAAGTACAGTTTGGGAGCTGCCCTCTCACAATATTTGACTTTAAAATGTTTCACTGAAGGTATGTCACAGGGCCATTCCATTGTCTCGTCTGGAGAGCGATCAGAGCTCACAAAACTATAGCTCTGTTTGGTACGATGCTAATAGCTGTATGTAAAGAAATGTTGTTGTGGTTTTTTTATTCATGGGTCATTTGTGTTAAATATTTCAGTTTCCTTTATCTGCTGCTAATCATCGTCTCGGATAGTATTGTAATGAAACGCATGGTGTAGTCTGGCAAATAAATAATACAGGTGGATGTTTTCTCTGGTTAAGTAAACTCGTGGAAGACGCACTGTGGCCATGTCACCCACAAGTGACTCTCTCCTGGGCAATGTTTCGGACGTAACTGCATGACACGGACATTGGGCAGTGTTCTCGTTCAGGTTTAATATAGGCTTGTCCAGCACTAATTAGTCTTTTCACTGGCTCTCTTGAGCCAATGCCCTAAACTGCAGATGCATTGTGTATACAAAAAGCAAACCTCCTTTCACAACAAGTAAAACAGACATCGCTTGTGGGCGTGTACACACACACACACACACACACGCACGCACGCACGCACGCACGCACGCACGCACGCACGCACGCGCGCACGCGCGCACGCGCGCGCGCGCACACACACACACAGCAAACAGCTATCCTGTAGCATTTTACCTCATAAAGCCCTCATTATGACTTGCATCCACAAAGGGCTATAGATTTTAGGGTCGACTGCTGCATTGCTTTTTGGAAATAAGGGGTGCTCTGTTGTTTGTAAAGACGTTTTTTTTCAACATGTGTACTTGCAGGCAGTGCTAGCAGAATGAACAGCTGGGTTAACTTACTACGACACACTTGTTTGCTGCATGTAGGCCAGGAGAAAGGGCAGCTGACAGCAATGTATTCGGTTCCCCCCCCTCCCCATCCGTGTTTCAGATCAAGCAGAGAGTAGGCAGCAGCTCTTAAGGAATTCTGTCAAACCAGGCTTGTGACTCTATTGTTCTCATGGCAGACTGTACTTCTCTTTGCATGCCTTGCGTTTTGTCCTTCTGGCAGAATAACTGCACGTTTAACAGTTCAGTATGGAGGTGAGTAAAAAAAGATTTAGAGTTAGACTGCTAGTTATTTTCTGTAGTATTTCATATCTTGTTGTGTGATGAAAACAATTGCACAGTCCCTACCTCAGAGCCCGGATTACTGTCAAAACCAGTTTCTGTAAACATTGTTTTGCTGGAAGTAGTCAAACTTGCCAGTTATGCAAGAGTTTGTATGAATTCCATCCCAAAAATATACTTTGGTGTCATCATTTGCTGTGTATATTGCTATAATCTTCTTAATTTTAATCAGTGTCAAAATCCATGATATTTCATTTGACATGCTTTTGTTAAAGTTGTGTTGAAAGCCTAACCTTTTAATATGTTTTCTTTTTCTTAGGATTCCAAGCTCCCCCTATCCTTGCGAAACAATCTCCTTGACCTTTTCGGGCAGATCGAGAGAGAGTTTGAGAATCTGTACATCGAAAACCTTGAATGTAAGATGTCTCAATCCAGTCATTTGTGTCAAAGCAGAAATCGGTTGAATCTTATTAACGGTTGCTGGCATACCTAAATGTTAAGAGTTCAATATCTTGCGACTCTGAGGTCTCACTGTCAAAACGGCTGTCTGGTTGCAGTGCGTCGAGAGATCGATTCCCTGAACGAGCGTCTGACTGGCGATGGACAGATCGTGGAGGGGGGAGACCCCAACAAGGGGGCTCTCAAAGCAAAAGGTAAAGCACCCCCGTGCTTCATCATCATCATCATCATCATCGTTGTGTTCGCTTTGGTGTTTCGTAATAATAAGACTGCTACAGGGAGATAAGTACGGCCAGAAGTACAGAGACTCCAAGCAGGGACGTTTCCCCAGTGGTACCAGGAGGCCCGGGTAGATGTGCTGTTACCAGAGCAATTTTGCGCCTGTAACCAGGTCTTCTAGAAATCCATTCAACTCCTTTTTATATTTTTCACCTCAGAATGTATGTGAAAGATGACAAAATTAAATCTCTTTGTCGCTACAGCCCTATTTTCAGATGTTACATGGCGGTGCACTTCACTATTACATTGTTTTTGGAGGACTTTTTAATATATATATATATATATATATATATATATATATATATGCACTTGTGTCATCCTCTGCTCTACAAAAAACTCACCCTACTGAATCGAAAAAATGACCCAAAAACCGTGATATGAACCCAACCTAGTTGCGAGCCATGAAGTAAAGCCTGATTGTGAATACAACCAAATAAGGATTTGAGCCGTGCCATCTTTTCACTCCCACTCCATCCCACAGCGAGCCACAGCACCAGTCAACTGTCCCAGAAGCTGAAGACGACATACAAAGCCTCCACCAGCAAGGTAATGAGAGAAAACCACAGATGAGATCACCATGGAGCTAATAAGATTAGCCATCTATGTCAATATTTGAACTTCTTTGGTTTGAATGCTGCCCGAATCAAAAGCCCCTTTGTGACTGTATTGGAAAATTGAAGAGTAGCTTGTTTATTTCTTCCTCCGAGGTCGTGACTTGTAAAGAGAAGGCGATCAATTGAAATACCTTGAGTGATCCGTCAGAGTTGTAACATTAGCCCTCTCAAAGCCAGCTACTTGCTCTGCTAAATCAACTAAATCAGAGTCCATTTGCAAACGGTAAATGATTCTGGCCATACATGGGCTGCTGCCGAGAAGAGGTTTCAGATCAGATAATGTATATTTATTCAGTGGTGATGGATTTCATGTTCAGAAAGTTAAAGTGCTGCCATGTTTTTCCCCCCCGTCCTTGTACTTGACCAGGGGACTCTGTAACCCAGTAGTTTTAAACTCTCCCATTAGGGATCTCACTATGGCAAGCCCACCAAACAAAACCAAAGCTTTGACTTGCCTCCTTATCTCTTCCTCTCAATCTTCCTGTGATATTTATAGTGTTTATGCACCTTCCACGGCAAGGTGGGGGCTCCCCGTGGTTTCAGTGTGGCCACATGGGAGTTGTTGTGTGGAGATTCATGGGTAATTTTTCTTGATGTTGCGTTTGCCGCTTAGCATGGGACATGGCCGCAGGCTGAGCGTCATAACTCCAACCCCGACTCCTACTTTGGTTAATGATAGGTGTTGGTGCGTTAAAGTACAATGGAGTACAGAGTTCTCATCTCGAGGTGGTTGGAACATGATGGTTTATTGCTTCAGTAGATGGCTGTTTAATTACATGCGCTATTTATTTTAGGTACCAAGTTAAGTTAAGAGTTAAGAGTTCTTGTAAGTTTTATAGCAAAAGACGACCAAATCAGACCTTCTCACGTGAACCTTTTTATGCAGATATTTTCTTCTTGCATATCTTTTTGTCACTTCTCTAGACAACACATGAATAACATAATGGCACTCCTAATTGGAAAAAGGTTTTCTCAAAATGAACTTGTTACACCTTGCAATAAGGGTACATTGATTAACATTAGTTAATGCAGTAATAATCATTATTATATAGTTAGGGTTAGTTGGATAGGGTTAACCCTAATACTATTAAATAATGTAGTAAACATGAACACCAATATCATAGTTAACTAAACAACATTACTAAACATGAACATCATAAATAAATGATAACTAGATCATTAGAAAATGGTTTATCTGTTAGATAATGCTTATTACTGCATTAACGGTTACTTAATAGCTAACTAATGGTTAATTAATGTGGCCTTATGGTAAAGTGTTAATATTGAACATGAATATGGAGCTTACAATTCTAATCCATCCCTTTTTAGGATGTACATCTACTTTAGCCATTTAAAGTGCATGCGAGGAGCAAGGACAGACGTTAAAGGGAGGATCAGATTAATCAGATTAAAATCTGGTGGTAGAGTGATACTAATTTCAAAAGTCAAAGGGCCCTGCTAATGCTTACTGATGATGTAATTTGCAACTTGTTTGACTACTAATTCTGATTGTTTCTTATGAAACCCCCCCCCCCCAAAAAGTAGGCTATCTTTAACAAAAATTGGAACTGCTACAGCAAGTGGCATGTGTGCTAACAGTAGCTAGCCCCGTTTGCCTGTATTTACGGCTCACAAAGTCAACAAGCAGATGCCCAGCTCTCTGCATACTTAACTCGGGATCCTACTGGAACTTGAGGTCTCATCAATATAGCCCCGAATGCTTAGCATCCACCAACGGGATGTCTCCCGATGTCTCTTTCCATTCATTTTATTTCTTTCTTTTCTCCCTGAAACCTCCACCCGATCCCCAGATTGTGTCCAGTTTCAAGGCCACCACGGGCTCGCGGGCTATCTGCCAGCTGCTGAAGGAGTATGTGGGCCACAGGGACGGCATCTGGGACCTGGGCATCACCCGGACCCAACCCGTGGTGCTCGGAACCGCCTCTGCAGGTCCCGGAACACGCACTGCGTTTATTATCTGATATATCTATTGATACATATCTGTGGATCTATAGAGAGATATAGATAGGCTAACCCTAGAGAGATAGATAGATAGATTGATTGATAGATAAATGGATATGCTTTCTTACGTTGGGACTATGGACGTCTGTAGACGCTGAACTTCTCTCCCGGTCTTCCTTGCAGATCACTCTGCTCTACTGTGGAGCATCGAGACGGGGAAGTGTGTGCTGAGGTATGCTGGCCACGCAGGATCAGGTGAGGGGCCGCGACAGGTCGTGGGGATGCTCTGACGACGCAGATGCCTTTTTAGATATCTTTAAAATAAACAGGGCTCTCGACGCTTAGTCTTAATGACCGCACATTAACGGGCGGTAATCTGCTGTCTTATCTGCTGCTTCAAAAAGTATGGACATATATATTTGGGAATCATTTGTGAGGCTAGGCGAAGTGAAGCGTGTCTATATTTGAACAGTGACGGTTTGACAGTTGGTGAAGGTCATTGTTGCGTTGAGTTTGTGTTTGTCAGATAAGCTCACAAACACACTGTGTTTTCTCACCCTCAGTCAACTCTATCAAGTTCCACCCCACCGAGCAGATGGCTTTAACAGGTACATATGTTTCAGGAGTTGTTATTTTGGAATTATAAACTCTCTCCCTCTTCCACACTTCCGCTCTACCTCTCTCTACCTCTCTCTACCTCTACCTCTCTCTCCCTCTCTCTCCCTCTCTCCCTCTCTCTACCTCTCTCTACCTCTCTACCTCTCTCTACCTCTCTACCTCTCTCTACCTCTCCCTCTCTCTCTCTCTACCTCTCTCAACCTCTCTCTCTCTACCTCTCTTTCTCTCTCCCTCTCTCCCTCTCTCTCCCACTCTCCCTCTCTCCCTCTCTCCCTCCCTCCCCCTTCAGTGGTTCCCACACCAGCAAACAGCCTTTTTAAAGTTTATTTACCCCATCATATTTTCAATGATTGGGCTGATAATATATACCCCCCGTGCTCCCTATATCTGCATTGCTCCCATGGGAACCACTGAAGGGGGAGGGAGGAAGAGAGGTACATGATGGGAATATCAGGCATGTAACCACATCAAGAAGAAACATAGCCACAGACCTAGTTGTTAAAAGTGTCTATGAACACTCATGTATCTTATTAAGGTTTGACTCTCTGATAGGGAACAGCAAGTGATGAAAGGCCCCCCAGCTTTTAATGAAAACAACAGAATACAAATACAAAGTCTCCACGCATATAAGGATGAGGCATCAGCATAGAGCAGACAATAAACAATCAATCGGTGAGCAGCAGCTAGTTGTGGCTAGCAATGGGTAGCAGTAGCTAGTAGTGGCTAGCAATTGGTAGCAGCGGCGATTTATGGCTAGCAATGGGTAGCAGTGGCTAGTAGCGACTAGAAATGGGTAGAGGTGGCTAGTAGTGGCTAGCAATTGGTAGCAGTGGCTAGTAATGGCTAGCAATGGGTAGCAGTGGCTAGTAGTGGTTAGCAATGGGTAGCAGTGGGTAGTAATGACTAGTAGCGGCTAACAATGGGTAGCAGTGGCTGGTAGCGGCTATCAATGGGTGGCAGTGGCTAGTAATGGCTAGCAATGGGTAACAGTGGCTAGTAGCGGCAAGCAATGGGTAGCAGCGGCTAGTAGTGGCTAGCAATGGGTAGCAGTGGCTAGTAGCGGTTAGCAGCTGTTAGTAGCCGCTAGAAGCCAAACTAATATATTCATTTTGTAATGTAATATTAAACAGGGTTAGTAGGTACCCGGTTAGACCTGTGAGTGGAGAGCAGGCAGGTGGACGCTGTGTGGCGGGCATATTATGACCTGCAGCCCTGGGGAGGGTGGTGACTAGAGGAGGGTGGTGGTGACTACAGGAGGGTGGTGGTGACTAGAGGAGGGTGGTGGTGACTAGAGGAGGGTGGTGGTGACTAGGGGAGGGTGGTGACTAGGGGAGGGTGGTGACTAGAGGAGGGTGGTGCTGACTA
>JAOPJL010000112.1:8741976-8752939 GCA_027123545.1 Trisopterus esmarkii
TCTCTCTCTCTCTCTCTCTCTCTCTCTCTCTCTCTCTCTCTCTCTCTCTCTCTCTCTCTCTCTCTCTCTCTGCTCTATAATTAACTCCCTACATGTCATTTGAGTCTCTCTCTCTCTTTTTTTAAATTACATGTCTGACCCTCTCTCCGGTATAGGATTTCCCTGGTGCATATTTTGAACTGCTCTATTTTAAACTCTCTCTTATTATTTTTCATTTGGGGGTTTTTCTTTAATCTTTGCACTATGATCTTGCTTTTAGGTATTTTGCCTGGAACAAAAACATGGAAACAGAAAAACAGAGTTACTGGGTCATAGTGAATGAGAAGGGGGGGGCGTGACGTGACACTACTGGGGAGTCACTTAAGCACATATATCTGTATCAGGTTCATCTGCAGATTTTTCATTGTTGTTTGCATTTCAAAATGCAGCATCGGTGCAGCAACGCAATATCCGTCAGCTATAAAAAAACGAAATTGCATTGGGTCCCAGTTTGTCTCGTAGCCAACTGCTTTCGCAAATGGCAAACAAAGTCTTCAATGAAACCGAACCGAACCAGAAGCATCAACAAGAAAACAGCCACACCAGCCCATCCTTCACGTACTACAGCAGATTGCAGTTTCTGAGAGGCTTCCTATTCCAATTTTAAAACCAAAACATTCAATTGTTGGCTCTTTTCAGTGCGGGAGAGAGGTGGAGACACTAAACAGACAGGGCCAGTAGAACTACATCAAGGCCATTGTTTACGCGATGGTTACATATGACAACTCCCACCAAAGCATACAGAAGCCATCTGTAAACAAGGGCCGGGCTAACCTCCCCCTGGCCTGCCAAATGTAATGTGGGCCTGCGCTAAGGACTGCTAGGGTTTGCCATCATCTGTAATTCTGGGTTTTGGCTCTAGTCGGGGCCGAGTTCTTCAGCCGTTGTGCGTGAGGCACACACACGCACGCCATCGCGGAGGGACCTTCTCAGCTCAACTTCCAGTAATTTAGTCATACCATATCTTCTAACACACACTTGTCGTCACTCTCGCGCGCACACACGGGTATGTGTATGAAAAGGGACTAACGCCAAAACACACACATGCCAAGTCGGCAGCACACACACACACACACACACGCACGCACGCACACGCACACACACCCACACCCACACACACACACACACACACACACACCAACTGCAAATGTCTGGAATGTGTTACGTTTGGTGACCTCTCCTATAAAGTAGATATTTTTACAGGTGAACTACTTCAACTACGCTTAAATGCAGACAATGTTTTTGGCAATCATATAAAATACTTGTTATACTAAAATAACTGTGGTGGTTTATCTAGTGCTGCCACAACTGTCAATGATACCAGCAAACACTAGGGGGAGCCAATCAACAACTGGCAATTAAAAGTAAAGCTCTTCAAAATAGTTTCTTCATTAAAATGAACCACATAAAGGAACATTTGACCAGTTTGTTAAGGAAACTCATTTACCTCTCCCTCCCCTCTCTATCTTGCTCCATCTCTTCCCAAGCCTTCTCTCTCCTGTTAGATTTGTCACTGAAGTGTGACCTGTGAGGGGTGAGCTCTAAATACTGCCTGCTTTTCTAAAAGTTGGAGGTAATTGGGCCTCCGCTCGTTAGCTTTGCGGAGTTCGCCAGGAACAGACAGCAGACTAATGAGAAATGAGCCGTCACAGAAAAAGGACTAGGAAATCGGCAGGAGGACTAGAAACGGATAGAAATCCCAAAGCTTGCCAGCTTTCACCACTTAGCCGTTTTTTTTGCTGTGTGTTTTTCACAGATTCTTTGGTTGAGTGACCAGGCATAAATTTGTACAAATCCATAATCCAGATTCGAGAACGTATTTCTGCGCTCACCCCCATACTTTCCCTCGTGGGAATGTGTTGAGTATTGATCGGGAGCTGAATAATTGAAAGGCTGAAGATAAGCAAGCATGTGAGGGAAATGGTAGCGAATAGTATCATGAAAAACAAAATGCAAAGGGGAATGCAGTACTTTCAGAATTCAAGGACAGATTAATCGTTTCATTGAATCAATTTGGTTATAGGAAGGAATGATCTTAGTTGTCTGGCATTAGACTGACAGAAGCGATGGCTATGACCAGTCAATTAGCATCACTTGCATGACTCAAAACTCATGAGCTGTGGTAGTAGGCTTCTGCAAAAAGATGAAGTTGAAATAATAAGAAAAGCTAAAGATATCAAGCAAACAAGCATTTGTCTCTCTGAGAAAGAGGTTGTCAGTTTAAAACCACAGATAAAGTTGTGACCAATCATGTTAAAATAAATGAATGTGATGCAAAACAATACAACTCCATTTCTCCAGACCATAGCCCAGAGGGAACCGTCAACACCCCTATCCGTCCTGCAGATCTGAAAGACTTCACTTTTACCAAGAGAATCGCTTCTAGACTCTGAGGAATACAGAAAAATAGAAATATAGTTTGGGGGTTTGCTGCATAGAAAGTGAGTTTTACCTTTGATCCACTTGCATCAAATATATGAAATATGAACATGGCATAAAACTTCAGTGTAAATGAGATGAACCATTCTACTGTAGGTAACCATGGTCAACAGGCAATTGATAGTACTGTCATACCTGTGATATAGATATTTATCCCTCCCTCTCTACTCTCCCCCTCCCCATCCACTCTCTTCCTCCCAGTCCCTGCTCTCTCCCCTCCCCTCTTCTCTCTCCCTCCCATTCTGCTCTCTCTGTCCATCTCTACCCTCCTCCCCCATCTCTGCTCTCTCACTCTCCGCCCCTCTCCCTTCAGATCATACTACAATGTGCATGGCCCCCTTGCATAATAAGACTGCAATTAAGAAAATAAATAGAATGATATATATATACAGTATATATATATATATATATATATACAGTATATATACATTGTACAGTTCGTTTTTTACCTGCTCCTGTCACCAGGGTGTCTCCACGTTAGGGCAGACAGGTGTGTGGGGGCAACATGGCAGCTGATGATGAAATGTGACCTGCTGCCTCGGGTGTGGATTGTCTTGCCGTCCTGATGCGAGAGGAGAGGGAGTCCTGGAGGGCGGGCACAGAGGAGAGATGCGGCAGATGGATGAACAGATAGGGTTTGTTCTTTCTCGCTCTTTTTCGCCCCCGTTTCACGGGGTGAAACTTTCATTTGTATCACAC
Organism: Trisopterus esmarkii; assembly: GCA_027123545.1. Taxonomy (NCBI): domain Eukaryota; kingdom Metazoa; phylum Chordata; class Actinopteri; order Gadiformes; family Gadidae; genus Trisopterus; species Trisopterus esmarkii. Next base: position 8,745,154 of record JAOPJL010000112.1, read on the forward strand.
ACGCCGACTAAGCTCCTTGCGCAAGGTGGAAGGATTAGAGACACATGTTGTACTATTGGGGTTGGGGTTGGGGGGGGGGGGGCTTGGTCAAAGTGCTGGCTTAGTTCATTCTGGGCTGAAGGAACACATTAGGTTGTTTTTTTTATCTCACCACCAGTACCAACACTGAATTACAGGGTTAGGTGTTGAATCCCTGATAAAGCAGTGGCCCGTATTAGCAAAACCATTAGAGTTGAATATACAAGCAACCTTTTGATGCTGGTCTTTATTCTCATAGAGCACAGAGGCGGTATAGCCATCAGCAGGTCTTTCTGAAGATGAAACACACAGGCTAGCATATAGGCTGTACAACAGGCCTTCATCACGTCGCGTGTAACAGTTATCCTTGGTCGATTTTTTGTTATTTTTTCGTATAGCAAAGCAACGTTTACTCTTTTCGCCGGGGGCCAAAGCAAGACACTTAATAAAACCAATAATGTAATATGCATAATACAGAATTATTCACATTAATTCTAATAATACAAACACAGCAATCTACAACGACAACATGGATATAAATACATATAATAATATAGATAAATATTGCACTATATCAGAACTACAGTACTGGGGGCTGGGGGCTGCTGTGTACCTTGAGAGCTGCTGGGTGTCGCTTTGTCAACTTTCATCGTGCCTGGATTTAATAATACAATAATAATACATGGTCATGGTTCAAGCAGTTATTAAGAAGTGAAACCTTATATATCGCTGTCGGTACAGGGTTTAGATGTTCATAGAACCAAGTACAAGTACTAACAATCGCTGACCAATTCCCCGTAGGCAGCAGTGATAGCTAGCAACTGCAGATGCTACACAATTAGTACTATCAATAAATACAACGTAGGCTACATTAAGTACGTTCATTAAGTGCCAGGATGTACAATAGACAATATTGGGCGGGGGGCCTGCGATGCTTGAGATGAAAAGTAATGCACATTGCAATAAGACATGACCAGACATTAATATTTAAAAAAGACAATTAGTCCATAATGCTTGTTTTCAATTATACACGCAAACATAAACACGCAATATCAGTACTTTCTTTAAAGTAAAAGTTATTGTTATTCTCTGTTTAGCGGGCTACCGACACGTATGCTGGTATAATGATAGGGCATTTCACGAAACTATATTTTCTTGTATTTGTGTATACATTGGTTGGTGTAATTTATTTATTGATTAATTAAATTGATAAAGGGAATTACAAAATTAGGCCAAAGCCAAGAATTATACGATATACTCTTGACGCAAACTCGGGTCTTGAGTATCACAGGGTTAGTGCTAGACCATTCACCCAACTGCTTTTTTCTTGTCTCGCTATAATATATCAATTTGTATAAAATTATAAACTAGCCACGGTAACAATAGATAGCAATTCATTGAATTATTTAATCATATCATATATACTTATTTACGTACTGCGAATGGACAGTTGCTCAACCGGAAGTTCGAACACAATTTGGAACAAAATGGCACTTGTTGACGCGCGGAATAAGGTGAATAGGAAGGCAGAAGCAGTACCGAGCTGTGGTCTGATTTGCCGAATGGGGGTCGAAGGAGAGCCTTATATACATTGCGGAAGGGAGAGTAAACATGGTCGATGTTTCCACCTCGCGTAGGAAAGCTGATGTGCTGGCGGTATCTCAGCAGGACTTTCCTCAAGTTGGCTATATTAAAATCCCCGGCCACAATGAAAGCAGCCTCGGGCTACGAGGTCTCATCCTGTCGATAACTCCATACAGTTGTCCGTTGGTTAGTGTCGGCGTCCGGTGGGACGTACACCGCTGTGAGCATAACCGATGTAAACTCCCTGGGCAGATAATAAGGCCGGCATCATGAAGTGCTCTAGTTGGGTCAGATGAAAGTACCTCCATGTCTGAGCACCACTTGTTGTTGATCACCCCGATGTCGTTGTCCTGTCCTGGCAGTGAATGGAGAGCCCGTGTGGAACAACAGAGCAGTCCAGGGCCGAAGGGTCGAGCCAAGTCTCTGTGAGAACCATAACACTACATTTCTTCATGTCTTGTTGAAACGCCATCCTGCTCCGGAGTTCAGCTTGTTGTCAAGTGACTGGACGTTCGCCAGAAGAATACTGGGGAGAGGAGGCCGGTTCTCACGTTTCCTCAGCCTGAAGGTGAAGCAGCAGGCAGCCAAGGTAGATCGCCATTGTTTATGGGTGGTGGTGAAAAGGTTTTCTCCAACGTTTTGATGCGCAGATGTTGTTCTCTATCATATAGTATGATAGGGCTCGCTTTGATCGTTCGCCTGTTACTAAAGTTAAGGCGTCAGTATGAAAATAAAGTAGTAAAATAAAGTAAGAAAAGAAGATGAGGAGGAGCTTGAGACAGGGCAGCCTACAGCACCATTTTCACCATGGGCCTCGAATAGTTATAGACAAATAGTCAAATCTCCTAATCTTTATGCCTCCTTTCCTTAACCTTTGTGGAAAACATCATCGGGTCAAGGAGAGATGAAAAGTTGCTTCCTTTCCGAACATAGGAAAAGACCACACTGTTTAAAATTAATTAGACTCCACTTTTCCTAACCGACGTCATTGCGTGACGGCGGGTATTTCTGACCTCTAGCGGCGAATTACAATCTTCCGAAGATGGGACTACAACAAGCGCTCTGTGATCCATGCGTTCTTCTTGTATTGGTTTAATCAGGTTATCGCCAACACTGAGAATCACTTTGGTCATTTTGGCCAACGGGAATATTTGAGGTCACTTGAATCCCAATTCATATGTGGAAAAAAAACTTACATTGATGTATATTGATGTTGTTATGTTGATATATGTGAGAGCTTTGTGCCAAGATGCAAGGCCACCCGTCGCATTAATATGGCTAGTAGTTGATGTTATTGCTACACATAGGCCTACTGGGAATCCTCACACATCCTCCTCTCTCTCTCTCTCTCTCTCTCTCTCGCTCTCTCTCTCGCTCTCTCTCTCTCTCGCTCTCTCTCTCTCTCTCCCTCTCTCTCTCTCTCTCTCGCTGCAGGCTGAGCGACTGCTGCGCTGCACTTGAAAAGTTCCAAAAGTATCCTCTTTTAATTTATTTAATGTTTGAGCCTATGCTCTTTGTTACTTAATTATGTTGTGGATCGTGTGCAGACAAATTTTATTGTCGCACTTGAAAAGTTTCAGATTGATCCTCGTTTTAATTTATTTTATCTGTTTCGGAGTCTATTCTCTTTAATGTTGTGTATCGTTTGTAACTTCAATGCAATTTAATTCAATGTACTGTAGTTCTAATTTCCATAACCGTTGTGTTATGATGATGATGATGATTTAATAGGCCTATTGCTGCAATTTTTCTTTTACGCAGTTGAAAATAACCGTGCTTTCTGTTACTGAGCCTGTGTCTGTCACTCATCCTCTTAAAGTGGAAGCTTGTGTGTAGCTTTGTTGCATTATATTTAAACTTTGTTGATGTTGTTATTGTCATGTGTGTTCTGGTTATTTGCGCATGATTAAACATGAGTCTTTATATGGCAATCAAACAAAGCTTTGTTGCCTTTTTTTTTTTTCTTTCTTTCTGAAGTTGGGATTGGGGGTGCACCAACCGCGTTGGGACGTAGGAGGGGTGCAGGAAAAAAGGTTTGGGAACCGCTGCTCTATAGTATAATAGTAGTAGTATAGTATATAGTACTACTATATAGTAGTATACTATACTATACTATACACTGGGGGCTAGCAAAAGTGTGACTTTTTTCTGTGTGTGAAAAGTTGTATCTGCGAGTGGGCCGGTGGTGGGTGCATATGCCAGAGACGGTTTTTGATCCCAGTCCCACACTGATATGAACACAGTTGAACACACAGAAGGTCAAAGTGTGTTCCCTACCAGTTCCTGTCTGTCGTTGACAATGACGAGATGAGCCCCGCGCTGCAGGCAGTCCGTGCGGCCCGTGTTCCAGCTCCCCCGCGCTCTGGAGACATAGTAGCTGCCGTTGCCCAACATCTGCCAGGTTGTGTGACAGCGTGTTGGCCTGTCTGTTTCACACAACACCATAGGAACATTGCTCAACGGAAACACACAACCCTCGCACCACAGCGCAACCCATGCCATTGAGCTAAAGATAGAACAGCATGGCATAATAATAACCACACACCGACCCAGCTGGAAAAACGTAGGGTGTTCGAATATTTCATGTCATGTCAAGCCATATTTATATTTTGCCAAAATTAAATGTTAATTGGGGATCCCCTATTGGTTCAGCAACCCCTTGTTCAACTCTGACTAAAGTATAAGTTCCTTTGTTTCTCACTGTATTTGCGTCATTGTGTGCTCGGACCTTCATCAGAACTCCATCCACCTGATCCACAGGTCAGGTTTGGGAAGGCTGGGGGGTCTCTGGGCCCGTCCAGGCAGACCCTCAGAGTAATGTTGAGCAGAGCTTGGAGGATACAGAGCAGGCCGATGCTAAGGAAGGCCAGGTGCAGGTGTCTCTCTGCAGGGGAACACACACAAGTTACTGCATATTCAATCTTCAGAACACTGATAGAGTGGAATAGCGAGTGAGGAAAATCTTTCAATTGGTCAATTCCTTCCTTGTTCAACTGTTTACACATAAATAAAACGCACCACAGACAGACATACAGATGTAAAGAGAGAGAGAGTAGCTACTTGAGTTTGCAGTACAATCTGTCCCAATCTCTTCGGTTTGGTTCCGTGAATATGACTGGTATTCGCTGGTCACGACGTGCATCTCAATTTCATCTGAGCGCTGCGACATGTCCGACAACGTTCCCCAGCTCTCTCCTCGCAGACTGAGGCCAACTGCAGGCTAGGAAGAAGATGACGATCATTTCCTGTTATCAACCTTCCTGTATCTGACATGTGTGACCACCGTGTGTAGGCAACCTGCCCCCGGTACTTTGAGTGAGTTTCCCTTGTTGCCATCAGGGCGCAGATACAAGCTGCCACTTTGCCGAACAACCGGTTGAAAAAATCCTTTCTGCCTGCTGCCATCAGTCTGAGGCCCGTTTCACAAAGCAGGTTCAACAAACTCTGAGTTAAAACCTTAACTCTAGGTTGAGCAACTCTGAGCTGTCAAACTCTAAGTTTTCGGTTTCAGAACAGGTGATAACACTTAGTTCAATCAACTCAGAGTCAAGGTAACCCTGAGTGAAGCTTGTGCATGAGGATATAAAAAGCCTTCATCAATGGAACACAGATAACATGATTCACCATGGCAACAAGTGGTAAACAGCCTCGATCCTCCTACTTCTCCCCAGTGGAGTTGGAAATATTAATGACTGCGTATGCAGAAAGTGAGCATATATTTTTAAAAAGAAGCAATACTGTGGCAGCAGCAAAAGCGCGGGATCTCGCGTGGCAGGAAATTGCTGACCGAGTCAATGCGTCAGTATTAATTTGAGAAAAAAAAGAAATGTTTTGTCTTGAATGTTCCACTTATTCAACAATTATATTCCATATGTGTGTCTGTGAGCACAGGTGCAACCCAACAGGCACCAAACGGACTTGGCAGCAGCTAAAGATGAAATATAAAAATGTAGTTCAAACAGGTAAGGTATAATAAAGTACAAGCAATTGTGATGTTGTTTAGCCTGCCCTCATTAAACAGCATTTAGTGGCTACATTCAACATGTGATGGATATATTTAAGTAATTAGGGAAATCTGCAAAAAAAAGAGAAATCCCAACACTGCCAGTATTTAATATTGTCTCTATGAAAGCAACACCTAAATGCCTTTTATACATACAAGTCTCCAAAGTTGTGTTTTCTGTATGTATTTAAATTTGACCTCCATTATAGCCAACAGAAAAAAGGCTGAGGCCCGCCAAACAGGTGGCGGTCCACCACCACCACCTCTCACAGAGGCTGAAAAGATGGCCCTCAGTCAGAACAGTGGACGACCCATTGCTGAGGGCATCTCTGGGGGGAGTTCATCGGACCCACCCACGCCCCAGGTCACAGGGGCCTACATAAGAGGTAAGTTATTCAAATGAATGGCATGTACGTTAATCCTTTTTCTAGTGTTCGCTCAGTAATGGCCACCCATTCATCTTAGACACAACTTAGTTGGCACACTGATTTTTCTTGTAGCAGTAGGCTACAGTTCTTTGCAATTGGCTGCTTTTGCTTTCAGATATCAATCTATTTTAAGGTGACTCAGAGTTTGAAAAATTGTGTTTAAATTAGGTGGGGCACTTTTCTGGGTAATCATCAACTGTCTAATCTTCATTTTCTACCAGTTACTGATGGTGTAATCTGTCTCGTTGAGCCTTCTGCCATAACAGACCTCCATGCTGTTGTAAGTACTCTTAATATTCCACAGATTTTTCATAATTGGTAGAATATAACACACACATTCTGTTTCATTACAGGAGGATGATGAAGAAACCTTATCAGCTGCCACAGAGAGGGAAGATGCAGAGAGGCCTGCTGAAGTATACACCTTTTTTTTTTAAATAACTTTGGCTCAGTTAATAGTGTTGTTCCACAATACAACTTGCAACTTCTTTCTCTCTAACAGAGCCATGCTGGAAATTACAATGAGGAAGAAGGTCCATCAACCTCCACAGCACAGCTTACCTCAGTAAGATGTTGTTCAGCATTGACCCACAACTTACAATGACACTAAATAGACATGGCACTGAAATTCAATGTCATTTATGTTCCTATAGCTCCCTGTGAAACAACTTTACAAGGTATATTTAGAATCTCAAATAAACAAATCACACCTAGAAATGGAGCACATAAGGCTGCAGATCACCAAAACAGAAAAGGAAATACAACTGCTGGACCATCAGTTAAAGGTGGGTGACGTGCCCACAGGTGGATGTTTTTTAATTGTTTCAACAACAAAGGATTAACAACTGTACAAAATTTGTCCTTCTAGGAAATAAAGAAGACCTCATAAAATGAGATGCATATTGTCGTTCTTGAACATTGGGGAGGTGATGGGTCAGTTAGAAATGATTGACACATATCATGTCTCTAACAGCTCTTCCATCTCGTGTATCAGCAGGGGGGGTATGATTAATACCTGGATCACAGGGGGAAAGAGTAGGACATTGTTCTCCTCTAATAGTGGCAATGTTGTGGAGAACCACACATGCCACTATAATGTCACAAGCTCTCTCTGGGGTGACCCTGAGCCTACGAAGGCACTGGAACCGGGCCTTGAGTATCCCGATGGTCATCTCCACTCTGGCTCGTGTCCTGCAGTGAGCCAAGTTGTAGTGTCGCTGTGGGCCAGGCTCAGGGTCAGGGTAAGGGGTCAGCAGATAGCGCTGGCAGGGGTACCCTCTGTCTCCGAGTAGGTAACCATCGAACTCTCCTATGATAATACAAGATACAGTTTATTGTTTCAGTTGCAATAGGAGGAAACAAAATATTTGATCATAGGATATAACTATATACTGTATATAAATTATATATATAAACTCACCACCGGCAAATCTGGCACTCAGTGTCGACTCACGAAACATTCGTGAGTCATGCACAGACCCAGGCCACTTCGCTTCCACATTGTTAATCATGTGGGCTCCATCACATATGATCTTCACAGTGGAGAACAGTAATTAGCTGTATGGTGTAGTGTATTTAATTTGGAATGTTAAAGGCTACTATTTAGGCCTACCTGCACATTAATGCTGTGGACAGATTTCCTATTCACATAATCTCCTTCATTTATTGAAGGAGCGATGATAGGAATGTGAGTGCCATCTATGCAGCCAATCACACCTGGAAACCCTAAAATATATCAAATTGACTGATTAGT
>JAOPJL010000112.1:9481523-9492224 GCA_027123545.1 Trisopterus esmarkii
TTTATACTTGACTTTACAATTCACAGGAGGGAAAATTCCAGCTAGATGTAGTGACTAATTTACTTAGCTTCACTCTTTCTTTTTAGTTAGTTTCAACGTTAGTTTCACTGGCTACCGTAATATCAGGAGTTTGCGTCGGTGTTCTCTCCCATTCAAATCGGGGACATTTTCGGGGACAGCTTTAACCGGGGACAGGTCGTCCAAATCGGGGAATGTCCCCGAAAATCCGGGACGTCTGGTCACCTTATTAATGCTACTTTGACGGCACCAAGAATCTAAAATCTAAAAACCTAGTCGAAACTAGAAAGACATTGACATGTGATTTGACAGAGCCTCGGAGGCGGGATACTTTTGAAGAATAAAATATGACGTTGTACGGAAGGGGATTAGTCAGAGCCCGTCCACGGATTAATTATACAGATTCATATTAGACATCCTCTGGATTAGTTCTGATTTGAAAGTATGAATTTTGAGATTGAATTGTCAATGGGAATATATTTAAAATGTATGACTGGTGTGCAGTTCCTGCTATGTTGTCCAAATCATGCAGACAATCTCAGAAGATGAACTCAAAAGAATAATATGACGGAAAGATAACCGCGAATAGACTCAATAAAACCAAGGCAAACATTTTACATGCAAAGACTTTCATTTATTAATAGTCTTCAGTAATTTACAACAGTAAAACACATCGGCCTGTATTCATGATCAACCTCAAAGATTGTATCATAAATATAGACAAATTGGTTACTCAAAAACAATTCCCTTTAGACAACAATCTAAAAAATACCTTGTTCTGTTAAATATGTTGCTTCATTTTGGAAAATAAAATAGGCATTATATGAAATATAACCTGCTTATCAGCTAAACTGTATCGTACCAAATGCAATTATATGCAAATGCACCATTTGCTCTCATATGTCTTATGCATTTCATGCAACAAAAAAAAAGAAATCGATGTTTGATCATACACAAAAAAAACTTTACAGACTTGGGTATGAAAATAGAAAATATCAAAGCAAGATGTGCACCAATAGTTTATGTACAAATAACTTTCAGTACAAAAACATCTATGTGAATGACCATGAAACGTTAGACTACCTGATGTACAGAGGTACAGGTACACGGTCGATAACAGGACAATAAGCAGACCGTTCAACGTTCAACTAAAGTCAAAGCTACTCTCATCACATGACTAGTATCAGATCCACCAAGTTCAACACCAAATACAGACACATTATGATGACTCAAGACGGTGACAAAGTTCTGCGAGTGATATGGTCATACAAGCTCATTATAATGTGGAAAATCCAGTATTCGCTTTGAATTTAGTGTTTAAGCAAGTGAAAATTGATGCCCGATGCATAGTGTATTTTGTTTGGTATGGTATTGAAACTTACGTATTGCTAATCCCTTCATATGTATTGCTAATTGAGCTCTACATATGTATCCAAATGACATGGTTCTGCACAGCATCAATATTAAGCATTGTTAGCTTAGTATTCAATATTATTGCCAAAAGAATGCCAAATTATATAAATGATATATATATATATCTATTCATGAAAGTAAATTGGACTTATAATGTCCATTTCAAATCTGTTAAACTAAAATGTGTACACTGGACCCATTGTATCTTACAAATGAATTCCTCCACAGAAACAGTAGTGTGTACAAGGCACACAGCGATCAAAATAGCTACATCTATCGTATTTTGCATAAAGCACTTTTTCAAAAATGATACCTTCTCACAACTCAATCCTGTCCGTCCCAAAGAAAATGCACGGTTAAATATAAACTTTTGTTATCACATTAAAATATATATTTTGTTTTGTACATTTTAATGATTCTTAACAATATAATATGTTTTGGCTACACAACGTGATTGCAGAGGGGATATAAACTAGGTGTGTGTGTGTGTGTGTGTGTGTGTGTGTGTGTGTGTGTGTGTGTGTGTGTGTGTGTGTGTGTGTGTGTNNNTGTGTGTGTGTGTGTGTGTGTGTGTGTGTGTGTGTGTGTGTGTGTGTGTGTGTGTGTGTGTGTGAAGACTGAACAACAGTCAGCCAAATGTTATCTGCTACCTTAAGAAATGACCGCGAGTAACATAAAGCTAGCAATCATAGGGTTGCAACTTCCCTGACAGCCGTACCAAAATGTACAGCTTTAGAGCGGGCGTTTAAATTGGACTCCGCTCCCCGCACCACAGACCCTCTGCTACGCAGGGCCGTTGTAACAAAAGTTCCCATGCAACAATATTGCTCTTAAGTGAGACGATTCAAAGACCACAGTGTTTCTTGTTCTAACCCACAATCTCTTAGTACATTCTCTATCACACAAGTATAAGAATAAAGAACAGAGGGGGGGGGGGGAGGGGGGCAGTTATTAATAATACACCCCTAGACTACATTTCCCCAAAATATCTATTTATATCTAAACATCGATAAGAAAATATACATTTCGTCAGCAATGAAAAGTTTTCGATTCATTTTTTTCTTCATAAATCTTAGACCTCTATGTTATTTACATTTGGTGTAGGTTTGACACTGATTGTAACGCAATACCTCTTTTTTTACCTATTTAATATATATATATAGATATATATATTTATTTTGTTTTGTTTAATTATAGTCTTTTGTGTGAGAAGCAGAAGCACTTTTACATTCATATTCCTGCACTAATGCTCGCTGGGAGCCCAGTGAGGTGGGGATAAATGTCATGCATTAGGCGAAAATAAGAAAAGGACAAAAAAAAGAAAAAATGACCCAGAAGAGAATCGGACTTGGATGAGATGATAATAAACTTTTTGATGGTGCGACTGTATAGGAAGGAGGTCGATGGGGTTTGGTAGGGGTCTGGAGAATAGATACCGCTGGAACCTTGATTTAGCTGTAGAAAATACTCTTGCAGCACCAGGACAGACACGGTTGGCAGGATTATTGTATTAACAGTACTCGTGAGGGGGGGGGGGGGAGCTTTGTCGTTGGGTAAAAAGCTGTTAACGTAAGCTGGAATCAATTTCCACAGTGCTGAAGGCCACGTCGGAGGTCACACTCGCTCCACTCGACTGGGGTCGTAGGAGTCTGCCGACAAAACAGAACAGTGTAAGAAGAGACACCATGTATTACGCATTGTGATAGGAGTAATCCTGCCATGCAATTGCGACGCGGTTGAAATATCGGTTAGAATGAATGAACATAGAACATAACATGGAGAGAATAGCTGTACTTTCAGATTTAACACTGTCGCATTACACCCCGGATACACTGCCCTCCCACGGTATTTCCGTACTAACGCCAATTACTGGTATACCTCAACGCAAGCCGGCGTATGAGAGAAGGACACACTTGTATGGGTGGTCTGGGGCCTCACCTGAGACGGACAGGGCCTCCTTGTCCTCCATGGCGGAGGTCACAGTGCTGAAGCTGAGCGGCAGGGTGATCTCCCTCTTGGGCACGCTGCGCGGTTTGGGCAGCAGCGGCGGCTTCTGGGGTCTGCTGGTTCGCTGCCGAGGCTTGGGCCGCATCGCCTGCTGGGCGGGGCCCGCCGCTCCCCCCGAGCCCGGCTCCGGCCGGGTCCCGTCCACCGCGGACCCCCTCCCCCTAGGTTCTTCCTTCTCCTCCCCCGTGTGTCGCGGTTCGGCCACCTCTTCGCTCCGCGAGTTGACCGCGTCTTTCTTCCCCTCGGCGTCCGTGTCGTCTCCAAGTGCAATCTCGTTTCTCAACTTGCCCTCGTTGAGTTGTAGCTCTACCTCTGCATGCTTTTCCCGTGTGGTCTCGTCTTCGTTGATTTGTAGCTCTGCTTCTGCATGCTCTTCTAGTGTTTTCTCTTCTGGTGTTTTCTCTTCTACGTTGTTTTGTAGCTCTACTTCTGCATGCTCTTCTAGTGTTTTCTCTTCTACGTTAATTTGTAGCTCTACTTCTGCATGCTCTTCTAGAGTTTTGTCCTCTACGTTAATTTGTAGCTCTACTTCTACATGCTCTTCTAGTGTTTTCTCTTCTATTGTTTTCTGTTCTACGTTGATTTGGAGCTCTACTTCCGCATGCTCTTCTAGCGTTTTCTCTTCTACGTTGATTTGGAGCTCTACTTCTGCATGCTCTTCTAGCGTTTCCTGTTCTACGTTGATTTGGAGCTCTACTTTGGCATGCTCTTCTAGTGTTTTCTCTTGTAGTGTTTTCTCTTCCACGTCGATTTGATCTGCACACTCTTCTAGTCTTTGCCTTTCGACGTCAATGTGCGGCACTACTTCTGCGTGCTCTCCTTCTCTTTGCTCTTTGTCGTTACTTACTACTTCCTTCTCTCCTTCTTTGGGATCCATTCTTAAATTGTGTGTTTTGTGTGCTTTTTCAGCTCGACAGACCAGCACCTCTTCGTCCTTTGAATTCCTCTCCTTCTCCTCCTCCTCCTCCTCCTCTTGCTGCTCTTCTGTATCACTTCTTCTGTCCAGCTCAGCCTTTTCTCCATCTTCTTCTTGGTTCCCGTCTCTTTCCTCAGGCTCTACCCCGGACTCCGAGCCTTTGAGACTGAGGCGCCTGATCCGCGACACAGAGTCCCGTTCCTTCAGCCGGGCCATTCGCTCGGTTGCCGACCGGCCCGTGGGCGAGGACGACGAGGAGGCAGACGAGCTCAGCTTGTCCTGGAGGGACTCGATGAGCTTGGAGGCCGCCCCGCGGTTCCTCTTTTCCGCGCCACACGTTGGCAGCTTCTCCACAGGTGTAGCGGGCAAGGACAGGGTCAGCTTGCCCCGGGGGAACTCTGGGATGTTCCCGCCGACGACATCAAGCGCGGGGATCTGCAGCGGATCGATGCCGCCGTTATTCACAATGCTGCTGTGGACCTCGTCGGGCTTTTCCCTCGATTTTCTTTCAGTGGGCTCCGCATCTGATCCCATCTCCTCGCCCCCTGCCGTCTCCTGCTCCAGGACGATTAGCGAAGGCTCCTTCACTTCCTCACACTGTTCTACCACCTGCTTTGTCTCTCCACGTGTGCTGTGTATCTCAATCTCCACCGGGACGCTTTTTGTATCCTCCCCGGAGCTGTGAGGCGGATCTTCTTCCTCTCCATCTCCCCCACCCAAGGCCTCCGCAGGCACCGATATTCCCAGGATCCGGGCGGCCCTCTGCTCCATGGACTCGTTCTCGGGGATGCCTTTTGCGCTTTTGACCTCGTAGAGTTTGCTGAGGTCCACGGTGGGCAGGGCATTGGCCTTCTCCTGGATCAGGAGGTTCTCCAGGTGCTTGTCGGTCACCGTGGACGTGTTTTTATATCTCAGAGGCTCGGTGACAACAAGCCTCTCCTCAAACACGTCGTCCTCAAAAGAGCGTACTGCCTGCCTGGTCAGCCGGGGGGTACGCGGCGACCCCTGGCCCTGACCCCTTGTAGATCGGCCACTTTCACTTCTAGCTCTATACATTCTGACATTCTTCTCACCCCTTGGCTGTGGCAAGATTTCTTTGGCTTTTTTCTCCGTCTCCTCGTCAGCCTGAAGCTCTCTACATGAGTTGTGCTTGGAGATGCTGCTGTTTGGAACCAGTGTCGGCCTGTTCTCCTGCGCAGGCTGGCCGAAGTCATGGGGATGGATGGGAGACGGTGACGAGAGGGAGCGGTGGATAGGTTCTCCGGGACCTCCTGGAGTCTCGGTGTAGACCGTTAGCCCGACGTCCCTCAAAAGGGACTCTTGGGGAACCGGGATGTCCTGTCTGTAGGCCAGGGTTGGGTCAGCGTGAAGGGATAGTGGGGGGTGGTTTGGATGGCTGTGGGCTCGGGCGCTCTGAGGCCTGGAGAACGTCCTCCCCGCCTCCCTAAAGTCCCGGTCTGTGGTAGGGCCGCAGGACTCCGATCTAATTCGCACACCATTGGGTTTGTTTCCCTGCGTCAGTGAAAGACTCATTGGTTCTCGACCAGCATGCAAGGTTGGCAATTGGGATTCAGTGGTTCTAAGGCTCTGTGGCGGGTGTGACTTTGTGCTCGCTGAAGGGTGATTATGCACGTCGTCTAGACTCACGCTGCACCGATCCACATTTGGCCTTTTGCTAATGGTGATGTCGAGCTCCTTGTTGATGCATTCCAGCTCCCCTATGGCGTCCCAGGGCCGCCGGTCCACGGGTTTCAGAAGGAATTGACCGAAGGCCACTTGCTCTGCTGCATCCAGTGGGAGGGAGCCATTCTTTTTCGGGGAGGATGGCAGCTGGGCCCCCTGCTCCTTCTCATCCTTCTGCTCCTTGGATGGGGAGCATGGGGCGGGGTGTGAGGGTGGTGGTGGTGGTGGTGATGGGGGCTGGCTGAGGGTGAGGCTGAGACGGGAAAAGGCGCTGTTGCTCGAAGGGTGGAGGTCCTTCTGACCTGCCATGGGGTAGCCAAAACAGGCGCTGCCGTCAGTGCCCGCGCTGCTCTCGACGGCGGCCGTGTCTGAGGACACCCTGCAGGGCTGCTGCCCGTCAGAGGGGGAGCTCGGGGGGTCCAGGCTTTTCACGACTGTCGGTGGGGAAGTGGTCTGGGTCTCCTGGTTGCGGTACTGGTTCCCAGGCCAGGAGCCAGCGTAGCACAGCTCTTTGTCTTCGTTGGCCTGGAGGGCCCACGCATCGATGATCTCCTTCCTGAGAGGAGCTCTCTTGTAGTTCCTCAGAGAGGACGTGCTGCTGGTGTGGTACTGGGAGTGGTGGGACCTGATGGGCATCTCGTTCACAGACTGACTGCGCATGTTCTGGTTGTCCGAGTGGCGCACGGTGACACTGTCCGTGTTGGTGATGGTCAGCCGCGGGATGGTCTCGTTGTTGTTCTGGTCCGCTGCCGTGTCTTTGTTTATGTTAGCCGTGGAGTGAATGGGGACGGACACCAGGCAGAAGATGGTCTCGCTCACCCTCCTCCTGCTGTTCCTGTTGCCGTCCTGTGGCCCCGAGTCCGGGACAATCTTCTTGACCTGGGTGATGGTTTCCGTGAAGGCGTGCTCCGAGCTGGAGCCCTGGCGGGATGAGCAGGCTGTCAGAGCCGAGACCTGGAAGACCGAAGAGGGCGAGGGTGGCGGACGATGACTCTTGGGGTATCGGTTGTTGCAGTTTTGGTCAGTTGCTGGGAAGTTGTCGACGGTCTCTTTGTGCAAATCGCTGTGCCACCGGTTGTTGTCATTGTCCAACTTGTGAGAAGACGCCTGGTGGGAGCTCTGTTTGGGCTTGGCGGCAACGAAGGGCCCGAGCGGCGGAGGCAGGAAGGCACTGTCGTCGGGGCCCGTCTCCGGCGCCGTGACACCGGGGAGTTCGTTGCGTATGTGGCGGATCTTGTCCGCGTCCGTCAGGGAGTTGCCGCCCAGGGCTGAGGAGATGTGACGGACGCGGGGGTCGTCGAAGGGGATGTACTGGACCCCGCCGCCGGGGTGCTGTTGGCTGGTGTAGACTGGGTACAGCTGCCTCTGGATGGGGGTGCTGCGCTCCCTCTGGGGGTCGGGCCAGGAGCACGCCGGGTGTACGCCGAACCAGTGGGATCCGTCCGGGGCCATCTGCATCTGCTGGTACATGTCGCCTCTGTACCTGGGACCACAAGAGCACGCGTTGTGAGTCCCACGAGCATGTCAACAATGGAACACACACTACAGGCGGGTTCATAAAGACAGACTGTGGGCGCACAATCGCGAAACGTTGATGCCCCAGCCTCGACTAACTTCTTATTGTTTTTGTTGTGTACATAGCACACTAAATAAACTAGGTTAGTCTGTAGAAAGTCTTGTACCGAAAGGTTACAACTCATTCACTAGTTAATTGCAGCTTCAAAGATTTTGTAATCAATACATTCTCTGAGGCTGCGGCAAGTTATGATGCTAGCCACTACAGTTTTTACGTGCAACTTCAATGTAAGAAAGGAAGCATATGTAGTAAGATAATAATAAGCATTTCACTCCATATGCATCATTTGAGTGTTACAGCAGAAATAGAAATCAGACAGTGGTGGGGTTAGACGGATATCCATCTTCTGACCTGATTCAACTAAAGCAAAGGAAGCCGAGTGAGTGAATCTGTTGAATACAAGGCCACCATAAAGCTATGAAACAATCAAAAGCTACAACCATATCCTCCAAACAACCAATCATCTTTTGTGTTTGAGTTTGAGTTTATGTATGCAAACGAAAATCACCCTTACACAATCCTAGAAGCAGCCCTCTAAAACAGGGTACTATCAGTACTGGTAACAATATGATTTGATCATCAAAATGAAACATATACCATTGCTAGCCACCAGCTAGTTGTGTATTAAGTCTGTAGCGTGAGTTTGTGGAAGATTTTATGCCTGCCTGCCATGGATATGTTAGTATTATCACAAAACTAAAATGTGTAAAGGAAAATTTTATAAGATACACTTTACTATACAGGTGTTTTTGCATACACTGAACAGAAGCACTGGGAAAACATTCAAAATGTAATATTGTTTAGTTCATAATAGTCAAAGGTTTAGGCTTTGGAGTAGTGGGAGCATATAGCTGGAACAGATGGAAATGATAACCTGAGGATGGTGAACCATAAGGTTACGAGTCAACACTGTCAGTTTTAGTACAGTTTTAAAGGCGATTGCCAAAACGATGACCTTTAAACACCTGCTCAGTCCAATGCAGCACCAAATACTATTGGTATGGCTGTATGCATCTTGTTATGTCCTCTTAGGTTGGATATAAAAAGAAGCCAACAACAATGTTGGACTTATAGCAATCTAATGCCATTGTAGCGTTCCATGACATCTGTAACATGTAAACTGCATAGTTTCCATTGTGGCTTATTCCTCACGTGTACTATTCTGTACACTCACACTCACACTCACAGGGGTCTTAGGATTGTCTGATGGTACATTCAGAGCTCATGGTATAAAGCTCACAAAATATATACTATATTTTGAATCCTAAATAAATAACGTAAATCATGACACCGATAGCAAATGGCAGCCCTATGACGAAGAATAGATGCTGCTGGGAAAGCTACCAACACGAGCAAACAAGCAACACGAAACAGCATTTACCTGTAGTCCACGATGATTTCCCCGTAGCCCCGCCGCCCTCCTCTCATAATGGGGGCTCTCTTGTACGACGGGGGAGGGATGTATCCTGGGGGTCCAGAATCCTGTGCAAAATAGTCGAGCTGTGGGTCCCCCGCCCTGGACAGGGGCAGCGGGGTGCGGTCCCGGCCGTGGGACATCACCGAGTCCCGGCCCGACAGCACCTCGCAACTCCCCCGGATCTGCTGGTGCACCTCGTAGGAGGGCGGCCGGGGGGGGCGCGTGAAGCGGGCCTTGGGGGTCATGGACAGCTGGTTGGCGCTCGCCGGCCGCCCGTTCTCCGGCCAGCGGGGGGGGGCCCTGTAGAAGTCGTGGGGCGAGGGCGGGTGGCCGTTGAGCCTCCGGTGCGCCTCCTGGCCGGCGGGGGCCACGTCCACGTACTGCAGGCCGTCGGGCGGCAGCATCCGGGGCAGCGACTGGGACTTGGCTTTGGTCCTGGGGTGGACCCCCAGGCCGTCGGGGGTCCGGGCGTGGAGCCGCTGCTGCTCATGCGCCCACCGCTCCGCCTCGCTCTCCGAGAGCTGCCGCCCGAACCCCACCGCCGGGCGCCACTCCTCCGTGCCCAGGCTCTGGCACTTCCGCTCGTTGGCCAGCCGCCAGCGGTGCAGCGCCGCCTCGCGCTCCCTGGCGCGGGCCTGGGCCTGGGCGGCCCAGCGCTGCCTCTCCTGCGCCGCCCGCTGGCGCTCGTCGCTCGCCGCCTCTTGGCCCCGGGGCTGCTGGGGGGCCTCTGCCCTGCAGTAGCCCGCCGGCGCGCCGCCGCCGTGGTGCTCTCTGAAGTCGGCGTAGTCCATCAACACAGTGAAGTCCTGGCCTCTCCGCCTCCAGTAGGCCACGTCTTTAGACTGGGGCGGCGCCCCTTTGGGTCCCTCGCAGAACCTGAGGGGCGACAGGCAGAAGGGGAAGTTGGAATCCACCGTTTAGATGATTACGATAGTTATGGTTTCGTACCATTTGGACGTTATGCATAAGGAGTTATTTGGTAGTGTGTGTTTTAGAAACATTTCAAAATATGTAAAACATAATCAATTAATAACACATGAGTCGAGAAAAAAAAACACATGAGTATGAAAAAAAAAAAAGGTAGTTAGCTACTAGAGATAATATGCAAGAGAAAAATGTATTTGACACGCATTAATTACGTGCATAAAATATGCAAAAACACGGAACTAAAACCAACAACAGACACAGGCGGTCCCGAATTGGAGCAAACGACAGTGCAGCAATCCCCCCACTAGGTGGCGCCACATGACCGCGCGTGCCATTTGGAAGAGCCCTACTCGTCTCTGGGGCAGGATGAAAACATTACACAAGGATACACCGTGGCTGCTCGTCCTCGGTGTCCTTCAAGACAAACGTCAACATCAAGGAGGTGATTTTCAATCCCATCAGCTTGATGTGCAACGCTCGTTTGGCTCGTGCAACGGCAGCGGTGTCTGTGGGGTCCCTGAGGACGGAGCGCATAGCTCGTCCGGGCTCAGCCTTGCTCTAGATTCAGCTGTTTATTCCAGCCTATTTGCACGCTGCCTGGGTGACTGACTGACTGACTGACTGGAGGACTGACAGGCTGAACAAGACGCATGCACATGTACGCGTACGCCTGTGGTCGGCAAGTCTGCCCAGAGTCCTTGACATTTCCATCCATGATCATGATTGGTCAGAGCTGTGTGCTTG
>JAOPJL010000112.1:9534553-9544598 GCA_027123545.1 Trisopterus esmarkii
ATGTGTGAGTGTGTATATGAGTGTGTATGAGTGTGTGTGTATGAGTGTGTGTGTATGAGTGTGTATGAGTGTGTGTATGAGTGTGTGTGTGTGTGCTGCTGCAGGAGATAGGATGAATTGCTTTTGGAAAGGCAATTATCAGGTGGCCAAGGTGACACAGTGGGTGAGAGTGAGAGAGAGAGCGAGAGAGGGAGCGAGAGAGGGAGCGAGCGAGAGAGGGAGCGAGAGCGTGAGAGAGAGCGAGCAAGCGAGCGAGAGCAAAAGGGGGAGCTTGAGAGTGCGAGGAACCTAATAAAGGCAGTACCGACTCAACAGAGGCAGTGGTCCCAAGAAACAATTACCACAACGCATACCCTGTTAATTACAATGTATTTTGTCCTTTTTTTCCCCCCTTTAAACATTAATAGCGTGCACGTCAACGGAGGGGCTTCAAGGCCCGAACTCCCTCGAGGAATTATGAATGGACCCCGCACATGACCTTGCCCATTCAACATCCCATCTCGCCGGTCATTGGCCGTTTATTGCTGTTGCAACCATTCCAATGAACAGTCACTCCAGGGCACACAGTAAATGAAGGATCCGAGCGCTGCCGTCGCCCTCACCTCAGCTAAAGATTTAAAGGCTGCCATTTGGGAGAATTATGAGTGTGGAGCCAATTTTAGACAAGAGTCATAAATATATACATAACAATGAGCAGGGAGCATATCTTTTGCGAGAGTTTCCACAGTAATGAAACATCTCTTCGGCCATTAAGGCCGAATTTATTGTGTGCTCGCATGTCCCAATGACACTTAAAATTTAAATTGCTCGAGGATAGGTCTGACTTTAACGTACAAGTCTTACGAGTGGTCCCGGGCGATGTGACATTAAAACAGTTATGGCAGTGTTTTTTTATTTTTTTTTAAACAATCTAAATGGGATTAAGACAAGATGCAAACTTAAGTACTTGATAATCGGTTGGCTTCAGTAGCAGCTCTTTTAAGATATAAAAATGGGGATGAAGACCTTTTTGGACAGATTCCCTACAGACATATTCAAACCAATTGATTGAATTAGCCAAATTCAATCAGATATATCCTATCTATACCGGATTGTGCTTTGCGCATGTGAGACAGTGAAACCTTTCTCCCTTCCAGCGAAAGGACAGTTTGACTGGTATGTTTGGAATGGTTCCCCCTGACACATGGTATTGATTGGTCCAGCTGTGATTAATTAGGTGGCCTATTTAAGCGGCGTCACATTATGTATATTATGTTTGTTTGAGAGGGTAAGTAAGAGGTGGCTTGACGCGAGGCCACTGCTCACAGCTTCCTGTAGGTTAAATGATGCCGTATATCAGCTAGCAAATTGCCAACAGCTTTTCTTTTAATTCGTGTTCACAAATGAACACTTCATTTGTATTTTTGGAACCATTGATTTATTCTATCTTTATTTATTGTTCGGTTTTGGAAGTGAATAAAACTTCTCTTTTTGGAACTGCCCTCGTCTCACTCTCCATCTGGTTGGCCGGATCCCGAACATGTGGGGTGACCACGCCGGTCCCTCACAGCGCACTTTCCTATGATGTTTTATGTACACTGTGTTTTATTGTCAGCATATTTTATTGTCTGTTTGCCTTTGTCTGTCAATGTGTTGTTACTTTGTGTTACTGTATCTTCTGAGTCACCCATGTTATTTTTTTTAATCTTTGTTTATACATGTATTTTATTTCTGTCATTTTAGGTTGCCTTTTGAATATCTGGCTGGGGACAACGGATGTAAACGAGTCTCTGAGGCCAACTCTGGCTCACTTACAGTTTGACTGTTGATTAATGTGCAACGTCCCTGAAATAAACCAATAAATAAATAATTTAAAAAAAACATTCAAAACCATTGAAAGCCTCACTGCGGCGGGCGGGGGGGGGGGGGCGACCCTACCTGCCAGGCTGCGGAGGTGGTCCAGGGTGGGGATGAGGGGCGAGGCCCGGCGCTGCAGGTAGAACAGCACCATGACGGTGAGGGAGAAGTTGGAGATCCAGGCGCCGGGGATGCTGCTGGTGACGCTGTGCACCCGCGCCCAGCAGCGCACGGCGAACACCAGGCCGCGCACCCGCTGGTCCAGGCAGCCGTACAGGTACAGCAGCTCAGAGGTCTTCATCGCCACCCTGTGGACGAAAGAGGGAAGGGCGGCGCGTTTTGACGCTTTAGTAGGACGGCAGACAGGTCTGCCGTGGTGTGCTGGTGTGCTGGAGGTGGGAGCTGGATGCGCTGTCGGTGTACTGGGGGTCCGTACGCGAGGGTTTTGCTGCCCTTTTTGTTACGGGTTCGGCTTTTAGGATGTGTGTGTGTGTGTGTGACCACATTTGGGCCCTTTGAGGTTTGGATAAAGTGCTTGTTTCACTACATGGGACTGGCACGCACCACGCAGTGAACTGAGTGCTAAGTCAGGAGAGTGAAAATGGATTTACTGGTTTGTAAAGATGCAGCCAAGCATCATGTGGTGAACCGTGGTAGGAGCGGTGTCCCGTGGCACAGCAGGTATACGTCAGCGTACGGCATGTTGTACCTCCGACCAACCGGCCAGAGGCTCGGATTGGCTTCATGCTGTGTGGCCCCGTTTTCTGAACACATTTAAAAAGACGCTCAGTTTGTAACAAAACTCCCTGAAAAAAAGGCTTAATTCTCAGTTTATAAAGAATGTGTCCCTTGCTGAAAAATACAACATAATACTTTATCGAGGAAATGCGTTTCATTTTCCCCTCCCCTTTCTCCTCTGCCCCTCTGCTTAGCAACACAGGGACTTCACCTCTTTGTGTATTTAAACCGAAAATCGATTTCCTACTAATTGTTTGTGTAGATGAAAAGAAAACAAACATTCCCTACGCCTTTAATGTCTGTTTGACCTGATGCATGAGGAACTAGAATATAAATGCCAAGGCATGGCCCAAAGGTCAGTGAAACTATGACAAACAAGATAAAGAGAGAGAGGGATCACCATTCAGCAGCAGAGAGAGAGAGGCCCTACGTGGGTCCGGTGGAAACTAACAGCGGGGGACTATCAGCCGTCTCTGAATTGATCTGACCTGCAGGTCGGAATAAGCCTCATTCCCCGGCTTCTGCAACTGATATGCTGCGCTTTGAAGGAAAAAAAACAAAAAAAAAACACAGTGGGCGGTTGATCCACTTCCTGCCGAGTCTTGTTCTAAACGTTAGCAGGTGTACGTGCTCTGGCGTGTGCGCATGCACGGCCACACGTGTACCGAACACACTTTTATCACATGGCGGATAAGGGAAGTGAAACGCAACAGCCGGTGTCCTGTCTTCTCCTCCCCTGCTTGGTCTCGCTGAGCGAAAGCTTGCGCAGCACTTCCGGCCCACTGCGGTTTCTGTTTCTGGGTAATTGCAACAATGCTGTGGTGGCAGGACAACACATAACTCCCGTTTTTGTGCCTTAATGTGGCTTTTACACGCAAATATTTATGAAGAAAAAAAACTCAGAAGGAATATGTCATGATGGAAAGTAATCCTGACATTAAAAAAATATACACAATTATATAACCTTACCTTAATATAAATGATCCTTGCAATCAAAGAAAATTCCCATCCTCTCCTCAATTAAAAGGTGTAGTGCTAGTTAACATTTGGTTCACCTCTGTAGCCAAGAATGCGATGCGGTGGACATGTCAATCCCTAGTCTACTTTACTGTTCAGTTTCCTTTACATTACAGGGTTTAAAACTTGTGAGTTTCCAGAATGGTATCCAAAGATATGCTTGCCAGAACACAGCATGCAGCGTTAATCGTAATTTTAGTAATATTTTTCAATGGGTGTGTGGCACACTCAGTCTGGTATAGTCAGATGTGCTTCAGTCAGCGATATCAGACCCATATATATAAAGCAGTTCATATTAGGATCTCATACACCCTTTGTCAGCAATATTTCTTTTTATATTAGCTTCACCAATCTCTCATTAGAGCAGCAATGAGCCTTCGCCTCAAAACACCCCATTATCTAGACTACCCAACATGAAATGACAAGTCTGACGTTACATTGATAGTTTAGAGGTCCATATCCAACATTACACTTCCTCAAAGGCTCATTTACATTCTTGAATTGGCTATTTTCACTAAGGTAAGAGTACTTCTGTAGTGCACTAGTACATCAAGACTCTGTCGAGGGCTCCTCCATACTCCGGCCAATAATTTCTCCCCTCTCTGTCCCATAATAGCCAGAAAGTACAATTTAATAACATAACCAAACGAACCAAAAGTTCTATGGCATCCTATCCAAAGCTCCATACACTGCCTGTTAGCTTACCTTCAATCTTCAGACTACTTTCCCCCCTACTATAGCCTGGCCCGCCATGTCCAATATATCACTGTTTCCACAACAGTTCCTCCTCTCAATCTTTGTTTGGTCAATATCAGCACATACGCACATACTGAATAAGCTCAGTGAATACTGCCAATGTGTGTTTCCATGACCATGCTTCATTAAAACAGCGCTTTGTCTCCAAGTGTCTTACAACGAAAACAATCGTTCATCAGAACACGTGTGTGTGTGTTCGTGTCAATGTGTGGGTTTTAACGGCATACCTATTGTTGGCTGTGAGGTCACACTGAAAGTTGGAGGGCTGGTGGGAAAACCGGACCAGGGGGCACCGGGCGTTCAGGATCTTCTGCACGCCCACGCAGCCGGGCCCAAAGCGGTCCACACACTCCCCGACCACGGAGAGAATGCTCTGGGTGGCGGCCCGCTCAGAGTTAGATCTCTTCATCTGGTAATCCAGCGCCAGGCCAGCCTTTGGCTGAGCACAGAGAACACATACTTTAAGGTTCTGTTGTTGAGGGCAACAATGTGAGTAATGGAGGATTTCAAATGCATTTCTTCCTGCAGTATATTAATACCTACTAACCCAGCCCACAGACAATTTTTGTGCAAGTCATTCAATGGCTATTCATAAGCATAATAAACGACTTTCAACATAGAAATCCTAATTAACATTGTTGCTTAGTGATACCATTTGAGAACCGTCACCAAATGTAAACTCTTTAAATGTTAAAACTCTTTAAACTCTTTCAAATGTAAACATGCACATGCAAAGTTTACACATGCACATGCAAAAATACACACACAATTTTGTAGACGTCAACAATTCACAGTCCTTAATAAACTAAAGCGAACAATACTTATCTGCCAAAGCACTGCTATACGTGGTGTTGAGTCAACACCTTACAGTCTATGGTCAACACACGTTATTTGACCCAGAATTCAACCAGGTTTCAACCTAAGGTCTCCTGTGGCTCAGCCTCATGAGTTCAAGTACGTCAATTTGGTTTAAAATAACCTCATTGATTACGAGCAAGGGTCCACATGACACCTCATGACTGTTATTCCGGTCTACAATCCAGGTAACCAACGCCTCTTTGTTTCAGTACATATATCTTCAAAATGTTGTAGTAAAAAAAAAAAGAGGCTTTACAGAATCCTGTATCTGCCATTTTGTGTAGAAAAGGGGTATAGCTAAAGTTTTCCTGGAAAGTCATCATTGTCTCAACTTTAGTTAATGATGGGCAATGGAATGTCAAGGTGATTGAGTGTGTCTGTAGCAACAGCATCATCAAAAGGTGCTAGTTCAGCAAATGGGAATACTAAATGGATTGCATTTATAGATCGCTTTTCTAACCAGTGGCCACTCAAAGCGCTTTACAATATTGCCACTAACATTAACATTCGCTCTACCGCTCATCTTTGTTTTCATTCTTTCTCACTTTCATAAAAAAGATTCTGTTTCTATGGAAAAACAACAATACAGTTTGATAAATAAGAGATGAATGCAAAAATATCTCATTGTATACATTTCCCAACTATGGGACAGTTAGCAAGCACAAGGCGAAACTCAACCTCAACTCTGGAAACATCAGTACTGCCACACAGTACTCACATTAAAGAGCAGGGTTAGAAACGGAGTTCCTTCTCTATCCAAAGCATCGATGCCATACCACATAGCAATCATTGTTCCCACTAAAGAGGCCAGCTAGTCCAGTGACAGGCCAACGGTCGGAATAGATCAGAATGAAATATTTGTTAGTAGTACCATTTGAACGTTCCTCCCACTGATGCTGTCCAGGTCCAAGAACATGTCCAGGTCACAGCCCAGCTTCCCAAAACCGTTTACAGATGAACCAAAGGGCCTGACGTGGCATTCTGGGAAATAGGCAGCGGCAATGTCCTTCAGCAGGGAGCACACCAGGAAGCGCAGGCGTGTGTTCTCCTCCGTGACCTGATAGGCCCTCATGAGAGACAATACCTGGTGGTCTATCTGAGAAGGAAATGATAATGGACAATATAGCATAGATATAAATATATATAAAGCACAAAAACTATCAAGCAAACAGTTTGCATTATTAGCATTCACAGTTAACAATAACACAAATAAAATCCACTACTGACCACTGCTAGTCTGCTACATTGTATTTGTAGTACGGCCATCATAAAGGCAAAACTAGACTATAAGCCCAGAGACCATCTACTACTATAGCCTTGTAATAAAAGATATCAGCAACATGTGTAGCACTAGAATAGCATCTTTGGTAAAAACTTACACTCTCTTCTTTGGACAGTCTCTGGATGAGCTCAGTGAGCGGTATGGTAGCCTGTGGTTTGCACTTTGGGCCAGTCTGACTGTTCGGCACAACTGCAGCCCCTAGGCTCCTCAGTGACATCAGTCTGGACTTGAAAGGCACCACCGATTCATTGCTGACAACAGGGAGGTTAACCACTTTGTGTAAAGAGGCAATGCTTTCCTGATTGGCAAACTCCACCACTGCATATGTGCCCTGCAGATTCAAAACAGTTTTTGTTTTTTTTAATCAATGAATGTCAGTCAGATGGAAATGTATGATTTTTAACTGGGATAATGCAGAGTGTGAAGTGCAGATCCGTCATTGTAATGGAAGTGTGTCTGTGATACAAGAAATAACAGTGTATATTGAATTAACTTTACTACTTACATAGCTTTCATAAAAGAAACTGTTCTTGATGTCGCCGTGTAGTGATAAATACTTCAGAAACTTTTTCTCATTTGTCTTGGAATGACAGCTGATGAGGACAGATCTTCCAGCCTGTTCTTGTCTCTCTAACTGAACAGCATCAAATGCCTTCCATCCTTCCTGGTCACCTGGACACATAAAAACTTAACTCAGTCATCGGTCGGAAACAGTTGTCCCCATCGTAGCTCTTCGCTTTGGTATTTGGGTTAACATCATACATTTAACCTTGACAGCTGATCCTATTAGGTTAGTTGTACACCAATGAGTATCAGCTAGTCTCATGTGAAGTGAGTTCAAATCAAGCAACTGACCCGATTTGTAGACGTAAGAAGGTTATATTTAAATCACGCCAAACTGTGTTGTGTTTATTCATTGTAACGGTTACATAATGTCACACAGTGGGTATTATTCAGCGAACATGGATCTGTGACTTTAGCCTGTCAGTGAAATGAATAGGCGTGCTAGCATGTAGCCTGGCCAGGGTCTTGATGCTGACGAACATAGCTTAATCACCAACCATTGTCTTCATTCTTCAACACATGAGACGGTGCGACCGCGTCGGTCACAACTCTTCTCTGTAGACACGTATCGATATTTTTAACACGCTTCAAAAGGCTGCCCGTTCCCCTCCAATGCGATCTGCACACCCCGAAGGAGGACGCCATTCTTGTTTTAAACAATGCAATGCGCATGCGCGTACGAGTTTTCTACGGTCAGTACGTGAGGCCAAAATAGAAAAACACGAGTAATAAAAAGATTAATACGCCATAAATTGTGAACTTGTGACACCATTAATTGTGCCAACTTACTATGATATTTGGGTCGTAATGCATTTATTGTGTCTACTTGCATCATACCCAAGCAAACGAACAGTGTAATCCAGAAAGCCAAACTCATTTTCGATTTAACAGTGGTTCGGTTTTGATCGTGTATCAAAGCCAAGTGGAAAGTAAAAGTGAAACGTAACGTTACGTAGAGCCGTGGACGTAGGCTACACGGCGAATGGGAAATGTGGCCCGCACAAGTACACACCTACGCTTCACCTCACAGCACAATACCTCCCCTGTTTACTTCCTCTGCGTCAGTGCTGCCTGTGTTTCCACAGTCCGATCACTGTCCCACAGGCTGTATGCTGCTCAGCGCGATGACTCCTAACACAGAGCGTGTCCCTGCATGAGAGGAGCACAGTGACACAGGTAAGTGACTGTCTAACCGTCTGAACATCTGTCTAACCATCTGTTTGTTTGTTTGTTTGTTTGTTTGTTTATCTTTCTGTCTCTCTGTCTGTCTGTTTATCTGTGGTGCCTGGCTGTTGCAATATTTGTGCACAGATGTTGAAAATATTTTTAAAAGCGTGCAGGTGGTCAAAGTCAGCATGTTTTTGTATACCGGCAGTCATATAAAATCTTTCCAGGGGCTTCCCGGAATACTGTTAAAAACTTCCTTGTTTGGAAAAAATTACCGTAGACACACACCCTCTCTCCCTCTCCCTCTCTCTCTCTCTCTCTCTCTCACTCCCCTCCCTGTTTTACTCACGCTGACTCTCTTCCCCTTCTGTATAATCCCTCACTGACAGGGCTTTGGTGTCAGTATGCATTTCTGCCCCGCTCTAGTGAGGTGGTGTCAGTCCAGCACAGCATCATCACATGTTGATCACATAACAAACCAACCTCCATGTTCCGACACAGGTCAAGGAGGACAAGAAGATGGACTACAAATACGATGACGGAATAGAGCTTCTACTCAATCACATGAACATTGAAGACATCATAGATGCGGTGGAGAGTCTCTATCACATCGAGAGCAAGGTCGGAGCGGCGGAGGAGGCAAGCAAGGAAGGCTTGGGATTCGAAGAAGGAGATAACGAGGAGATGGATGACAGCGAGGAGGCAGGGGAGTTGGGGAGCAAGCCGGGGGGCCGCGGCGAGGGGGGGTTGGCGGAGGAGGGGGGCGAAGGTGTGGAAGGAGGCGCAGGCAGAGTCAAGTACGGGAAAGCGACGGATCTGCTGGACTTCATCAACCTCATCTCGGACATGGCCCTGGCCGAACGGCAGCACCTGCCGGAGGAGATGGGAGTCGTGCTCAGCAAGGTGAGAGCCCTAATGCCATTTTAAAACGGGTGCTCATTGCCCTTATTTGAGGTCATATGTGTTTTGTATGTTGTGTTTTTTAAATTTTTTTTTTACTTTTTTGTTTGGGGTTTGTTTGCATGTTTACAGAAAGAGATGGCTGTCAAAAATGGCCGTTATCAGATCAATCGAGAGTTTGTCCTGTTTCCTTGGAAGTTGACTTACAAGAATCCCCGGACTGGCCTCGTGCCCAATGGCTCCTTTGGGAAAGTCCATCTGGCACAGGACACGAAGACCCGAAAAAGAATGGCATGCAAACTGGTGAGTCCTGCCAAGCAATGATCGGAATTCAGTTTCAGTGGAACTGTTCACTGAATGCTAAATCAAACAGGCTTGTGTACAATTCCATTGTTACACGCCACAAAATCGCCCAATGCACTGCCGATAGACGAAGTGGTGCCAGAGAGAGATGTGTTGTAATGTTAGGGGGGGAAGGTTGACGTTTGAGTGTCACTTGCGAAAACATTTCAAGCAGCCAGGAAATGAGAGCACAGACAGAATGTGAGAGTCACGCAGCTGGCAGGGCCGAGCTCTAGTGTTCCCGGTAATAACTCATGACTAATAGACAACAGATATTCAGTCATTTAAAACATTCATTAGTTAACCCTTAACCTTTTTCCTGTATGCTGCAAAAGTCTTTAAATTCATGTTACTTTTGGGTAAAAGGAAAGTTAAACTAAACTGTGATTTCCTTTCCTCATGTAATATCATCTCACTTTTGCACACACACTTGCACACGACATTACCAATATGCATGCATTGAATTGTCCTTTCGCTTAGTTATTCAGTCGGGTCTCCAGCTCTCTTCACACCACAATAAGAGACGTGGCAACTCTATGGACATCTGAGAAGATATTATCACCAACCTTCCGGGGGGGGGGGGGG
>JAOPJL010000112.1:9680256-9691231 GCA_027123545.1 Trisopterus esmarkii
CCCCCCCCCCCTCCTTTGGACTCCTTCCCTCGGTTTCTTCTCACGATTCTACCCTAATAAACCTCGGTCAACCCACCCCCCGGGGGTGTGGGGGGTGGGGGGGGGGGGGGGGGCCCAGGCCTCACCTTGGCTAGAGAGCTGAGCAGCTTGTGAGAGGAGAGTAGTGATGTTGAACGCAGAGGGGCCGGCGGTGAGGATCTTGTGGAGCATTGACTGTAAAGATGCTTGAGTGACGGCAGCGGTGAGAACTGCAGGGGAGGAGACAAGGAGTGAATAAACATGTTTTTTTGTTTACGCCATCAACAGTTAATTCTAACCTCTATAGGCACAACTGGAATAAATACAAGTTCTTATGGTGATACAGAGTAGTGAAGTCCCTATCGGTCCGATATTGGCCCATTACACTGGATCGGATATCGGAGGGTAGAAAAAATATATATATGATACGATCTGCACAGTGGGTAACGTGATAACAACAATCGTCAATTAAGCGCATACGGCTGAGAGCCAACGCATGAGAACTACCAGTTGAACAGGCAGTTAATTAGTACAACTGTAAACCAACAGTTAATACATGTGTAGTTAAATTCTAAGTTAAATAAGTACACCACAGATTTGGGATTTGTACAGGATGTCACTTCAAGTGTAATTGAATGTTAAGTGGAACTAAAAACAAAAATGATTTTTGAGATGAATGTGGAATTGTATCACAGTAAAATAAGACTGCGTTAATGCGTAATTAAGGCGCTAACTTGCCCAGCCCTAATTAAATTGATGTATCGATTGGAAATATGATTGTTATATATCAGCCGTTTATGTGTGGGGACACCCATTTATATGGCTAGAGGCTAGCTGCTTCTTACATATGCGATGTATGCATGAAGTACATGCATCAATATGTATTATGGTAGAAGCTAAATGTTAACTAAACAATCTTACATCAGCTATAACAGCTCAGCTATTCTTTAGATCATCTCAAATGTATTCAAACTTTATCACTTTAGCTATTTGTTTAACTCCTCACTTTGTTTCCAACCATTACATTTTTTTAAATGGTGTGCATGTTTACTCCATTTAAACTTTCAAACTCATTTCAAATCTTTTCACTTGATTTAAGCCATTCAACTTTTCTTTAGTGAGATGTTTTAAGGTGGCTAATTGGCAATGATGAGCAAAGTGCGTCCATATATTTTATTATTATCATTATTTGTTCTACAGTAAAACAAAGTATCGGACTGATATCGGTATTGGCAGATAGCCAAAGCTGTGTTATCAGCGGTGAAAAAGTGGTATCAGAACATCCCTACTTCAGAGAGATAATTCACACAATGAGTTGTTTACGGCATAGACAAATTACAAACATTTGGTGCAGAACATAAGCACAAAAAGTAATCAAATACACAAAACACGCACAGCTTGTTAATTGTTAACCATGGGGAAACAGGCCCAGAAAACGAAACGCTGTGTGAAACCCCACTGTTTAAAATAAAGCTGGGCAAGGATTTCCACCAATGTCTTGCTACCTTGCTTGGTATGATATGAACAATAGGAGGCATTCCCATTAATGTTTGGTATTAGACTGTCGACACACCATAATCAATCCTTCCCAACCCCCTAGAGGGTTCAGAGTCTATCCACCGGAGTCTCAATGATTAGGGAAACATTGGGAAGTTTAATCCTTCAATTGCATATCAATTGAGGATAAAAATTATTATTTCCATTGTGGTCCTCATCACAAAACAACAAGACAAGACACTGACTGTGTCTGAGTGTGTAATAATCAATAAAAAAATTATTCTAAAAAGATGATTTTTGTTTTTGTTTTCCGTACTTACTGAAATGAACCGTGCATCGAACCGTTAGACCCGTACAAAGTAGTTTGGTTTGAATACGCGTAACCTCACACCCCAAACCAAGTCTCTGAAAACAAAAACATATTGGTGCAGTGGTGGAAGTTCCTCAGAGGAGTAGGTCAACTTAATACTACTTTGCTCTTTGGTTCTCCATTTGCTGAGTAAGGTAGAAGTCTAGGTAATACCAGTTGCCCTGGGCTGGTGACCCAATTCTTGCGAAAACTACAAGGCAGACTACGAACCTCACTGCATGTAGCATGAAAAATCAATGCAGAAAAGATCAAAAGCACATCACTGACCTATTCAAATTCAAACCCTTTCAAATATGACTCCCAACTGCTTAGGAGCCAATTCCTCCTAAGCATTTGGAATGTCGTTTTAAGTCTCCTAACAAGTAACAGCGTGACTAAGTTCCTACCAGATGACAAAACGGAATTGATAGGCAAAAGCGAGAGAGGGATTGATATCCCTCCCTCTCCTTCCAAGAAACAACCCATCTTCCGTGGACGGACCAGAAAGCGCAGTCTGTCACGACACTCAAGACTCTCTGAATCACTGCGCAATGTCTCCACCGTCTCCCTCTTTCCCCTAGTTTGATGCACATCAAAGCAGAGGTCCGTCTACACACACAGCCACAGAAACCCATCGCTACCAGTGATCTGCAAGCAGTCACATTTCCACTATGTATTGCGCATGCATTTCAACACGGCTGCAGCCAAGCCATGACATTAGCATTTGATAAGACAGAAACAGAGCACAATGAACAGAAGTCAAGGTTTGGAAGGGAGGATGACGAGCAGGAGAAATAATTGCCAGGAGAAATGGACACTGCAGCAGTGGGTCTGGGCCACACACGACCCACCCAGCCCTCTCATCTGCCTGCTGCCAGACAACTGTAATGACAGCCCCATCTGTCAGTCTAGTCACTCGTCCTCGCCTGACTTTATTGTTCCATGGAGGAAGGCGGATTTAAGAGCAAACACAACTTAGGCTTTCTGACGTCACCAAAGCCAAAAACAGTTGCCACTTTGCATTATGTCCACCGAGAAGAGGAAAAATACAATTTGTAGGCAGACTGTCGCAGTGGCAGATGATCAACTAACATGCAGACCAACAGTTTAGAAAGGTGCCAGCGTGTGTATTTGTTCAATCTGTCTGAAGTCTCCTAGAATTACTCCAGACCCTCAAAAATATTTGGTTGTATTTGGTGATGATGGCTGGCATAGACTTGTGTTGCCTGCGAGACTTAATAACCAATGCATCATGGTCATTAGTCCATAGCTGCACAGGTATAGCCTAGCCCAAAGTTACACAGGTCTAGCTCAAGGGCCTGATACAAGTGTCGCATTGGGATTCGATTGTCATGTGTTCAAGGGGCTCAGCCAAACTCGACGAACACCACATGCCCCCCTCCCTTTGAATTGAATGCTGCCTGCAAATCATCAACAATACCACGTGAATGACAGAGTCTCCCTTCAGCATGCTGTGCGTCAATAAACAAACTATCCACAAATCGTTGGGACTATACGGTGCCCTGTTGAAATCGCACAGTTTGACTGCAAGCAGATGTTAAGCATATCTGGGCCTTTAGCCTAGAGTGACAGAGGAACATTTGAAGGAATGAGCAAAAACACAATTGTGTACAGAATTGTTTTGTCATTGCATGGTGCACATTTAAAAGAGGAGTCATTGCCAGTTCATTGGCATTGCACCGACGTCAAAACAGAAATGATATGAATGTGACCCAAGACTATTAACGATCTATGAGAAGCAGTTCTACTCATCAAGTCCGGTAGATGGAGCCATTAGGCTAAGAGCCATCAGTGGCTCAAGGAAAGACAATAGAAGCCTGCGTCAGGTCATGGAGAACATCCTGACACCGGCCCACTATTTATGCCCAGACACATCCTGGCTTCAGCAGTCTGTGATTGCCTGTTGGAAAAGCCTGCCAAACTGCTTCTGTGAGCAATGTTGCGCCCGTGGGCCAAAGCAAACCCAACGCAAGAAGGGATCAGGAGCAGGAAGACAAAGACCCGACACATACTCAAACCAGCACATTTCAACAGTTAATTTGCAAGCCACCCACAAAACTCTGCTTATGGTATAGCACTAAAGCAATCTCGCAGCAGTCCTGAGGCGCGGTCAGATGAGCCAGTTTGAGACTAAGTGTAGGTCATCCCATGCATCCTTTCATCCATCCATCCATCCATCAAACCCCAGGCGGTGCCACCAGCGTCCGCTCACCTTCGTTGATTTTGGCCATGTCCACACTGGCGTTGTTGAGCTGCAGCGCCGTCTGAAGTGCGGGGAGGAGCTGGCGGAGCAGGCTGGGGTCCTGGAGCAGCGTGGTGGTGGGGGACTGGAGCACCGGGGACACGGGCACTGTGGTGGCCGCCGAGGAGCCCGGGGGGCCGGACGACGACGAAGACGACGACGACGTTGACGTCGACGAGTTCAGGGCCCCGGACCCCGACGATGACTGGCTGGAGAGGGCCGTCGCGGGCTTCTCCGCATGGCTCGACTCTGCGGGAGGGCAGGGGACACGACGGAGCAGGCTTGAGGACTGGGTCGCAGACAACCCGCTAGTCAAGCCCAAACTTGGTCTACAGATTGTATGAGAGTTGTTCTCGTTTAACAGACTATCCAGGCCATACATTTATTAAATTGATCCAAGTGTGGTTGTCAATTCATCTATCAAGATATTGGATTTCATCCCAGTAATAAGCTAAGATATGTGTACCTCATTTTGAGTTAGTGTTGAGAAATAAACATTGAACTGTAACTTCAGCCTTTCTAAATACCCCCCATCAAAATGTGCAAAGACCCGTTTGCCCAGGCAAATAGTGTTTCAACTTGCCGTCAAAACACTTCAGCTCTGAAAGAAACGGCTGTCATGTGCTCAATCACATATCAAGGAGCAGACATAGCAAAGCATTAAGTACTGACGTACAAATGTCACAGTGGTTGACTGACTTTTAAAGCACACACAATAGGGGTGGGCTTTCCAACAATGTTTCAGTGGTTAGGAAACCCTGACTACTTTGACCTCCAAGTCACTTTTTCACTTAGGCCATTATGTGTATAGAAAATATATACGCTTCTTTACTTCAGCTCAATTTGAATTGGAGCGAGGAAAAAAATGGTGACCTGTGGCTGGATAGATTTATTTTATTCTGTAAAATGTGATCATTTTAACAAAAAGTAATGGCTGCATTGTAAACTTTGGGCCGTTTCCCATGAGGATGTTCAACAGTTGGACACAGTTGCTTATAGTCAACACAGACTGCCAACTGAGCAGCATTGAATAGGCGACGAGAAGACCTCCATGATACAAATCTAACTCCAACGGCTTATATAACTCACACCAAAAGGCAGCCTATTTCTAATACTCATTTTTGTCACAAATGCTAGATCTCATCTATCCTGGACAACAGAGGCATTGAAAACCATTATAATAAAGTGCCACTGCCTCATCTGACAGCACTAAGAAACCTCTTCAAAAGTCAAAACAGCATGTAAACCCATTGATTCAAATTCATGATCCCTGGTATATAATGCAGAAATGCCCCTGCAAAGACCATTCCGGGGCCCTAATGCTAGGGACCTTGAACCAAATGAATGCCCCCTATTAAATGAAATACTGCTACTGATGTGGTTTGACAGAATATGGCCCACAGGAACTGGGTCAGTGAGTAAAGAGCAAGTCCTATATTCTGTTTGAGAAAACATGCATAACCAAGGGTTATTATACCTATTCACGAAGCAAGAGCCTTTGCTAATAACACAGCATTCCGTGTCGGGCCCAGCCATGTTTAGTCTCAGTCTTTGGGTAAGCAGTTTGTTAGCATGCATCAGCTACATATCAGCCTAACAACAATCATCGTCGACCAACCAATGAGCCGTAAAGATTGCTCCAGTTCAGCAAAACGTAAAAAGGATAAAAACACAACCAAGAGGAACTTACTAGCACCAGTAAAACCAGTGGCCGCCGAGGCTTGCATGGCCTCCCGTCTGTAGTCCCTGTCTTTGGGGAAAGTGTTGACAACCGTAGTCTTCGTGGGCTCTTTTTGCCTCTGCTCTCTGTGGGACAAAGCACAAAACACAGACTCATCAAAACACAGGGAACGTGTTCATGAATCCGGATTTCGTTTATTCACAACCTCTTCGTTGACTCGGGCAATGATGGACCGAGTCCTGTAACAGAAACACAGTTACCTCTCCAACCAGTCTTTGGGCTTCTCCCACTGGGACACCTCTGTCCTGCAGTTGTAGTAGTATTTCTTCCCAGAGGAGCTGATGTGTTCGGACCAGTCATCCCCGGGCTCATGAGGCTATTGTAAAACAAACAAGCGTTTAATCAAAGCGGGGCAGTTCAGTTCAAGCTGTGATCAACAAGCTGAAGCAGCAGAGAGGAGTGCATGTATGCAATGGTTGCCCGTGCACATGCAGACACTGTGCGTGTGTGCACGCACGCACGCACGCCGGAGAAAAAGGGTTCTGATGCAAGAGTTTGCAATTCGAGGTGCGAGAGAGATATCCAATAGAAAAGCTCCTATCCTATCTGATTCTAAAATTTCACTGTTACTAGGGAATGTTTTTTGACAGGCAAAGTCACCAAATGATTCAAAGGACATTTTCTTATGCAAGCTTTCCAACCTAGTTTTAAAAAAAGGTTTTAAATACTTCACCAATGTCAAAACTTGGACACCTTATTGCATGTTAAACATATAAAAGAGTGAGGTCGAGGCACAATGATCACTAGATCATCTTTTATGTTTAGTTCATCCTGGGTTTTCCACAGCGGTCTAAAGGTGAGGCGTTGTCCCTCCGCTAAATTACTGCCAGCCCTACCTCCTGAGCTAATGCCGTCCCATATATATAATATAATACAAATGAAATCAAACAGAGCTCCGTTCTGTCTGATAAGTCACAGGGATCACACCCGATCATAACAAAACACCCAGTGTTGGAGAATGTAGAAGCGTTTGACTTTCAACAATTAAAAAATACATGTGAATGATACGTTTTATGGTATAGAAGAAATACCGCAACATTCAATTTAGCAAAACAACGAAAATGCACTATGAAAAGACAGATGCCTTTAAAGAGCACAGGTCTTCAATAAGCACTCCACAATTAGCGATCGAACACAGGAGCAAAGAGGCAGAGTCAGTGGTCATCGTGGGTCTAAGCGGTCAATCACATAAAGCTAAGCTCCACCCGACGTATGTGAATGTAAAACCATCAATGACTGAACTGAGCAGGGTTTTTCGGAGATGGTCATTATCAAAACATTGACCTATTCTGCTCTTCCTATTCTGTGGACCTACCAAAACGTTACGATCTCATTGATTAGACAATTGTTGGTTCTAAGAGTAATTTTAAGTGTAGAACATTGAACCACAATGAATAAACTTAATGAACAATCTATAAAGAGAGTGGAAGCTCTGAAGCTGGTACCTTCCAAAGGTTCACACCTACCAATTGGAAGGCTAATCCAATTTCTAAAACGCTTACCCAACCTGCAATTGGTGCACATACAAGCTTTGTTGTTTGGTCGTTAAAACAAATACAATTAGCAGCAGTTCACTGACAGCCGTTGTGTCTAATGAGGATAAACTGTGTTTTTTTTTTAAAGTGCTTTCTATTACAATTTGGACAATGGTGCTTCAGTTACAACTAAATGTAGTAAGCAAGAAGCTAACAAAAAAAACGATTGAGTGTTTATCACCCTGATATACCTTTACACGCCAGTGCTTACAGAGGGCAGAAATTGTAGCCATAAATACATTATCCTATCACTGCTTCAAATTATGTTGAGATTTAAATCCTGGGCCAAAGCTCACAGCTCAGAAACTCCCAAAATTCACCCAAAGAAGAAGAGTATTCAAATTGGACATCATTGTGATTTTGAAAACAAAAGGAGATGGGCTATGAGCGATTTGCCCCCATGCTGAGTACTGCTATAAAGAGACTTTAGATGAGCACTTACTGTGTCTGATGTCTTGCTGGGGTTAGAATGGTTGGAGCTGTGCAGGGAACTGTGGTTGTTTTCTTGTGGAGAAAAACTGGTCCCTGGTAGAAAGCAAAAAGGAAACAATGTTAACACCAACTCGGCAACTAACTAATATATTTCATAATTTAACTGCCATTATGTTCATGTTCCATTGATACTGAGAGGACAAGTGCTTGAACCTTATTAGTGCTATGTGAATCAGAACGCATATTAATCATTCCATCGTCGCAGAAATAAGACATGCATCATAGCAGTAGCCAAGACACCGTACAACTACCATTCTTCATACCACATCCGCCTCTATGCCTGGCATTGCCAGACGAATTGCAAAAGGCAATTATAGCAACCAAACAGGTGAGGCAGCACTGAACAATGACAGAAATGCAACTCAACAAAAGCTTTTAGTGCAGTCATTTCTTAGGGTAAATATACCATCCAGTTCGTTTAACACTGTCTCGATAGCGGAATCAACTGATTGTTCCACATCAGCCGCAAAGCAAATGAAACATAAGCTTGCGAGATTAGTCTAGTCACCAAGGTATCTGCCTCTTGGGTTAAGAAGCAACCGCTTTGTTCTGGGGAACCTTGCAATATTCCCTTTAGTCATGAATCGAAGATGGGGTAACGGTTCCGTAAAATTGTATTGTAAAGGCGTAGTTATGTTTGGACGTCGACACAACGCAATGACTACACATTTGCTTCGACGGAGTCGTGAACCTGTTGTG
The DNA here is from genome assembly GCA_027123545.1 of Trisopterus esmarkii. Lineage (NCBI taxonomy): Eukaryota > Metazoa > Chordata > Actinopteri > Gadiformes > Gadidae > Trisopterus > Trisopterus esmarkii. The sequence continues at coordinate 9,688,851 of JAOPJL010000112.1, forward strand.
GTTCTCCGACTGGTTTATGTTTGCGGACCAATCAGAGCCCTTGCTGCTGCGTCGGCTCTGCACATGGTTACAACTTTTGACATGGAGGCGCACGTCAGGCCCTCGAGGTGGACGCAAGGAGGGTCCGCAAGGATGTAATGGGCCCGTAATTTGTGTCGACGTACAACCATAACCAAGCCTTTAGGCCACACCAGCTCCTCTCTCCAAAAGGAAGGAGAAATAAAATGTAGTAAGTAGTAAAAGTATGCCAGAGAAAAAACAATACAACTCAAAATAATACCAGTGGACCCCCACAGGCAGCGCTGTTGACCAATGCTTTTATGTACATTTGCACAATTTGTGTGTAGCAAAATGCAAGTCTTCAAACAACCTGCAGGAAACACTTGTTTACATGCACAGCTTAATCGGATTAAAGCCATAGTTTGACTATGCTCCACAATTCGACAAGTGCAATTGTCTGGTTATACATGGCGGTGAGTAAATCGATTCATTGGCCGAAGCATGTCATGCCCCAGTACGATAGGTGGCGCTGTACCCATTTCAACTAGGGGTAATAGAGCCACCGGCTAACCTCATCACGTCATCAGCAACAATAAACTCAGGCCGACGTGTTTATTATCCTTTATTCATTCATTGCGCCGTGGCCAAACTGAGGGGGATATTCTGATATTATGAATCTTAAAGACTGCGGAAAATGGGAATTTTTCGGGTTATTGAGCGGTCAGAACAATCGAGCGTCGGAGTAATGACATGGACCTGAAGTGAATTGGCAGCTGTCTACTGAAAACATCTTTCTCCCGCCGGAGCAGCCCATCTGCTGCCCGTCCGTATACGGCATTCCCCAAATTCCTTCTCCCACTGTAAGTCTTTACTCGTTGTGGAAGTATCAGAGTCTGAGAACCTGACAGTCTTTAAGATTCATAATATCAGAGAATATCCCCGTCAGTTCGGCCGCGGCGCAATGAATGAATAAAGATGGTAAACACGTCGGGAGAAAAAAACATTTATTTTGATAGTGACCGTAGTTACTACATTACAACCTCGTTGATGACCCTAATTAAGAAAAACATTCAGCCTTGGGGGAAACAGAAGCATAGTGTGTGTGTGCTTCCACCTTTACTAAATGCATGCCATGCGCCCTCCCGCGCTTACTACATTCACCTGCTTCCTCCATCTTCCTCCATCTTCTGCACCACCTTTTTAAATAAATCGCCGTTTCTCGTTTACCGACGGCGACAACAACACAACTTTTGTTTCCTTCTGCTTCCAGCTCACGGCCCCCGGAAAAGATTGAGCATGCGCAGAATGCATAATCCAATCCCAATCTGTACATGCACGCACAATGCGTCTAACAGTCGTATAATCTAGGGGTCTTAGGGTAAACCCAATTCGATTCGATTTCAGCTCGACTAAGGTGTATACGTGCATCTTAATAATCCAATCATGGTTGGACTAAGCCAAAAATTCTACTTTCTTGGTGTCATATAAACGCACAGACTGTCAGACTGACTACCCAGTTAGGTTCTGCTTTCATTCATCAACTTATCTTCTGGTGCTGTATTTGTCAACTGTCGTCCAAGGAACAAAACATCTTTCGATTGCCGTTTGAATATGTGCATTGTATGGTGGATTTTGGGGTCCTTGGAGAGCACACTTTACACATTAAAATAATCTGGGGGCTGGAGTCTAGTGGTTAGAATGCTTTGAATCCCAAAGGTTCAATTTAAAATTGGTTTAATAACTGAAGCTAGCAGTCTACTGGTAGGCATCCTTAAGCAAGATGCCTAACCCACCTGCTCATTATGGACATCCACCCATGATAGGATGGAGCTTTATAATCCCAGAAGGAAAATAAATTCACTGCATGTTCCCGTAAATAATAGTGTGCTAAATTACAATAAAAGAAAGAAAAATAACTGTTCTGGACCCTGCCACATTTCCATGATATATACCAGCATCAACTCTTTGCAGCTCAGACATGCAATAAATCACTGTCAGGGTTTTGGGGAGACTCATGCAGTAACAAGAGCTCAGCGGTCCGATAGATGTAAACGCTGTAGCGTTCAGTCTCGTAAATCTCCACTAAAAGCAGCCAGGTACAGAAGTGGATTCTCATTCATTGATTTCCTAATCCAGCAAACAAAACAGAAAACATACCAAGGAATCTTCTGAAGTTCAAGTAACAAATTATTATTGGTATAAGTATGAGGCTTTTGTGGGAGCACACTATTTACACATGGTGTCGTACCACTTACAACAAAGATTAAATTTACAGCAATTGTTGATCAAAAGGAGAGACAGCAGATGCTCACACACACACACACACACACACACACACACACACACACACACACACACACACACACACACACACACACACA
>JAOPJL010000112.1:10029631-10045363 GCA_027123545.1 Trisopterus esmarkii
CACACACACACACACCATCACACACACACACACACACACACACACACACACACACACACACACACACACACACACACTCATTTTAGAGCTGATTGAAGACACCTTGATACCTTTGACTCACATTCAACACTACACACTATTATCTGAACATGGTATACCGCAGCAGTTGTCATGCAGGTCTGACAACACCACTTTCTGGACCTTTCTCCTCCTGTCCCTCTCAGACCATGCAGTTCCAGGGCAGACTGAAGTTCCTCGTGGGGCAGAAGAGGAAGTCTGGCTCGGGGGCCCTGCTGCCGCCCCAGCTGGCCCTGTTCTGCGTGGCCGTGCCCCTGCTGATGCCCTCCATCACGGAGATGAAGATGAAGAGCATGCTACTGAGGGGGAAGAGCAGAGGAGGCCCAGGGTTCCTCCCAGGGCTGGATCCCAGGTGAGGAGCACCCACACACATCAGGAACATCTGGACGCGCTCCTTCTCCCGCCTGGCTGATCGTAGCGTGACACTGGTAGAGGGGAAGGCTGTGGGGGGGGCTTACCGTTGCCCTAGCACAGGTTGATCATAGATCTGACCCTAAGTTTGGCGGTCATTTATTTTGGTTACTGGTTTGTAAGTTAAGTTCTACCTTTCTTCGGTCCATTATTACCTAGGATTCATCTTAACTAAGCTTAATGTCATTTATTTTGGATTGATTCCTTTGAAACCAAAAATAGTACAAATTTACAAATTACCCTAAACTAAATATATATAGAATATATTATGAAATGACTTCATCAGTCTACATAGTACCATGAATATAGAACAGGAGCATTGAGTGTTGATTATAATCCGATGCAGACGCTATGCAAAAATAATGTCCTGACTCCGGCAACACCCTGTTATGAATGAAAGCCTTATCAGCCTATCTGTGATATTATGGAAATGTACATCCTGTCAGTTGATCCGTTGTTCTGACCCGGATATATTATAATCGACAGTAGACTGGTACAACAGGCTACCGTTCTCTAGAATAATTAACCATTCCATACATTTTTAAGGGTAGAACTCCAATGCTCTTATTTGGCCAAAAAAAGCACCTCACACAAACAGGGCTGGGGCCGTAGTGTGTATGTCAAAAAAACGTTTGTGAGCCCTTGCGGGGCTGTGTGAGTGTGATCCAAGACCCTGAAAGACCAGTACGATAAGGAGTGTCCTGGTTTTATGGTTAGGACTGCAGGGATCCAACAGTGAGCTGGGTCCTCAGGCCTTTGCTGGAACAAAAGGGAGACCATAAACTGGGAGATAACCGAAAGGATGCCAAGGACTGCAAAATAGCAAACAGGCCTACAGCTATGCCGGGAAACACACACACACACACACAGTTTTCTTTGAAAAATGGGTTTACCTTGGTAAGAATTCCATGCAGTTGCAAAACATTTTTTGGCCATTCATCTTTTAAAGAACAGTTCCCCATTGTAAGACCATTAGGTCTACCATTAGGGGTAGTTTGAATTGTTTTGATGGTTCTGTCTATTGGTTCTTGTGCGTTAGTTTGAGAACCATGAGCCTCAATCTAAAAAAGTAGAACAAAAAAACGACTGATTTCAGCTTTAAACTACATGATAAAAAAAAACTCTTTGTCGACTACCCCAACACTAGTCTCAATGCACTAAATCAGCGGACAGTTTGTTTAATGAGATACCGTATGATTAGGCAGGATGTTGACGGGGAGAGTTGAGTCACTTTTGGAAAGACTCATGGATTCCAGTGAACTATGATGAAGTACTTGTGTTTTTTGTTATTCATTTGTTCGTTACTACATTTCTGTCCGTAATGGGGGAAACCGGAGCCAAATTAAAAACTAAAAGCAGGCGATCTGAGCTAATTCATAAATTGACTTATGTATTTACTGTAAGTTGAAGTCTCTGAGGCTAGGAAGACGTGATGGTAACTCATGGTCCTCATCTTCTAACCATCTGCTTTGTTTCCCCCTGCCCCATCCTATTGCGCTCCTTCTCTCTAGCAGCGAGCAAGGGGAGACTTTCAGGAGACATTCAGGGAACGGAGGAATGGGCGAGGTCTGTGACCCTCTCATGCTCCCGTGCTCCACGCCGAACGGTGTCCAGCGAGGCCAGCACACCCCCTGGACTCCCCTCTCCAAGGACAACATCAAGTACCGGCCAGAGGGCTTCTACAACCAGGACGAACCCCTCAACTACTGCAAGACCTCAATGGCTCCCAACAAAGGCCTCAGCTCAGGCCTGGGCGGCGGGTGGCCTCAGCGGCCCACCTCCGGGGCCATCAGGGCGGGGCAGGGTGGTGGCTACCTCCCCTCTAACAGGATGAACAAGGCCAACCACTACGGGAAGCCGTACCGCCAGGCCTCCAGCTGCAGCGGAGGCCGGGGCGGGGAGGTGTTTGTCTCCCGTCTCTATGGCAACCTCCAGAGCCCCACCGAGCCGGACACGTACTGCGTGGACCTGGTGAAGAGCGAGGGCGGCTACGGCGAGTGCTACAACACGCACCTGATGGCGGAGATGCCGCCCATCAAGGTGGAGCACGACTCGGACTCGGAGAACGGCCTGGACCTGTACGGCCGGCCCTGGGCCTGCCGCGACCCAGGCCTCATGGACCGTTGCTATGGCAACGCGCTGTACGACCCCAACACCGGCGTCCTGCTCAAATCCGAGGCGGACTTCTACGACCAGCAGTACTCCCCGTGTCAGCGGGGGAAGGCCGCCATCAGCCCGCCGTACGTCCACCACGGCCACTACGACAACTACGCCGCCGTCAACGGCGTCAACGCGCCCGCGCGGCTGCAGAAGTACAACAAAGACCCCGGCCACATGCACAACCACAACAACCACAACAACCACAACAACCACAACAACCACAACAACCACAACAACAACAACAGCCAGTTCAGCCCCCACCGGGGCCCGCACCCGGACCCCCTTTGTACCAGCCAGACGCTGAACCTCATGGACGCCCAGGCCTACCCGGGCGCTCCCATGGAGCCCCACAAGGCCTTCATGCAGCAGGACTACGGCAAGCACAATGGCTACGAGTTCAAGGGTCATGGCATCATCCACTCCATCAAGCGGGAGCCCATGGACTCCCCGCCGTGGTCAGAGAACGGCCACGACATGGGCCAGGCCTTGATGGGTGCAACCAGGAACATTATGCCCTGCGCCATGAATGCGGGCCACCTCAAAACCAACCCGTACGTGTACATGCAGTGAAGAGCAGCAGGAGGTGTGTGAAGGGAACGGTGTTGCGCAATTATTGTTACACGCAGACTGGATGTGTGTACTTTCGTAGAATAGGATGTGAGGAGTTTCAATGTGTTACTAGCATTACAAGTTCACCCGTTTTGAATTGGACCTCGGACATAGTTACATTTACACGATTGTGTACAAGAATACTACGTATTCCTTTTTTTTCTTAAGGCACTTTCACCGTGCAGATGTTTGATTGCCTGCAAAAACTGCAAATTTAATTTGCAAAGTCTATTGCCTGTGACTTCAATTTTAGAACATAGATCTGTCCATTTAGAGTTTTTTGATTCAACTTCACACGTTATATTCTACAAGGGTACCCAATCTGGTCTGTAGGTACAATACTTCCTCAACATTATGACCTTCATAGTGGTGATGAGTACCTTTCCTGTGACACATGTTGACATCCTCGTGGTCCTTCCCGTAAAGAACCTAAACACATGTACAGTAATGTAAATCAATTTATCATGGGTTATCATGCACATGCACCAGCAGTACACAAAAACTACCTTTTAAGTCATGAAGACGTCCAGGCTATTATACCGAGAAATTATCATCTTTCATTGGACAAAGGTTTCAGGGACTAGCATTGTGACAATCAAAAACAGTGATGGATACATTTTGTTTTGTTGGTTATTTTGGATATGGTGACAAATCTGCGAGTCCTGTTGACAACCGTTTGATTTTTGTGCTTTGTGTTGTTCACACCTGGCTTTTCTGAGGTTTGGGGGATGTTAGTGTTAAGACTCAAACGTTATTGTCGGTTAATATGAAGGTATACAGTTGTCGTGGTAATAAGCATATGCGTATCACCTTTGTTTGATAAGTCAGGGCCTGCAGCGCATCTGACCTTGTTTCCAAAGGCCAAAGAGCTCTGTGGAATACAATGTCCCGGTAGGATCGTCATGAGAAACGCCACTGTCCTGACGATCACAGTGAACTACAGGTTGCTGAAGTCCAACCTGCCTAAATAGTGAGCACAGATTCAAATGAAGCTGGAGCGTCAGTCTTGCTTCTGGTTATTTCTGCTGTGGAGGGAAGGGGATCTTCTGATTAGCACATCATTAATACAAGGCAACACATTACCTCTGTGCTTGCCTTCATAAAATTGTCTGTCTGTCTGTTTTTAAAAGCAAAACAATTGATTCTCTTTCTCTAACTCCCTAGTTTCGATTTCACAATGATTATATCGAAACCGTACCCATAATTATGCAAGCAAAGTCAGACCAAAAAATTCAAAATGGTTGAACTTTGCACAAATTAACTGAAAGCATGCATAAAAATCAACTCCGTTCTGTGAAGCTACTATTGTAGTTTCTTAGTTGCACTATTCCGAGAGTTTCAATAAAAAGTCCAGCCTTCGCAGACAGGTTGCTTATTATTTCTGAAAACGTGTTGCTTTCCAATTAACGTCAAAATGATTAATATTTATTGTAGGCGGAAGCTGGAGGCAGAAGTTTGTATTTAAAAAAAAAGGTTTTGAAGGCTTTGCTTGCTTTTTGATAAATGCTGATAACGAGACTAGATGGTGAATACAGTGTACATATTGCAGTGTTTCTACGTGTTTTTGCATCTATTAAAAATACTTCTTTATATATGCAATTCTGGACTCAAGTCTTTTAAATTCTCCCGCTATTATGAGGTAGGCCTATGTGGGTCCAGGTGTACTGTGGACCCACAGACTTCGTGTTATTGGTGTTAAATCGTTTTATTAACATGGTAAATCACTTGATACAAAGAAGTGTAAAAATCGTTTCATTGTCATGAATTGTAAATAATGTTGGTGATGGGGAGGAGAAACAAGGAGGGCCGGGGAGACTGGCATGGGAGGTATAAGACAGTCGGGGAGGTGAGACAGGTGTGGAGATGGCGAGACAGGCGGGGGAGGTGAGACAGGCAGGGGAGGTGAGACAGGCAGGGGAGGTGAGACAGGCAGGGGAGGTGAGACAGGCAGGGGAAGTGATTGCTTCCGTCATCACAGATGGGTTCCTTCCTTGCATACAACATGAGTCAGGAAACAAGGGGTAGGGCGGTATCCTTCATCACGACGTTATCCTACGAGCCAAATCGCTTGCGGCGATCACGCTCTCAATGTTAACCGCCGCGGAACTTTTACTTTCGCGTCACGCACCAGCGTCTCTTAAGTGGCGCCTACAGTATGGAGACGACACGCCGCGCGGTGCTCTCAGACCTTCTGATCTGTAGCCCTGATAAATAATGGATAGGCCTACCCGCCGGAACTGAGGAGAGACAGGTCGCACTAGTGCCTGCATCATGGGAGCTTCTTCACACGAGCAGGGGTAACTTAACACTTCACACACGTCAAAACCGCTGTCTCCGGCTGACTGTCAAGAGTCTAGCGACAGACAACATCACACACACAACACACCAACATAGGAAATAAAGACCGGCCTATCGCTTTTACGTCCAGGTGGCAGCAGGTTAAAGCAGCAGGCTGAGGCTGAGCTCAGCAGCTGAAACCGTAGGCCTATATGACAATTACGCAGCACAGGATGACGGTTAATGGGTAATTGGTTAATTGAGATTGGATGAGATTTTAATCAGTGGGTCAGTGTTTAAATGCCGGGATTATCTCCATTTAATGAACTTTCAATCAGGTCCACGACTATTTTTGGAGACTCTTGCGTCTTTACTCCTGCTCCTGTAACTTGAGGTCAAGAGCGACAGGGTCAAATCTTCCGTTTGGGCAGACTGGTCGTCGAGTAAGCGATCGAAGAGGAGATCCATCATCCAAGTGGCGGGAATCACTCGTATACATGCCGGTTCGTTTTTAAGCAAATATCTACCTGACATTTTACATGTTGCCCTTTATGCTTACTGCGGCTGGACAACACCAAGTTAATATTTAGTAACACCTCATTAGAGGAGGGGAAAGTGCAACGCGACACCCGAGCGGAAACTGCGGTCACGCCATCTGCACGTCGGAGATGCGCGGTCACGCCATCGCCACTTTCGACACAGAAATTGCGCATCTTCATTGCTTTGTAGGCCTAGGGTAAATGTATTTTGCGCCGACAGGGCCTCCAAAGTGCATTCCAGTGCACCTCGTACAATGCTAAAATTATGATTAAAGTTTACGCATGCATTGCATAAAAAATAATAATAATAAAACGTGAAAAAGCAATATAATTAAAAATGTATAGATAATATATCGATAGATAGATGTTAAAGTAATCCCGAATAGGCACGTGTCACTATATAGGCAGTTAAAAATAATTCATACAAAAATCTAACCTTTTTTTTTTTTACAAACTTATATGTTCCTATGCAACCTGTGTGCCCTAGCAGGCCTACCTCTGTGGGGATTTCAGGGGTTCTATACTGTAGTATATATTAAGAATTTAATGTTAAAGTCATTCTCAATATTTATGTATTTAAGGAAGGAAGATAAAAATAGTTATAGTGAGATATGTATGAATCAATTTTGTGTTATTAATAATGTTTATGTAGGCTAGTTAAATTGTGTTCCTATTTTTGGACATTTATTTAACGTGAATGGTTGCATTTCAATTAAGCACTATTCTTTACCTTTTGAAAATGCTAAGTCATGTGAATTTAACGTCCAACATAACTTTGGCATAACTTTGGCATTCATGCTGTTTTGGTGCCATGGTTGGGAAAGCTGTTTGAAAGCTGAAAGACACGTTTGAATGTAGTTTGCAATCCAGAAGTTGGTAATTTCAGTTTATGTAGGCTATCTATCTCTATCTGTTGCAAAATGAGGGCACACAATCGTGATTAAGCCTATGGCCGAATGTTGAAAGCCCATTTCCAGCATAATGAATGTTTACGAACTGGTCTTTGTGGCAAAAAAAACAACATCCCATTGATCAGTAGGTTCCCATTGATCAGTGGGAAAAATCATTGGGAAAGATTACCAAAAGTGTCGCCAAAGAATGAAAATTAAAAGAGGTCTTCAATGTAAAAAATCATTTAGGACATATTTTCTATTGTGGTAGAGTGATATGATCTGCTGATGCGCTGACTTGACTGCAGGACTTGAACCCTGGTCTGCAGAGGGTTATCCAACGGTGCTCTCCACTGCACCACTGAGAGAGGGATAAAGGGAATCTGGACGGCCCATGCAAGTGAACGCAGCATTCCACAGCATTGAGAGAAGAGCCGCAGAATAACGATCAGTCATTCTGGCATTAGGTTTCATAGGAAATTAACCCTGCTTTCCAGAAGTGATAACGAGAAACTTTCTCAGATTAACTAACGAGACAGTGGGTATGTTGCTGTCGGAAGTAATAGAACTAGGCCTACTTGACATTACAATTCACATGACATCTAAATAAGAAGTTCCCACGCAGACCGACGCTTTGCGTCGTTTTGCGTCCCTTTGCAATCACATTGGCTTATTTTATTTATTGTTTTGAGCGATATTATTGGCTCTTAAAAAAAAAAAAGTTCAAACAAAATTTTTTTTTTAACAACTTTGCGTCGCTGTGCGTTGCTTTCCGTCGTTTTGCGTCGCTGTGCGTCGTTTGCGTCGCATTGCAATCTGAATGGCTTATTTTATTTATTGTTATGAGCGATCTAATTGGCTCTTCTTTTTTTGTTTAAGTTCAAGTGATCTGGCTCACTTTGCGTGTGTGTTAGGCCTATATGATAGGCCTATCGCTATAACACGTATACAGAACGTTAGTGAACGCAGTAGCCTAATGATCGTGTCAGGTTTATTTTAGATTTGAAGCTTATTATGATAAACCCTGTCTGTACATTTTGTGTGTGTGTGTATGTGTGTGTGTGTGTGTTATCGTGTAAAATTTAAATGGATTGGACCTGGGCTGGGTCAATGGGAGACCAGCATGTTAGCAAGGACAACCCGGTGAATCATAACATTAATACCTTTTAGGCCAAAGATGACACATGCACGCACGCACGCACGCACACATACAAAGTATAATCTGTCACCAAAAAGAGGTTCACGACATGTCTATGTGGTCCAGTTGACGGGTGACGCGAGATTGATCCGACACGCGGAGAATGTCTCCCTCTACTGGTCGTTTGTGTGCACTGCACCACACATATTTTTATAAAAGTTATGCATTCTAATCTTGATGTAACAAATAAAACAGCGCTCAAAGACTTCCAACAAAATGCTATTAATGTCACCATTAAAAGCTGTAATATATACATTATATACATTTTGAACAAGCCAAACACTTGTATGTTGGGTTCAATGTATGACTGGGAGGACATCACAAGCAGGCTGCGAGCCACTTCGCTCCAATGCTCGTGTGCTCTCAATGCTCCAGACCATGTTTAACTCAACCAAGAATTGACATCAAGGATTAAGATGCAGTCAAGGTCAACTCAAAACGAATATCCTCACTGCATTTCTAAAACTGGATGGCTACGGCATTTCTAACAAGTGAATCAAACAGTAGATGTTAAATCTTAGCGGCAGTACCTTTTCAGGGGTTGTATTATGCCAACAGGTTTAGTGTTGTGCCATTTCATGCTGTTCAAGCAAATGTTGCTCATCTATCATCGTCATACATCTAGGTGGACACTCCCACTTGTGTCACTAAAACACAAACTTGTAATGGCTAATCACACTGGTACCGTGTGGCATTATATTATAACATTATATAACCCCTTTAAAACCCCTTTAAAAAGGGATTTACCAGACCTTCAGCTTGACTTAAAACTATGAAAGGGAAGTGCCGGATTCTATAATATACACATACATCTACTCATTTTATTAGTGTAGGATGTGTCCAAGGCTACTGGTGAGGCAATGCTTCTTCAGGTGAAGAAGTAGGCGTGCAGCTCGTCCTGCTCGTCAGAGACTTTGTTCACGATGCTGGTCTTTGCTCTAACAGGCTCGGATCGGGGCATCAACCGTCTGTAATGCTGTAACGGATAAACAAAGGCACGTCACATCCACCATGCAGACATCCATGACCTGACTAGTGACAATCTGCCGGAAGGTACCAGATGTAGAAGAAGTGTGAATGTATGAGTGATTCTTTGTATTCTAATATTGTGTGTGAAGACGGACTGTTTTCCTGCTGTCGGCCCTGTCATTCCTCTCCGTGGCCTTCTTCAGTCGGTCCTCCCGGTGCTCCTTCTGCTGCTCCAGCTTCTGCATCTGATGCCTGCACAGCGGAGGAGAGGGGCGACGATGGGGTGATGTTTGAGGAGGATGTTTGAGGAGTTTAGTTGATACATATTTTGTGTGCGCGTACTGTATTCACCTACGCTTATCTCCTGAAACTTAACGTAGTTGCTTCTGTCGGAAAACAAAAAAACCTAAAACTGTTTACTGACACTTGTACAAAAGCTACTTCAGTGCGTTCAGACTCATGGGATTAAGGTACAGGACGTGCACACGGAACGTCCTGTACCTTACGTACGGGCCACAAAGCCGTAGGAGTCGGGAGGAGGTTGTGTGAACCAATGGGTCAAAACAGGACTCTTGTGCACGTGGGAGACACCGGCTTCTTCCATGTGCACAGGAGGCCTACAGATAGACTGCGAACCTTGGGGATCAGAACCAAGAACCTTTCGGTGAGGAGAAAACACACTAACCACTAGACTCCTCCTCCTCCTTACGACCCAGTAGCATCAAGGCCTCCCACCTCCGCCTCCTCCTGACCCAGTAGTCTCAAGGCCTCCCACCTCAACCTCCTCCTCCTCCTCCTCCTCATGACCCAGTAGTCTCATGCCACCCACCTCATCATCCTCTCCCGGTCCTTCGCCTTGTTCAAGTGGTCCATGATGTCCTGGGGGACGCTCTCCATGTTGTCTATGAGCTGCTGCAGGTGGCACTCGATGGCCACCAGCATCTGGATGGTGGTGGGGATTACCAGTATGTCACCCACGCAGAGGCGGTACACCTCCTCCACCTCGCGGCCCAGGGCCTCCAGCATCTGGTCCTGTGCACCCGATGCAGAGCCGTAGCGGTGAGGACAATAACAGATCAGTAGTATACTGTCACCGTTTTGGTTTTCATGACACTGGACTAGAGGGCGGGGCTTATTTTGCCATTGTTTTGGCAAAATGAAAATGAAAATGAAATCCAATTTTCCTCTATGTAAAGATTATGAATAACATCCTGCATACATCTTCCACCGATATAGATTTCCCATAGTTGCAGAGGCGGGCCTTCAGCTCCAGCTCTGCAGCCTTCTCCTTCTCTGCGACGATGGTCTGGGAGATGATGAGTGTCTGGGCACTCAGCTGCTCCTTCTCCCTCTCCCTGAACAACACAGTGTACCACACACCCGTAAGCCTCACAACCTCTCAATGCAACCTGCCGCACAACAGAGTACTAAAGGCAGTATGTTCCCTATACTGACGCACGAGTGCCTGGTTTGGCTCCATGGTGGGAGGTGAACGTTTACGCCGCACTGTATATACAGTATATATATATATATATACGTATTGTTGTGGTGGATCATAAGTCATAAGTAACACATGGTCCAAAGACAGGTAAACCGACAGTCTAAGACTCTTTCCACGGTGAGGGTCTCCCACGGCGCTGTGGACCGTGCAGGTCTGACTGGTACCACTAGGTCCACTCCCAACCGCTCTGGGCAGTGGGCTGCTGGGGCTGCTGCGGGGGTCTTACATCTTCTTCTTGCTGGTGGCCGTGGTGCTCTTGAGGTCCTCGAGTTCCTCCTCAGTCTCTGTGGAGTTCTGGATCAGCTTGAGGTTCCGCTCCTCCAGCTCTGTCAGAAGGTCCAGGAGCTGTTGCGGCTCTGTGAAATACACCTCAGGCTCCTCCTACAGGGAGATGGGGGGGCAGAGTCACTAAACCTCAAAGTCCAGTAGGTTTGCAGAGCAGCCCTAGTCCCAGTCCCCGGTTCACCCTCAAAGGATTAACCCCCGAGCAGGAGACCCTGAGAAGGTACAGGAGGGATCCCTCCTTCCAGTGAAGGTTAGGAGTGCAATGGGTGCATAAAAATAGAAAAGGACACTTCTTCTTCATTGTACAGTCCATGGAGGTGTAGAGGGGCTGGCTAGTGATTAGTGCAGCAATGGAGAAAATTAGTTTAACAAAAGAAAGAAATGGGGACTTGTGATTGTATTTGAAGTGTTACGTTACCTCATAGTCAGAGTCATCCATGCTGGGGTTGGATTCAGGTGTCCTGAAACACAGGAAAAAAGCCCCAGGTCAGGTCCTGTCACCAGGGGCACAGAACCCCTGAGGAGGGGGTGTGTTGAGCTAGGGAGGCTCTTACTGTCTACCGGTGCTCATGGGGGAGGGCCGGCGGGCTGACTCTTTCCTTGGGAAACCTGCAGGGTGAACAACGGGTTATTGACCGTCTGTTAACCGGCGCTCGTTTTCAGTGACCGCAGTTTGATCCCTCTAACAAGATAAAATAATGAGCAATGTGGAGGAGCAGAAGTCAAAACAAAACCCTTTGACAAAAGCGTGTTTAGTGGTCAGGTGCTACTTCTGTAGCTCTATTTCTCCTGCACATCGGATAGACTGATCTCAGCTCTTGGTATTCCTTTCCTTGGTCCAGGACGGCAACCATGTCTCGGTCCACCTGTGTTGCCTTCGTGCTGGCTGGATGGGCCTTGGCTGACTCAGCCTTGGCTAGCCCGGCCTTGGATAGCAGGGCTTTACCTTTGTGGGCCTTAGTGTGCAGGTCCTTGGCCTGCTGGGCTTTGGCCTGCTGGGCCTCCCTCCACTCCGGAGGGGACAGATTCCAGAGGAAGTCCTTGGACATCTGATGCTCTTTCAGCTGCTCCTTCTTCTCCGAGATGTCACTGATGGAGAAGAACACCAAGAGTTCAAGACTCACAATCCATGTTGGGCTGCTGATTAGATTGTTCCACTGATTTTCCCAAGGGTGTACAGATTTGAAGGCCAGTTATGTCTATTGAAAGGAAACACAACGTTTGTACCACGGACAGGAAGTTACCTTTTAGTTGAGAATATTTCTGCCTTAAGATTCTTGATCTCAGCCATCTTCTCCAGTTTGCTGCTTGTCCCTTTTCCAGCACTGTCAAATGACCAGACATAGCAAGGGAAATGACGTCGGAATTAGTTTCCTAGATAAAGTTGTTATTTATTGTCATCACCTCATGTTCATGCTTAACAGACATGTGGTTAAAGGAGAACACAAAGATCCAAAAGTGCGTTGGGTTTGTAACTATGTGAAGCCCGGTGTTAATACGGGTGATAATCCGAGTCCCAACGCACAGGGCCTCATAGTTCACGCGTCTTCTATGTCTTCACACGGAGGACTCACATCTGCATGGCTTCCACCACGTTGTGGTAGGTCTCAATCACAGACTCCTCAAACAGCAGCTGGTCTTGCACCAGCAGCTGCTCCTCCTTTTGAATCTGCCGCTCCTCCAGGAGGTGGACCTCCTCCAGTCTCTGGATCTCCGCCCGCCTCACCATATCCGAGTACTGAAAAAGGGAGGTGGAAACCATCACCTGGGGTCTCCCCCTGACCAGTGCACCACCTGCCTGATGGACGACCTTCTCCTTCTGAACAAGAGGCTTGTTCTGGACAGCAGATGGGAGGGTCAGCAGGGTGGGCCGGGGGGCTTCCATGCTGATGGGCTCCTGGTAATACAAGCAAAAGGAGTGGGAGGTTATGTGTCATAACCTGTGTGTGTTTGACTTATTTTCACGATTCAGATTATTAATGTTTCACAATAATATTATATTACTAATAGGAAATATTAAGATGCTTGACGTGAGAGGATTCAAACATTTGCACACTGAAACCTCAAATTCATTCAAAAAGTTGCTTCGATTTACAGTGTTTTAGGAATCATTAAAATCATGGCTGGCTAATTCAGTGTCTTCTCATTGCACTGTAATATCTTGTAGCCTATTAAAATTTGTCTTACAATTTCAAGACGCAAATCTAAAGTGCAATTAGATGTCACAGAACTAGCCAGTCCATCAACAATATTTGTCTATGCAGCTCGACAACAGAGCGCTGTCTTTCTCAACTCGACTAGTTCACCACAAAAACACTGACCGGTTCACCAGCTCGGCGGGGGGGTCCCTGCCGGGTCTTTGTGGTTTGTGGATGGACGTCCTTCGCCTTCTGAACAAGAGGCTTGTTCAGGCCAGCGAAGCGGCGGGTCAGCAGGGTGGGCCGGGGGGCTTCCATGCTGATGGGCTCCTAGTAATTGGGTTGGGGAGTTGACTTGAGAGATTGCAACAATATGCACATTAACCTTGAATCCCAGGATCATATATACAAGTGCTGTGATTTATAGTCTTGTATTAATAATATACTATAATGAATAGCTCATTCTAAATTTATCCAGTCGGTCACAACTCATGAATAGCAAAAAATATATATATTAGCAGGCATGTTCTGGTCACATTCTTATGTAGCCTAAAAGTCTCCTCTTTCTGAACATTATTTTGTTTGCCCATCTCTTGGCTCTTACCTTTTGGTGTTGTTGTTCACCTTGATTGTTTTTTAAGTACGTGTCGAGTTGGATTTGAAAGTATGAGTAACATGCAATCAGTTCCTCGTCTTCTCAAAAAATAGCATCTAACTATCTTGGAAGTCAACAGCGCAATGACACAGAGTGTTCTTAAAGGAGCCTTTGTAAATGTGGAAGGTAATTGTGAGGCGAACCTTCTATGACGTCATCGTGGTGACATCAGCCTACATAAAGAAAAGCCATAGGCAAACGCTTAATTTTAAAGATTGCAAAATGAATAAATTGAATAGAATAAATTATCTAAAAGCCGACATTGGGCTGTATAATTATAAAGTATATATTCCTCCAATGAAAATATTGTAACCTGGAAAGTCCACATGAGGTTACGTTTCCCTTCCCAATCAGATTGTAATAACTTTACTTAATTTCATGTTTGGGCGATAGATAGCAGACTAGGATGTAGGCCTAAACGTTCCGCTGTCACGTCCACTTAACCAAAGAAAAGAAAGTACAACTGCGGATTTGACACTGGACGAGCGTGTTGCATGTTTGGGTACAGTGCACTAGCCCAGACATCTCCCAACATTTGACGTTTGTGATTTCGCCGCCAGAAGTTTCCCCAACTCCTACCTCTTACCTTTTACTGTGTTCACGTTTTCCTGGCGCGTTTTTACGTTCGTGTCGAGTTGGTTTTGAAAGTATGTGTAACATGCAAATCAATCCCTCTTCGTCTCCACAAATAGCATCTAACTACCTTGGAAGTCAAAAACGCAATGCAGTACTATGTCCCAAAACAAACCGTCGTTAACGTGGAGATGATTATGACATTTTCCCTATATGATGTCATAAAGGTATAGCGCCATCGGCTGTCAATCAACCGACGGCGTTTTTAGTGAACCGCCAAGCACTTTATATTCAGTTGGAAGGTCACTTAAAATAAATGGTACAAATGGTAACATAGGACATATAATAATAAAGCATGCCTTCCTCCAATGTTTAATGCATAATAGAAAAAATATATATATATTTTCAGTCGAATAAAAAAGGGATCTTTGTAGGCCTCTGTTATGCATTTAAAACACATTTTTGGGATCCCATGATAAAAAATATTATTTACTCATTAACTTACACATTAAGTAATAATAAGTCAGCTGTTACCAAGACCGCAATCAATTATAGAATAAACAGTCTATACTTTGTTGGTTAAATCATTGATTAATGATGAAAAAGCTAAATGGACATATATATGAGCAAATCTATACTATAATCTATATATACTATATTTTATATACTATATTTTCATTCAGGCCTTTAACAAATGGCTGACTCATGGTCAAGGTTCACTGTGAAGTGTGGCTCGCAGGTGTCTTCCATCAAAGCCATGAGGACAGCATCTCTATGTTTCTTTATTGATCAAATGGTAAGATACATATCAAGAAAAAAAAACGGATTGAAAGAGGATTTAATTGACAAAGTATTGAAAGTCCCATTTATTAACATGGCATGCATCATAACATCAAGCCCTTCTAATCACACAACTTTATTGGCAAGAAGCAAAATCAAGATGCTTCCAAACAGAAACCAGCCTGCAGTATGAACAGGAGAGAAATAGAGGTTCCGGTCAACTTGGAGCTGATATTTACATAGCAGAGCCGTGGTGGTGTACACTGCTGGGTTCAATGTGGAGGTTCTTGAGGGTGAAGACCACCTTTCCCTCATACAGCTCGTGAATGTTCTCAGAGGTGATCTTATCTGCGACCACACGGCACTGGAACTTGGCCCACCAGGCTTATTCTCACGGCCACTAGAGGGTTCAGGTAGTTGGACTGCAACACCATTATTATTGGATAGTTGTCATTTGGTTGTTTAGTTGCTTTGTTAGTTAGTTGGCTATCGTTGGTTATAGATCCTCAGTCCTCACCTGGCCACGTTACCGTAGTAGGGGAAGTAAGATCTAACCATGAGAGCATTTTCTGGAAAGTACTCTTTACGTTCTCCTTGTGTGTGTGTGTGTGTGTGTGTGTGTGTGTGTGTGTGTGTGTGTGTGTGTGTGTGTGTGTGTGTGTGTGTGTG
>JAOPJL010000112.1:10069961-10081770 GCA_027123545.1 Trisopterus esmarkii
AAATTCTCTTTTTTTTATAGAAAGTAATATGGTCCCTTCCAATAGTGTATTTTTAAGATATACTAACACAATTGGATCACGCAATCCGGCTGAGTGGTCCTTACCAGAGAAGTCACTGAGGTCCATGTCAAAGGCGTCCACCATGCCCATGCTGACCAGCAGGTCTTTCATGTCGTAGGTCTGCGTCATCTTGAATCGTGGCAGGCCCACGTTGACTTCAACCTCATCCATCATGTCTGGTCGGGTCCATTCCATGAAGGTCTCGTAGGTCAGCATTGCTTCCATCTGAAGGAGGACAATGCGGGGCAACGGTTGATTTGAGTGTTTGGGGTCTTCAGTTGCAAGTTGAACCACCTGCTTTAGCTCCAATTCGAACACTATGACATTAAAAACGGTGATTGGGCTCCAAGTTCAAAGGGGAAAGAGGAGGGAGATGTGTCCGGGTCAACACAACATTACAGTTCAGTGGCACTTTAATACTGGTAGTTATTTTTCACTGTGTGTACCTCTCTGCACGGTTCCTACCTTCTCCAGGCCGGTTGTGCCGTCCTCAATTTCCATAGGCAGGCAGATCAGCATGCTGAGTTCTTTGCCTTCATAGGGCATCTCCAGGATCTTTACCAACACATTCAGAGTACTGTATTAATCCCAAAGGAAACTATTTGTAGCAATTGCTCTGCTCAAGATAGAAAAAAAGAAAGAAAAAATATATATATATAATAATGCTGGAATGGTAAATGGTCCGCATTTATACAGTGCTTTTATCCAAAGCGCATTACAGTGTTGACTGACATTCACCCATTCATTCATGCACACACCGACAGCGGAGTCAACCACACAAGGTGACAGCCAGCTCGTCAGGAGCAATTAGGGTGAGGCGTCGTGCTCAGGGACACCATGACACCCACGACATGCTAGGAGGAGCCGGGGATCGAACCTGCAACCTGGCGGTTACCAGCCAACGCTCTACCTCCTGAGCTAATGCCCCACATTTACTAGTTATTAATTTAATTATTCTCAAACAAAGAGGATGGCATCAATTACAGCTAATAAAGAACGACCTTGGTGCACCACTGACATAGCTAAACACTTAACACTGAATATTTGGCTGATAACAACTGATCATTTGAATAGTACAATGGGGTTACCTGGCATTTGGCCTCAGGGATGAAGGCAAGAGGGAATTTTGCTTTGTGGTGCATCATCTTCACTGTCTTAGTCTCATTCTGAGGGTAAAACAAAAGATAAGCAGGGTTATGCATTCATAATATATATTTATTATTTAATATTATTAATAATAATATAAGTTAATTGGGAGGCGACTAGTGCATACAGTTTCATTATGTGCATTCAGCATATGTATTAAAAGGAAATGCCTATTGCAATGCTCATGGATTTTTCCTATATGGATTCTAGCTGATATTTTAAAAGCCTTGCATCCTCCGTATTGTAAATACAAATTGAGAATGAACTACAAACAAGGGGAAAACAAATGGAAAAGCTTGTTTTGTAGAAATTGCTGATGATCGGGTTGTTGGTCCAAAGAAAAACTGTACAGAAGCAATATGTACTCATATATATGAGTACTGTCCTTTGCTCATTTGGTCCATGGTATAAGGGGTAGCCTGCATCCTGCATGGCCATATAAGGGAGTTTCTCCTCTCCTAAATATATGGCCTGCGAAGGCCTTTGGGACCGTAACTGTAATTAAACACAGTCATACATATTTTACTTGACTACTCTTGACATTGCACACTCTGTTCCATAAAATTGAATCTTACAATCACAAGGATAATGAACGTTTGTGGGCATGATTTGAATTTGATAATTCATAAATGTACAAGGACAGGACACAATCAGGACATTTTTGACACTGGTTAAAGGGTGCGTGCTCTGTGTTGCAACACAACTGGCTGAGGTCACGCCCGTCAGTCATGCAGCAGTTCCTCTTTGTGTGGAACACTGGGTGTGTCCGTCCAATTCACTATGGTGCTCTGTCAGCCTATACATCTATGTCGTAAGACTGGTTCTAAACCACACAATGACCATTTTCACAATACCTCTGAATTACTTTTTTTCTGAATTTTTAAGTTTGTCAAGCTTGCGTTAGACAAAGCAGTAATTGAATGTGTCTTAGATGAATGGAGATAAATTCTCTATTGACCAAACCTATTCATCCCCCTTTTCACGGACACCTGATGCTTGTAATGCAAGGAAATATAAACTTCTCTCAAATGTTCCACATCTCTCACTAACATCACAACCGGACACGATAACGTTTCCCAGGCATGGAAGGCTGGCTGTTGCAAGTCATAGCCTGCAATCTGCAGCCGTTAGGTTGGGTTGTGGTGGGCCACCCTTGGCTTTATTCTTGCAGCACTACCTTGTTCAGTTTGAAGGCAGTCTCCCTGGTGGCTCCCTCCTTGAACTGCTTGACCCACTTGCCCTTGAAGTAGATGGCGTTGACAAGCACCAACTTGGTCAGTGAGTCAACCACACCAGGTACCAACAGGTTCTTGATTTTATCTAGGTGAACGAAGAGAAAGAAATCAAAGAAGGATTTTTTTTTTTGCGTTTTGGACATTATTATGTAAGACTGAACCCCTTCCACTGAGTAAGCGGGACTTTCAGGATTCTAAAACTCATTGATTGCGTTCTCTGTAACTAACTGGCTGGGAAACTGAGCAAACTAGCATGGCATGGCTGGCTGGCATGAGTGGGAGGGAGGGTGTCGAGAGTAAGATTCTTGTAAACCAAGAGAGAGGTATAGGTTTGCCAGAATTTTAATTTGTTGAATATATCAGTTATAACATAATTACATTATTGAAACTACTTAACACTATCGATAAGCATTGATTACATTGTCAGGGTAGCTTTAAGCTACAAACTTGTTAGTTATAACACAACAAGAAACATTAGTACTACTCGCACACATACACAATGTATGTGTGTATGTTTGCATGTGTGTGTTTGTGTCCCACCTTGAGTCTGTTGCTCCACCCAGGTGTTTATCTCCACCCTGGCCTCCTCTGCCTTGGCTTGGAAGTCCACAGACTGGAGGTCTGCCTGGTAGTACTTCCTGGTTTCATCGAGGAACTCCTGGAAACATTCAACCGATCCCCCACACGTAGTATTACACAATAAATTTCCATAATCCCTATAGATGGATGGAAAACAGGTCCAGGCTGTGGTAGGGAAGTCACATGATGAGATGATGAGGCACTTTTTATTCGTAAATTATACATTCATCAACAATGTAGACTCAAAAGCTACGTGCCATAATTGCTGGGCAACAATTAAATATGATAATTTATCAACATGAGGCGTGTCCCGAATTCACATAGGCGTGAATATGCAGACATAAATCAGGAGTACCTAAACTAAACTAAGTCTAAACTAATTAGGAGTAGAAAGGCTGCCCTTACAATTCTAAAAAAAACATTTGGTTTTAGAGACAAATACCTTCCAAACCTTGAGGTACTGTATACGTGCATTTTAGATCAGAATTGCATTTTAAGTTTGAAGCCTCACCTGAACAAACTGGAAAGTCTTCTCTCCATACAGCCTGTTGGCCAGACTGAGGGAGTACAGCGCGTCTGGCTTGTTCAGCTCGCTCAGCAGATTGGAGAAGCTGGCATTGACGTCCATATCGCCCTTCTGATGTCGCAGCGCCTACATCACACAGAGTGTGTGTGGGGAGGGGAGAAACACAACGTAAGACCACTGTCTGAGACGTAGCGGCGTGATTGCGTGAGAGATTTCTGCTTCCCCCCATCCACCAGCAAGACCATGTACAGCCGTGTTCCACCACCCGAATGCTCACACAACACAAACTTGAACGGAGTAAGTACCAGCAAGAAATGTAATGCTACTGCCATTGACTTTGACGGAGCCCACATAGGCAAGGCAGAGTCAAACTTTTGCAAGCCTTAAGGGAAACGACAGAGAGGGAAATTGTAGAAAAATGTAAAAATGTAAAGATGTATTATTTAGAAAAAGTATGGCATAATAAACATCTTGCTTTGTACATTTCTAATGCGTTTTGAGAATGTTCTGCTGAAGAGCTTCATGGAGTCTGAAGTCTTAAACCAGTTCAATCGGTATAGCAATAACAACGATTGTTGCATCCTGTACTTTTCTTATAGAAACAGAAAGAAAGAATATTATCAACAGTCAAACACAGCATACACACTCATCAAGTCCGGCATTGGGAATGAAGGTATCCTGTTAGTAGCAAGCAGCCATGTTACATAGCATCCCATAGCATCTCATAACATCCCTGAACATCTCCACTGGCTATCTGGCCTCTTGACCTGCAGCCCGTTCAAGACATGCCATGCGTATCTCCCCCCGCCATACGAACAATGTCATAACAGTGAGAGAAGAGAAGAGAGGAGCCATGTTATTTTCTTGTGTGATGATAATAAAGCTTTTGTTGAAAGTTGACCAAAAGTCCCCGATCAGCGCTGACAACAACCAGCCACCTGTTAATGTAAGGTAAGCTGACTACAAGATCGAACATGGCCCTGTCTGATAGGTTCTGGGTCCTGGTACCATCCTCTCGAGCAGAAACGGTGGCAGAAAGGTTGTGACGGGCACCCTCTGCTGCATCTGCATCTGTGCCTGTGCTGGAAGAGCCTCCTGCTGGGGTCCTTCTGCCTCGGAGAAGCAGAGCACCTGGAGGGGGTCGGCAGGGACTTGTGGTCAGGAGGATGGCTGGGGAGGTCAGCTGTGCACTCTTGGATGTGCCTGTGTATGTGTGTGTGTATTCATAAGCATGCATTAACATGCAAAAATTTACAAAATCCAAATAAACATTTGAGGTAACGAGGATGGCTGTGCAGTTGAACAGTGTGTGTGTGTGTGTGTGTGTATGTGTCTGACTCTGGTGACTCAGAGACCCTTCTTTTTGTATTCATCACTCATTGCATACCTTTCTCTGTCAGTCTTTCTTTCCCCCAAGAAATGTTTTAGTCAAGGCGGTCACTGCCCACAGCAAGGACGCAAAAAAAACCAATATATATATATATTTTTTTTTCTTTCTTTCTTTTTTCTCTCAATACAATGGTAGTCAAGGCGGGGCCCTAGTGTTGTTAAGGCGGCCGCCTTAAGCATACAGTGCTGGGGGAAACACTGATATTTACACTAAGGCACATATGGATTATTTTACTACCGTCAATGGACGATAAGGTGAGGCCAGCTCTTGATACAACAACCAACTACGAAGAGAACACTTGTCCATACACCAAGGTCTAACCCCGTGGTTGTGCAAGACACCTGATATTAGTTCCACAAGTGTCTCGGCCACATGTCTGTAGTTCAGGTTGGAGAAGAAACACATTCCAAGGTACAAAGAGAAGATACCAGATCTATACAAACTATTTACATGCACACTAGCCAGAGAATTTAAGGGCATTTGTTGGGTTCAAGAATGCAACTGCATGAATGCTACTTCAATGTGCTGTTGAACATGATTTTAAACATCTTCAATGTTAAAGAGCTTGCATCACCTATAAACAGTAAAACGTAAATCGTATGGGAAAAAACGTATGATTCACATGCGATTCACAAGAGCATAAAAGAGGGATGGGCAGACGTCAGACTGATAAGGTGGGAGTGTGAGTGTTGCTATTGTAACATGACATACGAAAAAGGGAGTGGGGGATCAGAGAACAGTCGGCCTTGTGCTGACTGTGGGAAAAAACAGCAATGATTCATACTGAAAAAGGTGGAATAGGATTGCAACCCTCATGCATGCATGATTCATTTAAAAAAAGGCAGGTCATGAGATCGTGAGACCGGAGAGATCATGAGCAGGATACTTGACCTTCAGTGGTAACACAGGACTGCCAGAGACACTTTTATAACTTTTATACTAACTTAACATTTATAGAATCCTAAAAACGGTATGTTTCCTTAAAGAATGGTCCCAACCTATGAAGGGAAATACGATGCATACCATTTCATTTATTTCTCCATATATAAAGAGCATACAACAGTCCTATTACTCCAACAAGAATATTGCGATAAGCCTTTACTAACTTCATTACACGAAACCTGTGGAATGAACCCATACATTTACCGTGTAATTGGTTAGGAGTGAACTCTACATAATTTACTACTATTAATAGTACCACACCAAATGGAGTGCACAAAATAATTATCCCTCATACGTTCACATATTAGGCTACGTGCGTGTGTATTTATACCTCTGACATCTGTGTGGAGGTGTTCCCCCTGGCACCCAGCAGCACCATGGCCAGGGCTGAAGAGATGCTGAGAGGAGAGTAGAAGACATTGCCATTCTTGTTTTCCTCCGTGATCTTTTTGAACAACGCCAGGGTAAAGGTGGTGTTGGCCTCGGTCAAAGGGGTTGAGGATGCCATTGTGTCTGATACAAAGAAACGTGAGAGAATAATGAAATAGTCACTCTTGTGTTGTATCCACTATGTCGGGAATTCACAAAGTGCCCTGTCGGTCAAACATGAAATAGGACGAGAAACAGAGGGTAAAACACATCAAAATGAACAGAGCGAAGGTTTTTCTTAATACCACCATTTAGATAGCCCTTGTAACAAACGTACAGCTGTCAAATTGAAACATTGTGAAACAAATGTTATAATGATGTTCTACCATGGCTTTAGCGTTTCACAAGTCAGGAAGTGACACCTATTCTAATCGAACGTTGTTATTTGTCATGTATTCAAACTGTGACACACTTAGGCTACTTTCCACAATACTAACATAACAAACTGCGACACACTTACTTTCCGCAATACTATTATAACATAATAAAAAAAACGTATTTAAAAAAAGTCTAAGATAAGTCTTTCAACGGCATATAAACTACGTACCAATGAGTGTGTTCCTGTCCTTGCAAAACGATCAGTAAAAAGGTAAGGGAAGAGATTTTATAGTGAACATAATGCCGATGGTATTCGGAAACGCCCACAGCCTTTTGCCCACGCCTAAGCAGAAAGTTTGGCGACCAAACCCTGACCAAACCTGTCAGGAGTACTTCCTGAATTGTCATTGGGTTTCGAGTTCTACGGCAAGCCGATGGGAAAAATATATAAACATTCTCTGTTAATACCTTAGGCAGGTTTATGTAGCAATTGGTTGAAACGATACTACACAATGCTATATACTAGCCTGTTCTATGTTGTTCTTGTTGCAAAATACAAGAGTTGAAAACTCTTTGACTCTCTTGAAAACAATACAACTGGACATCTACTCAGAATACAAGTTTCTGAGTAGACCTTGATATATAAAAGACAATATCATTGAGAACATACAATATATAAAAGACATATTTATGCTCAATGGAAACTAGCATTTGAAATGTATATGTATGCAAGGGCTCTAGGCAGTAATGCAAATTGCACTGACCTAAAAATTGCAGAAGATGGTGTGACCCGCGTAGTCAAAGTTAAACTGAAAAAAACAGTGCTAGTGAGATTCTTTATTACATTAATGTCAACATCAATGAAGTACTATGTAAATACAATTTTATAACACGATAATCCAGTCAACGATGAAAGATAATGCAGGAGATCCACATTAGTTAAAAATGTACACAATTTTGAAATACACGTGATGTTGAGTTAGCGTTAACGAGTGGATAGTGAATTTTGGCACAACAATGGACTTTATGATGCCTTGATGCTACTCTTCTTTGGAAATTCTACTCCCTTCTTTGGAAATTATATTCCCTTCTCGGGAAATGCCATGAGTCCCCTGGATTGTGATTATTCAAACATTCCTGAGATACAAATCAAGTCATAGAACGCAAAAGAATGGCACAACGACAAAACGACAAAAGCATCAGAATATAACAAAACAAGCAACAAGCATTGGCCAAAGACATTCAAAATATACACAAAAAAATACTTTGATAATAAAATGACATGTTTTGTGCTAAACTCCCAATAGACTAATATGGACCCATCTTACACATGTATATGCTTTTACTAAAGACAATTATATGAACCCACAGGATTTTAATGCACGCACAGTTGTGACACAGAACACAGATCATTTTCAAAACTAATGAAAAAATTTAAAATATAAAAAATTGTGCTGTATGATAAAGAAATGTCAAAAACATTATGCTATATATACACGTGGATTTATGCTATATTTCACATAAAATAAAACATGCATACTGTATGTCTTGCTAATGCTTTGTAAATATTAGTAAAATCCCATTGCTGATTGGCTAATGCAAACACATCCAACAATGCGGAGTGTGAGAGTGTGCTTGGTCACTTTTACTGGTGCACAGGTAAGAGGAGAGCCAGGCAACATAGGCAACATTCGGCGCCGAAGGCTAGCAGATCGAGCTACATTATTCGTTTAGGGATTCCGGAGGCTACCCATGAAGAGCCACCCTCTTGGGGTCAGGGGACGATCTGGCTCAGGGACCTTGCGGTCCATACGGTACTTCTTTAGGTGCTGGTCTAGTGGCGAGTTCCCCCTGTAACCCTAGCCTCCCTCATCATGCACAATTAGACCGTCCCCACGGGAGCCGGAGTGGGGTTGGTGGTGTTGTTGTTGTCGGTGGGTGGGGTCAGGCCCATGGAGGTGAAAAAGCCCACCACCTGTGCGGGGACTTCAGCCAACACACTCCGGGCCAAGGCCTCTGGGGGGGCCTGAATCAGGGAGGAGACATGACACATCGGGGGGGTTTGATATCATACACCGAAGACCAGAAATACATATCCAAAAGCACTGAACAGCTACAGAGTAAATGGATAAACTTGAAGAAGAGGTGGGCGGTCTACATGCAGTGAATGAATGAATGCTGTAGTCAAATAGCAGTCTAGTTTCAGCTTCCACCTCTTGCTATTTCGAAGTACCTGTGTATGTCAATGCATGAATGCGTTTTACAATATACCTCTAAACGTCAAACATCTAAAGATCAATTAAAGCCTTGCCTTTGACTGACAATCAGACCTTGAATCAGAGACCATTTAGTCCACATCACTGTCAGTGCCGAATAACAATGTATTATAAAAACTTTGCTGCATTAATAATGCAAGCTATTAAGGCAGCATAACAAATGTTTAAAAACAAGTCACTGATATTTGAATGAAATCCTACAAGGCCTCGAACAGATACAAAAGAGAATAGACAAACAGGACAATGGCAAGGGCAAGGGTCTCTTTTCTACACAATGAAACAAAATCATCCCAAAAAACGACTTCTGAATGGGAAAGGTGGACACAAACAAACGCTGCTGCGCATGAAGACAGAATGTCATGCAGGGACGCAGGGAGAAAGGGTTCACGCACAAAGGTTAATGGAAAAGTGGCAAAGGCAGAAGGTTAAGGGTTTGTTTCTTGATGATGTTGTTATAATAAACAATTCTAAAGAACCGAGGTACCCCCTAGGATGCACTGGCCTCCTTGGGAGGCTTCAGCCCAAATAGACCGAAGAAGGAGGCCACTTGCTGCGGGAGCTCGGCCAGTACGCTCTGGGCAAGAGCCTGGCTGGGCGCCTGTAACGACACGGATACACAGGGCACACAGGTGAGCTGGGTGTGCGCCAGGCCCACGGATCGCTCGGAATTCGGACCCAGAGACTGGAGGTGACAGGAGAGTGTCAGACTGTCTAGAGTCATGGTAACTAACAAATCGGGCCGGTGGTTAGGAGCAGAGCATGATCCATGCGGTGACAACCTCAGAGCTATTGTCTCGCCCACTTACATTCTGGAAGTCCCTGAAGGGGACAAACTGGACGATGTCCCGCGTGGCCGCCTCGCCGGTCTGAGAGCGCAGCCTCCCGTCGTCCCCGTCCAGGAACTCCATGGAGCTGAAGTCGGCCCCGCCCACCCCGATGATGATGATGGACATGGGGAGGCGGGAGGCGTTGACGATGGCGTTGCGCGTCTGGTCCATGTCCGTGATCACGCCGTCGGTGATGATGAGCAGCACAAAGTATTGCTGTGAAGACAGTTGGATTGTTAATGTCCAAACATCTCGCAGCTTCAAATAACCAGAACATATCTGTAGTCGATGAAGATCGATGGTGATTTCAATAATGTTCTCAATAAAAATCACTTCCTTCAACACATATATTCTAAAAAATAAAAATTACGGCCCAGCCTGTACCTCTCTTCGTTCACAATAATCATACTACCTCCAATTGCACCGCCAGTTAAGAGTTGACAGAAGCTGGATTTAGTTTTTATTATACTAACCCGCGAGGGGCACAATCTCGCACTTTGCGACTTCAATTGAGGTTAAGGAAGCGCAACTCTTTAATACAATGATAGGAAAATAGAAGTGGGTTTTGGACAGACAGTTAAGACCTTTGCGCTCTATGGTAACATGCTCACCGATGCGGTGGTCTGCTGGATGGCCTGTTTGGCGAAGCAGGCCACGTGGTTGATGACAGGGGAGAAGTTGGTGGGGCCGTAGAGCTTCACCTGGGGCAGACACACACGGTAGGCCTCCACCACCCCAGCCACACCTACACACGCACGGTTCAGGGGCACGTCACCTCCAAGGGGAAAACACATGGAACGACTACGGAAGAACAAAACCTGCCCTAGTGTGTATGCGGAAACCTACCAGAGCAGAAAGGATTAGACGGGTTGAAGTTCAGAGGGAACTGGTGAGAAACCTGCAAAAGGATACACCAAATCGGTTGAAAACAAGAACCATGTGTCAATACAAACTGAAGTGAACTGTCAACAACCCCAATGTTACACAAGTACTGACCTGCCATTCGGGAGGAACCTGAGCTCCAAATCCAAAGGCAGGGAACATCTTGTCACTAAGAAGCAAACACACACACATACACAAGGTGAAATGCCGAGTTGAAACTACGGTGTTTGAATGCAAAAACGACTTGAGAGGGGGCATGAAATGAGACTGTACTTTACTGTCCATTTTCATTTGTTTTGCAACCAGCATCAGAATAAATGTATAAATTGTATCACATTGAAGGATTCAAAATGACAAAATAATCCTAATATTATTTTAATTCAGATAAGACATGCCATATTGCATTACATGTTGATGTATTTACATGTTGATGTAAGCCTAATTGATGGCAAACACATTCATTAATGATTATTATTATTTTGGAGTACATGTCAGGGGTCTGGCATATATTTACATCAACGCTGGATTAGCCGGAGTGCAGGGTGGATTTTTAATTTACCTGTCATAGTCCTGGATGACGTTGCCCACGGACCACGTGGCTGTGAGGTACTGGTTGACCCCCTGTGGGCTAATGTAGTGGAGAGACTCCGGAGACCTGGGGTCACCGTTGGATGCCGTGAAGTCGATGGCGACCTGAAGACGAGTAGCCAATGAGTGAAGAGCAAGGGATGGATCGGGGAGACGCATTTAGAAACACGCTTCTTACGATTTGAGGACTGGAGGACACATGACTTACAGTAAAGTTCAGCTGACAACCTCCCATGATGTAATCCAAGAAGGTGTACTCCTTCTTCACCTAAATAATTTGAATGGGAAATAATTGAGGTTGGTAGCGAGTGATAAGTGCAATGTAAACAAAAACAAACTCAAAAGAATGCATTCCCGGCGGGCATGTCTGGCTTCGAACCTCGCAAAGCTTCACGCTGATGACGCCAGAGTTTTTGTAGCCCTTCTTCTTCTGTTTCTTTTTGCTGTTGACGCAGTCAAACTCCGCCTGAGGTGAGAGAGACAGCACAGGCGTCAGTATCCGTTGGGATGGGAGAGAGCAAACCAATACTGTCATCCATGTCACACACACACACACACACACACACACACACACACACACACACACACACACACACACACACACACACACA
>JAOPJL010000112.1:10081870-10092736 GCA_027123545.1 Trisopterus esmarkii
ACACACACACACACACACACACACACACACACACACACCCACACACACACACACACACACACGCACACACACGCGCGCACACACGCGCACGCACACGCACCGGAGAGGATCGAGACGCCTCCTGGAAGCGTTTCAGAGTGGTCTCGCAGGATCCGATGAGGTCATGTGATCCGTCGTTGTCGTAGTCGTAACATTCCACCTAGGTGAAGATGTCAAAAACCAAACAATTCCAACGGGCATAGAAACGTTGGCGCGGGTGGCTGACATACTGCACATGCTTACAACATGCCAGGTCCAGGATTAAAAAGCCAGCGTCACTTTTCCCGGCAGCCATCACACTACGTCTTCTTTTTTCTCTCCGAATAAATTTAAACTGTGGAAAGAAATCTAGATGATAACTATTTAACATTAATTCTAAAAAACTTTGAAGAATGTGATGGCTGTCGTGAATAAGAAAGATTTGCAGGTTTAAGTGCTGCAGTTAGCTAAATAAACAAAGAAGCATGCAATTTGTGTGATGAACTACTAAAATAGTAAAGCCCTGATAGGCTTGATAAGATGGAGGGCATTTGGTGATATCAACCCACTGAGTCCTAACTTACTGCTCAACTACCCTCTGCCACATGTGCACACACATGCACATGCACACACCTCACCCGTGAAATCATGGAGAAAAAAAAATAATAAAAAGAATCAATTAAAGACACAAAAGGCCTCGATGCCCAACTTACATGTTTCGCTGGTGGACACACCGGCTCACTTCGAAGGTTGAAAATCCACAGAAAAGGGGGCCAACGCACTCATTAACACGCCAGCTCATTATCCCAGAGGTCTTAGTGCTCAGATCAACTCAACACATTCCTAAATGTGCTGATGCCTTTGTGTGTGTGTGTGCGTGCGTGCATTTGCAAGCATGGCAAAAACTTAATGGCTAGCCATTATTCACCCCAAACCAGATTATGCATTTTGTGGAAAATAATTAGCAAAGAAAACAATGCAACCCTGTGTCAATGACCCAGCAAAAGCAGAAGGAGCGCTTGTTGTGTTTGTTCAAGAGCCAGAACGGTGGGGGAGAGAAGGAGGCTGGTCACTGTACCTTTATGGGTTTCTCCATGTCTCCACCACAGAGCGACTGCACCGAGATACGGAAAGGCTTCCATGTTGGATTCAGGTTGTTGTTCACCACCTGGGAACATTGAAAACTAGGCATTCATCTTGGCTTAGTCTCTAAAAGGTTCTCCTGTATACCATCCAATTACAAGCCAAATCCAGGAACTATAAATTGCTTTCAAATAGAACTACCAGATTAAATTCCTTCTCTTCATGATCTACTTAGCTGGGGCAGAGACTGCTTTGTTACCAACTGTCAGATGTGCATGATCTGGGGTTTGGCCTTAACTTGTAACGTGATATAATAGTACAAATAGGGAATGACATTGCCCAGTTGTGAAGCTTGATTCACACTCTTTTTAAAATACAAACCATGTAATCTTCTGTTATTACACAACAAATGCATGTGAAGGTGTTCAGTCAATGTACAACCACTAACAGCAGCATCTGTGTACCTCTGTCCTGTGAGCTAGCTGCCACCCAGTTTCTGTCTGCTTGTAAAACTCCAAGTAAGGGTCAGACTTTCCAAAGAAATCCTAAAAATACAAAACACAAAGAGATTATATAATACAAACTAAAACAAAACAAAATAAAAGATTATACAACATAAAACTGGAAATCTCTTGGAAGAAATTGCATATTTTTTCATTGTTGTACAATTTGATAATGCACCAAGAGGCAGTTCCATAAAGTTATGATGGTCTGCACCTTGTTATCCAGTTTCCTAGCTTCCACCTCAAAATTGGCCACTCTGTTGTCATTTATTTCTTCAGCCATGATCTGTGGGGAGACACAAAAGGACCAAGGGATCAAGGGATGGATGTGATGATATTGCAGGATATTGCATCTCTTCTCTCTCCATGTCTTTAATCATCACTCACCGTGATGGTGCCCCGCCCTGCCGGAGTAGAGTTCTTCAGGATGAGCGGTCTAGTTAACTTTCTGCTCGACACCACCTGGGCAAGAGGAGTGCACCAGTGACTCTACATCCCTACATCCACTCTCAAACACACCCGCACCCACAGCTATGAGCCTGACTGTGTGGCCTACCGGACTGTAGAAACAGGGGCTGCAGTGCTACATGTGGGCTCTGATTTCGCAGCTAGTGATTGTGTCTGGTTGTGTTGTGTATAGATACACATGTGTAGCGTTACACTCCACTACACATGCATCAAAGGAGCCGAGTGACAGAGAGGCCTCACCTGCCCCATGGTGCACTCCAGCTGTCCCAGGAAGTCATCGTCACTCAGGTCCACCGTTTTGTTGTCGATGTCATAGATGCCAAACTGCAGCTTCTGCACGATCTCAAAGTAGTAGTCCACGACAAATTTCTTGGCAAACTTGGGGCTTAGGCAATTCTGGACCTGCTCTGTGCGACCAACCTGTTGAAATACTAGGGTATTTTCAGTGGTTCTTTGCAACATGGGCATTTCTACATGAGGAAGGGCTGAGAGATGCATCTTAATCTCAAACTTGATTTGTACTTGCACTGGCGTTTATTCAAGTGTATATGTCAATGTTGTTGTCTATGATTAAAATGATGATTGGGAGCTGTTCAATCATTATGTTTCTTGCTATGTATCCTTTTGCACTGTCTGCATAAATCACTTTTGTTCAAAAGTATTTGCGCTGAATGTCGTCCAATACTGAACCACATTAATGGCTTCAAGAAAAAAAAAAAAAAAGAAAAGTGTCCCAGTGCAGTTTCCATGGTTACATGTCTGTCCCTGTGGACTCACACATTCAGCCTACCATACTGACCTCATACCAATGGCCCTCCTTGCCGTTCATCAGAAGCACACACATAGGGTCTGACTTGGAGCCAATATCTTTATCCAGGAGGTTCTCACAAGTCACAGTTAACTCCACCTTCGTGACACACTGTGTAGCAGCCATGACTGAGGACTGAAAACGCACAAGCGAAGGAGAGGGGCACCGTCAAAACACTGGGCAACCACTGTCGAAGCAAAGCGTCGTTTTCCTTACTGTGTGTGCGTTTGTGTGTACGTACACGACGTAAACAAGCAGCATACATTAGACCTAAGTTACGTGACGTCCATACGGAGCAGTCGAGCTGTTCAAACCTTCTTTATAGGTCCATGGTTCAAACATAGATAGATTTACTTTATTGATCCCAAGCTGGGAAATTGCAGTATAGCAGCAGCATTACACACAGTAACAACGCAATAAAGAGAAACAACCTTGACATATATATATTAAAAAGAAGCAATATAAAATATAAAATGTAATAGGTGCAAGTAAACAGATAAAACATAAGGTGCTAGCTTTCGCTAGCTTAAAATTGGCGTCACATTCTAGTTAAAGGGATAATAAACGTACTGAGCAAACTTGCCACCTACCGTCAATTATTCAATAGTTATAGGAAAACGAGTGAAATAGAAGAGGATAGCTGTCAATGTTGCCACACAAGTAGTTTGGTGGTTTGGAAATAAAACCCCGCCCTGCGCAACCCTTCCCGTCGATTAAATGGTCTGCCTGACTCAGGGTGCGCTTGTTTTGTGAACCGCGTTGCGGTGGCGCTGATGGTAGACACCGGAGAGCTAACAGCAGGCCATACATAGAATATAACTATAGTCATGATAGGCTGGCGGTAGGGCTATGACATCCCTTTTGCAACATACATATATAAAATCTGCGAAATAAATACGACAAAAGATTTTGTTACAATTATTATTAACGACAGAGTTCAGAATAATCACTGCTGTGCAGGCACTGAAAGTAGCTACGTTATCAAGAGTTACTGCATTAATAATAAGATGTATAAATGTACTTACAATAGTGCTCTATATAGTTATATTAAATCAAAAATAAATTGAGTGTGAATGTATACATTAAACAAAAATGTAAAACATGTTATTGATATAAGACACTGTTGGACATAATAGATAATAAAAAACAACAACTATTTACTACAGCTAGATGGCATGTAGGCAGATAACGTCACTCCAGCACCATTTTACTGTAGATACATGCTAGATTAACTGTTAAACAATTCAAACTTAATGTGGTTGGAGTTAAAAATTTGGCGATCCTAAATAATCCATGATTAATTGTCAATATTTTGAGTCAGAGCTGTTTTAACAGTCACCATGTCAGAAAATGATAACTCTGCAACAAAAATATATAAACTATTTTGTAGAATTAGTACAAAGATGATTACATGGAGAACGCCTGAATATTGTAGGATTTACAATCACAACAATGCACGTGACAATATGTTACCAACCGACTGGTTACTGGCTGTCCACTGTAAACATTGCTAAAGTGCAGATTTCTTGGCCATGGAAACCGTTCCAAATGTGGGGTTATTAAACGTGACTTCCTCAGGCAGGGCTATAGATCATTGAACAAGAAATGGCCATTCAATAACATTGTGGACAACAATTAACAATTAAGAAATCGATTTGCAGCCCAAACATGTTGATTACTCTCATTAAACATAAAAATATCCTCTGCAGGTTTACGATGATATATTCTGAGTGGTTTTCAGAGGGAAAAACATGTTGTTATTGACTAACTCAACATGTCGAGAGAAAATACTGATAATAGTCAATAAAACCCTGAGACTCATGCTTTTTTTTTTCTCTTTCCTTTTCGAATAACCTCATTTGTTAGCAGTGTAAAATGCAGTTCTTGGCGCACAGGAGAATA
The DNA here is from genome assembly GCA_027123545.1 of Trisopterus esmarkii. Taxonomy (NCBI): domain Eukaryota; kingdom Metazoa; phylum Chordata; class Actinopteri; order Gadiformes; family Gadidae; genus Trisopterus; species Trisopterus esmarkii. Next base: position 10,086,653 of record JAOPJL010000112.1, read on the forward strand.
GGTTATTCTCGTGTGAAAAATCATGCGATAGCAGGTAGACTTGCTATTGATGTCGTAGTACATGTAATAACAACGGCAGGCTTTCCATGCTGTCGTTGTTGTAGTACTTGAGAGTGTCCAGTAGGACATGTGGTTTGGGTGTTCTCCAGAGATATCCACTTGTTGAGAGTGACCCCAGGTTCACCATACAGCGCTGGGGGCTGAGGCCTGGGAGTCGGGGGCTGAGGCCTGGGAGTCGGGGGCAGTCGGGGCAGGGGCGATGGCGTTGTTTGTGGTCGCGACTGGCGGCGGCGGCGGTGGTGGTGGCAGCTTCATGGTGTTAAAGAAGTCCACCACCTGACCTGGGACCTCTGCTAGGACGCTCTGGGCCAGCGCCTCCCGTGGAGCCTGGAGAGGAGGGAAGGAGAGGGGATGAGGAGAGGATTAGATAAGAAACGGTGGAGGAGAGGGTGGGCACGGGGGGACAGAGCTGCAGTGAAGCCAAAAGAACAGAGAGTAAAATAATCTACGGTAGATGAATCTTTGAGAGGGTCAAGGTGAATCTCCCTAAAAAAACACAGGTAGCTTTACAAATAAAAAAGCCCTGGGTTCTTCATTGCTCTATGGCTTTAAGGCTTTATCTTCCAAACCAGTGGGTACACTTGTCATCATGGCTGATGGATAGATAAGCAGCATTTGCTACACTCCACAATTTAGACTGGTAGACTGATCTATCCAGCATACAATAGTACCCTCTAAGCCGGCGGCATGAATGGGTACATGTATAAAGTTACATAAATGAACAAACAAACAAACAAGGTCTTGAAGAAGAATGAGTGCAGTTGTGAGGTGTGCTGCAGTGAACAACACGGCTTACAAACTATTATACAAAGCCATGCAGCAGCTTCCTAATGGCCGATTCAGAGAACATTCATCTCTTTAAAGGGTAGACATCACCTCATACAAGTGATTTGTGATTTTATTCCCATCCGAATGGAAAATAGCATTCTTTTTTTCAAATCAAGTCTGATCCTTACTTCTGTCTAGACAGAAATGTCTTAATTTACAAGAAGATCTTGGTGTGAACAGTTTTGAAGGTCCGGTTGTCGACCCATTTCGCAACACTGTGCCGATAGACAAATTTGTGTTTAGCACCTAGCCGGGGGACCATCCTGATCACGTGACTTCACACGCTGTTACGCTACACATATCAGTCCTCAGGAGCTTGTTGCTTCAGGAGAAGCCATCACTGTTTAGCAGCGGCCTGTCGTTTACATCGTCGACAATGACACAGTCCCTGATTTGGCCGGCAACGTCATCAACCACAACATATTGGTTTACAATTCCTCGAGGAATTGTTGGCGGCCGGAGATACAGACGTTGTGTAGAGAAACCGAACGGCAGGTAATGTGATCAGGATTGTCTCCAGGCTATTCCGCAGCAGCAAGAGGTTAGAGCCCCTTCATACTCCCCCACTGCAATGCGTAGTTTGTGTCACAGAGGAGCATATCACCCAGAGATGCTAATGCTGTCTAAATCTTTACACACAGGAGGGGGAAGCAAAGCAGGAAAGTCGATCAAGGGGTGACAGACAAGACGAAGGGGGTGCGCCTACGCTTCTAGGGAGGGCTGGGTTCCGTGGGAGGCTTCAGCTTGAACGCATGGAAGAAGGAGGCCACTTGGTCAGGCAGCTCTGCCAGTACACTTTGGGCAAGGGCTGCTGTTCCTGCCTGAAATGTGTTTTGTAGACATTTACATATATATGCATTACGCTGACTTCAGAACTACCCAAATCACCCGATAAGACTTATTCTGACATTGCTGTTCAGAATAAGTAAGATTTAACTAAACCTCTGTGGCTGCTGTTTTGTTAGAGGGGTTACTGATTAGCTCATGATTAGGATTAGCTCAAATTCAAACTTGAGGTTCTAGTGTATTGGTTGCCATTTGGGTTCTGTCCACAATTGATGCATCCCAAAGAGATGCACTGAATATCTTTGCTTTGTTTGACAAGCAGCTTAGAATAAAATAAGTATTTCTCTTTTGGTTTAAAACAAAACATATTTAAATAAACAAATAATCGAAGGGTAATACATTTCTGTCAATCAACAAATCGAGTATTCATTCAAATGGTTTGGAAAATAGTTTTAGCTGTACTTGAGGGGCATCAGCGTCCGATCACAGAAACAACACACCTCATGAGGTCTCCCCACCACAACACTCCCCAGTGTTGTGGTGATTAACTTGCGGAGCAAGCATGAAACAAAACCCATGTTAAGATCTGGTGGTACTTCATGTGGCAATAGAGTTTGAGAATAGACAGCGGGTCTGAACAGGGTCTTTACAAAAGCAGCACGACACACAGAAGAAGGGGCAAACGTAAAAGGTTCTCCCTGCTTGCTTACGCGCTGGAACTGCCGGAAGGGGACAAACTGGACGATGTCCCGCATGGCCGCCTCGTGCGTGGTGGAGCGCAGCATGCCGTCGTCACTGTCCAGGAACTCCATGGCGCTGAAGTCGGCCCCGCCCACGCCGATGATGATGATGGACATGGGGAGGCGGGAGGCGTTGACGATGGCGTTGCGCGTCTGGTCCATGTCGGTGATCACTCCGTCAGTGATGATCAACAGCACAAAGTATTGCTGGTGAGGACAGCCAGACAGCAGGTGAGGGAAGTGTGGATAGGGTAAAAAAAAAATAATAATAAAAAAATAAAATAACATGAAAATAAAAGGTGAATGCTAAGTCACTCTAGTCAACCCTAACTATACAGAGTGACTTAGAATTCATCTAGATGCCGATGGTAATTCTATACATTTTTTGGAAAATTTTGTAGAGGTTATTGACTTGCAACACCTGGGCCTAGCCACATTATGGATAGACAGGAAAAACTAACTATCCCTTTAAGAAGGATGGACTTAAATTGCTGATCCCCACCCGCTCCACTATTAAAAACTATGTAAATCAGTCCGAGGCTGAGAATGAGTACGGGTAACTCCCTGGCACATACAAACCCACTCCAAACCACATTTAGACGGTTTTCCTACATTTGCTATTTCGCAAAAGTAAAAAAAACAAGAATATGTTCCATGCAATTGCAAGAAACCTTGACGCTAGTTGCTCTGTTTAATCCAATGAATGACCTCATGTTGTTAAAGAGTACTGCCATTGCAACCACACCCAAACATGGAGGCTTCAGCTTGCCCAGGAACTCACTGAGGCAGTGTTCTGCTGCATGGCCTGTTTAGCGAAGCAGGCCACGTGGTTGATGATGGGAGAGAAGCTGGTGGGTCCATAAAGCTTCACTTGGGGCAGACACTGCTGGTAGGCGGACACCACCCCTTCGATGCCTGGAAACAAACAAAACAAGCGTACTCATGACTCATGATTAAATTCAATCAATGAGGGATAGTGTTGGAGCTGAATCATTCAGGGAATGACCCATAGTCATTGCTACATGGTCATTCCCATCCACAAATACTTGTTACACACCTAGAACTACATTTGTTCTATTTTTAATACTCAATAAACTAAAGAAAAACATTATAGAGAGATGATGTATTCTCAGTGATGGTTTAGCATCTGCAAGTGATAGAAAAATATTTGTGAATAATGATGTTAAAAACATATACCCTGTACCTTTTAAACTGTGAGAAAGTGCTAGGCAAATAAACATTAGAAATCAGTCGTGTGTTCGTACAGGCTTACAGCACATGAATTAGCATGCACTGGCTCCGACGTACCGGCACAAAAGGGATTTGCAGGGTTGAAGTTGATGGGGAATTCATGGGATACCTTGGGAAAAAGAAAAAAACACACCTCAGTGAAGCCCTGTTCTGACTGCAACCTTTATAGACAAGAGGTGTGTTTGACACTAAGCTAACCTGCCAGGACGGGGGGACCTGTGCTCCAAAACCAAAGGCTGGGAACATCTTGTCACTGTAGGGGGGCAGGGGGAGAGGGAACGGGAGAGGAAGGGGGGGAGAGAGGGATCACCAATAAGTCATACTAACCACCAATTATTAGAAACTCATAACTCCTGGGTCAAGTGGACTGTATTTTTGTATAGTCCTTTAGCCACAAGTACGGTCTCACATGGCTTCCTAGAGGAGGTTTGAATAAGATTTATAATTTAATGTTGGATATGGTCACACTCCCCAAAAGTAGGTGAAGGTGGAAACCTTGAGAAGGGACGCACACTATTAGGCTGGAAGGGAGGCGTTTGGAAATCATAATGTTGTGTTTCTTCATTGAGAATTACAGTGAATGTTTTGAGATATCATTATGGAGCATGTAGGGCCCAGGACACCATAATAAATGAACAATGAATACAGACAACTTAATACACTATGAAACGCACCAATTGAATTATATTCCCGTGGATGCATTTGCTTCATTGGATGCCGGCACTCACCTGTCGTAGTCCTGGATCACAGAGCCCACACCCCAGATGGCAGCCAGGTACTCGTTATAGCCCTGGGGGTCTATGAAGTGGAGGGACTGGGGGGTCCGTGGGTCACCGTTGGAACCTGTGAAGTCTATGGCTATCTGAAGCAGAACCAAGACGTGGATTAGAGGGGCTAAGGTTGTCGATTCTGATATCTGCTTCAATTTATAAGCTTTCATCCACGCTTATAAATTATCAGCGTTTATCTTGGTTGGCTGATCGTTTTCAAACACAAACACAAATACATGCTTGCACACCTTTGTTTAAAGATAACATGATTGCTTGTTAACAGTTTAAATTAAACAGGTATAGTCCGAGTCTGTTCGGCTATACCCCATATAAGAAGAGATGGTAGACTAGTCCTTTTGCTGAATGAACAGATCCCCAAAAGTATCTAAAGACTACAGTACTACTTACTGTAAAGTTGAGTTGACAGCCTCCCATGATGTAATCCAAGAAGGTGTACTGCCTCACTATCTGCAGATAAACATAGATGGAGTCCCAATTACACACACTCATCGTGCTTAGATGTGCAGCTGGTCTTTAGAAAGCCTCTCCCCTAGGGCTTGTAATGTTATACAGTATACACATGACATCAAGTCACAGTATGGGACTGACATCATAAATACACTGGCTTGACCTGACGAGAAGAAGAGTGACGACTCACACACACACGATTAACTAAATTTTTTCTTATTTTCTATTGATTTAAGCTAACTTAATTATCTTAAACTGTTTTACTTTATAAATAAACTTCACTTCAACTTCACTTTGCACTACAGCACTCACATTTTCTGCAGTAAGCGTCAAAGTGAGGCTTATAGTAGTAAACTACACAAAATATTGAAAAGGATTGCGACACACATTTTCCGTGAATGTCAGCATCCAAACAGGTCCCTTTGGGTTAGTTAACTTATGAATGGAAGGGTAATGTAGTATTTGTGGTGGTGAACTGCTTCTTTGTGAGTGGCTACCTGATATACAAGAAAAATACTAACATGCCCGTGCGCATTCGGGCTAGTATTAAGTAATGCTGGTTTGTAAGCCGTTTTGTGGGTGAAGTAAATGGGGGGGGGGGGGTGAAAGCTCCTCCAACCATTTATTTACACTGTGCAAGTTTACATTTCAAGCTCTGCCTAAAAACAAGTAAAGATGGCCTGCTGATCTGTTTAAATTAAATGTAGAAGTATTAATCATGTTGTTAACTCTCATTTTTAACTATCAAGTGTTGCGTCCCATTCTCCTATAACTAAACATACACATGTTCGATGTTTCACAAAACCAGTGCTCCAAAAGGTTGAATAGATCTCAACCAACCGCTGCAACAACATTCCTTGTGTCCTACATTAGAGAATATTATGACACCAATGACTTCTGACAACCGAAACAAAACAATAGTGAAGGAATTCTATCAAAGACCCAACATACCTCGCATTTTTTGATAATGATCACCCCAGAATTTTTATAGCTCTTCTTCTTTTGCTTCTTCTTGCTGTTGACGCATTCAAACTCGGCCTGGAAGGGGGGGGGGTGTCATAAAACACGCACATCTGTATCAAAAGTAGCGCATTACCGTCACACCAATGAGACACACACACACACACACACACACACACACACACACACACACACACACACACACACACACACACACACAC
>JAOPJL010000112.1:10111928-10123304 GCA_027123545.1 Trisopterus esmarkii
TGTCTTGTTTTTATGCTACTGGATACCTGAATTTCCCTCGGGATAAATAAAGTATCTATCTATCTATCTATCTATCTCTTGGAAATGAGGTCCGATGTCCAAAATCCCGAACTACCTCTTTAAGGCGAGACACGGCAGGCAAAAACATCGGTTTTTTCAGCAGTGGCAATTTTGAGATTTTGAGATAGTTCACTCCCTGAACATGTAATCTTTCATACTAGCATAAAGAAAATATCCTAATTATACATTAACGTGTATATTTATTCACATTTTGTCTGTTCGCGACGTTAGAATTCTCAGAGGTTTCCCGGAAAGTTAGCATTCTAACGTAACGTGCAGTATATCGGCTGTTTTCTGATGCTTGTCATGTTTGGTATTGCTAAAAAGCTCTGTATCTTCCACACAACGCAGTGTCATCCAAATGAGGACATTTCCTTTCCATCAGTAACCAATGATGTTAGTAAGAATGGGGCTTTAAACCTGAGGACGCAATTTCATTGGTTTGCGATGGTTTCTGATAACGTGATTCGTTCAGACGCATCACGTGGTATGGTTTGACACTTCCTTGATTAGCTTTCCGCGGGATATTTTATGAATGAAAAGCAACGCAAGCAACAATGTCATCGAGAAAAAGACGTCAACAGTTGTCGATCGCTAGAGAAAGTAAAATAGGTGATATAAGTAATGAATTGCCCTGTGCCGTGTCAGCGTCTGAACGGAAGCTTTCAATGGGAAACCTGGGGGGTGATATTCAGAAAGATGAAGCGCAAACCGGTGCCACACAGCAGTGGCTGCTTGTGCTTGTCGGCCGCTTAAATTACCTAATACAAGATTTGCTCTGTCCAAATTGTGCTGGGTCAGGGCTTGAAATCCACATAGATCCCCAGAATTATGGATTCTGCAGTAATCTATCGCTAGAGTGCTGTCTTTGTAAAGCAGATCCGTACCGTACGAGCGTGTACACGTCGACGCGACTTCCGGAGGAGACTAGAAGTGATGTCGCGTTTGACGTGAATGTGCGAATGGTCCTGTTGGCACATGAGCTAGGGATGGGCTATGCAGCGCTGAAAAAGATCAGCAAGGTGTTGGGGATCCCTGCCCTTCATCTTAGAACTTATCAGAGGCATGATAAAAGAGTGACAGGTATGGATACAGGATTGTGTCAGAAAAGTTTAAGCAGTTTGTAGAATTTCTAATGACAGAGATAGCCTAATGAGCGTAGTGGTTAGCACCTTGTGACATAATTTTATGACATTTCTGTAACAGTATTTGTTTTCTATGGTTGGAATAAGGATGGATTTACAATAATAGAATAAACAGTCATCTCATTCATTATGTTGTGTTGGTCAGTTTTACTTTTACAGCTAAGATTTCGATTCAGTGGCAAAAACAAAGAATATAAACCTTCTAATCAAATTAGTACATGGCAGGACATTGAAGTGAATTATTTTCCATCTGATAGCTTTACCTTATGACAACATTAGTTCACTGGGCAAACCTAGGCCCATAGTTGCACACAGGGAGGGAGTTAGGGGGGAGAAGGGCGCTCTCACGCACGTGTGCACATACACACACAGGCACAGAGTAATGGGTCTGTCTGCTTGGATAAAATTAGGCTATTTGCTAAGCAATCACACAATTTTGCATAGTGTAAAATTAGGGACAGCTGACGTTTATTCCTTTTATTCAATGTATCACTTTCAGCTTATCTAACAAACTGCCCCAGTGACTGTTCTTGACCTAATCCCTGGTCCTATCCAAAAAACCTAAAAAAGGTTTTTGCCACAAGTGAAAGAAATGTGACCTGTATCAATAAAACCAAACCAAATGAACTTTTCCTGATACAAATTACATTTCATTATAGCAGCGGAAATTGAGAGAGGTCTGGAGTCCTTGCACAGGACCAGGGAGCAGGTCAGGCAAGCCTACGCTGATTTAAATCCAGATGTGGCAGAGTTGCTGAGGGAGGATGAAGATGCAATAATCAACATCAGTGTATCTTTTGATGGCACCTGGCAGAAAAGGGGCTTCACCTCACACTATGGCGTAGGGGTGTGCATAGACATTTTCACTGGTCTAGTGATAGACTTTGAGGTCCTATCCTCATATTGCCACGGATGTGCCCTCAAGGAAACTGCCAGGCATGAGGGAAAGATTACAGAGGAGGAGATTGAGAGCTGGAGGGAAAAGCACGACTGTGCAAAGAACTTTCAGGGCTCTAGCAAGGCTATGGAGCAGGAGGCAGCGAAGAGGATGTGGGCCAGGTCCATAAGTCGTCACCAGTTGAGGTACACCCAGATGCTGTCAGATGGGGATAGCGCAGCATTCAGGGGGGTGGTGTCCCTCAACCCATACCCAGAGCATGAGGTTGACAAGTTGGAATGCATAAACCACGCTCATAAGCGCATGGGCACAGCCCTTAGAAAATTAAGTGCTGAACGCAAATTGGGGGGGAAGGGTCTGGGAAAATTAACGGCCAAAAAATGTAAAACTCTACAGAATTATTACAGGGGGGCAATTTTAAACAACCAGGGATCCATTGACAGCATGAAAAACGAAATATGGGCTGGTCTCCTCCACGTCATGTCCACTGATGAGGTCCCATTGCACAACAGGTGCAACCCATCCTGGTGTTGGCACAGGAGAGCTGAGGAAAATGGGGAAACACCTGAGAGCCACAGTACCCATGCAGGGAACTTTTTGTCCAAGGATGTGGGCCAGAAGCTTCTCCCCGTGTACCACCGCATGTCGAGCGACAGCCTGCTGCAGCGCATGCAGCATGGTGGCACTCAAAATGCAAATGAGTGCCTCAACTCCGTCATATGGGCTCACTGTCCCAAAACAGTGTTTGTTGGGAGGAGTAGAGTGGAGGCAGCAGCAAGCATGGCCATCTCAACTTTTAATGAGGGGGCCTCTGCCATGCTTGCTGTGATGGGAAAGCTATGGCTTGAAAGCACTGTTGTCACCATCACCACAATTAAGGAAACCGACATGTTGAGAATTGCTAAAGCTGACACCATACAATCAGAGAGTGTTAAACGTCGTAGAAAGACTCTTAGCACAGCTAAAAAGGTAGTTAGGCACCAACAAGAGAGGGGTGAGGGGCCAACATACGGTGCAGGCATGGACAGCTAGGCTGTTAACACTAGGGTGGCTGTTTTTTGTACATTTTGTGTTAAAGTGTTGTTGCATTTCTGGTTGCAGAGTTGCCGTTCTGGTGGAAAATCTGTGTGTGTGTGTGGTTGTCTACAGTTGGTAGACCTGTTTTGTTAATAAATTATCAATTTTCATGTACTTGGGATGTTGCATATTGTTATTACTATGGGCCTGACTAGTTGTTTTGCTTGCAAGGAATGCTTTTCTAATAGAAATGTGTGGAATTTTACAATGTAAATCTTTAAATGCGATTTTCTCAAAATGAGTTTTTTCTCATACTCCAAGGAAAAAATCTCCACTTCAGTTCAACCTATATACACCAAACTTTCCAGTCTTGTACCCAACTATATTATGAAGACATTTACAGAGGGATTTGTAAATATGTTATACCTAGCCTGAATTTTATAACATTATGTCCTCAAAAACATGGCGAAAATCGATTTTTTTAAGGCTATTGACAGTATTTTCTGATTTAAAGGAAACAAAAGTAGATATCCATAAATCCCTCTGTAATTTTTTCCCATCTAATATTGTCAACAGAAGGGAAAATGAATTTTTAACCTGGCTTAATCCCATGATCAGATTTTTTCTTTCAAACATTATGCAAATGAGCGCATATTTAATGAGATAATACCTAATTTGCATATTCAAACATCAAAATACAAAAAAATTGTAATACATTTTTTTCTCATCTAAACATGAGTAATCAACTGAGAAAGTTTCATGGTGATACCTATTATTTAAGATTTTTACCGTATTCACCTGCAGTGTCTCGCCTTAACAATGGCATGTTAATATTATAATTTTGTGAGAATTCACTTCTGAGTCTTTCAATCTGAGTCTTTTTCAACTCCTTTACAGCTGCTCAAGTGGCAGTTAGGTAAAATTAAACTGTTAATATAAATGTTTTTATTGGTTGACAACTACAGTCTGAAAAACAGGGAAGCCTGGCTTCCCTTGGCCTCCAGGCGAAGACGCTACTGTTCTAAACCTGGCTCACTCCTACCCTACCTCAGCCTGGCCTTCTGTTAACATGGCTGAACGGCAGCTCTGCGCTTGCAAATAAGAGAAAAGGAGAAGGAGGGGGAGTCTGTTTGCGAGCGAGCGGAGAGAGCATGAATATAGAATCAAGGGCCTGAATTTGCAGCAGCAGGCTCTTCGTCTAAAAGAGCTTGAAATAAAAGCTTGGGAATCTGGTTTGATTCCAACTGATCAATTCGTTGTCTGTTACGGCTGGGGTTCATGTATGCTGTGTGTTTGTAGGCATGTCTTGTTTGGTTCTGTTTTGTGGTGTTTTTGTCTCCCTCCTGTCACTTTTCTCAGATCTACCCCTGGCTTCAGTCACCATCATTCGCCCCACCTGTTCCTGATCAGCAATCATGCTTCCCATCACCAGATATATAGTTCCCTTTGTGTTTGTGATGTTGTTCAATAGATGGGTTGGTTCTCAGAATATCAAATCTTATATAAATTATATAGTATAAATTAAACTTTTTCATTTTATACCCCAAAAACATTCCCCTAAACGGTAAAGAGATACACTACCTCAAATGACAAAGAGTGATTCAAGTACAGAGCACAAGAGTGCAGGAGGACAAGTCAGTTAATAAATAGTAATAAAAGATAACTTAAGAATAAAGTCCAAATAAAATAGTAATAATAATAACTATGATAATAAATGAAAAAGGACAGGAAGGAGGAAGGTTGGTTGAGAAAGGTCCTAAACTAAAAGTCTGCCGAGAGATTCTTCAAAGTGTATAATTGGGCCCTAAGTACAACTCAATTTGTCAGGTTGACCCAGAAGGAAAAACTTAATTTTCTCTAATTTTAAGAAGAAGATTAGATCCTCACCCACACAAAATAGCTTGTTCTTTGCCTGTCAGCCTATTTTAATTTATGGGTTTCTAACTCCTCTACCGTCTCAGCTACTTTTTTACTGTCTCTGCTCAGTGTAACAGTGGTCATACAGTGTGGTTCGGTCCTGCACATGCCCTGTAACTCCCACTACATCAGCTATTGTCATGATCTCTATAGTAACGCTGATAAACATAACCCAGGTTCATGGGTTAACAGTTCAATAACCAACACAACACAATCAAACATGAAAAAAAAAAGAACCACTGCTTTACTGCGTCATACCCCTAGTCCTACCCCTAACCCTGATCAAACACGTTAGTCAGCTGGCTTACCTTAGCTTGCACCACAGGAAGCATGTTTTCTCTTTACCCACAGCCATTGACTTGCTCGTTCTGCTGCCAAGGACATGTTACTAACCGCCTCAGACTTCATCCACAAATGCCCAGTTCAGACAGCAAGGTAATAGCAGATCTAGCCACGAACCCCCGTGCGCCAATTTCAATAGGCCTTAGTCGCATACTCCAGCCTCGCTGTGCTGCCGCTCCAGCCATTTTAGCACTTCGCTTTCTTAAGCTCATTGGCTTCTTCAACTCTGTCTGTAAGTTCAATGAAATAAACAATCTTCTCCAGGTCCGACCACAATAGTATATCCGGTCTTAGCCTAGTGCTAACAATGTGCGGAGGCACAACAATCTGCTGAATAAGATCCGCCTTCATTTCCCAGGCTCCTCTGTTACTTAGCTGCCCGGCTCTGTGCCTGCCTCTAAATGGTCTAGCTCTTTCCCCCTGACGCACAAAGTTAATTTGCCTACCCTCTTTACTAGGGTAGGTTGATGAATGAACTTCTCTCAGCCTCTGCCAAACATTTCAATACCTGGTTGTGACGCCACGTATACCGCCCCTGGGAGAGACTGACCTTGCATCCTTATACGAAATGGCGGAGGCTGCACACAGGAACATAGTGTGCATGTCTCATCCTCACCAAACATTGATTTAAGTTCTGGGGAGATGGGAGCACATCATATGTAGCACCTATCATAAATCTGATCCTGCTAGCCTCCATGCTCCATAGATGTCTCCATTTTATCTTCTTCTTCTCCACTCCCTCCCAGTTCACCCACTGCCCTTGTTTTGCCTGCGACACTGCCATAGTACATCTTACAGTCTCCTCCTGTCTATGTATTTCTTTCACTTCCATTTTCCTCTTTTCTCCTGCAGAAGCCTTACCCCACGAGGGTTTTCCTGCGTCCCACCCTAAGATATAATCAGCGTTCCCATGCATCCTGGAAAACCTGGATATTTAAAAAGTTGTTTTCCAGTCATAGAAAATATTAAAATGCATAGTGTCCTGGAACACGACATGGAAAGTTGGGAAAACCAAGTTTAGCAAGCTACCCATGCATCAGGGTATTTCATGAGCGGTCACAGTAACTCCAGGAACTGGCCCCATTCTGGTGGGCACTGATCCCTCCAAGTCTAAAGTAGCTTAGTTTAAATTCCAGGCATTTTCATTTGGGTATAAAGTACCCTGCCTGACAAATATATCATTGTTCCTTCCACCTTTCTCCTCCATTTTTTTTTTTTAATATACTTATATAAATATACTATACTATAGATTGACGTTATCTGCTTGTATATCCTAGTTTATAATACGCCTTACTGATCATTGTTCACTGTTCAAAATGTATCATGGTACTCATTCGATAGAATAGGATGGCTGCCACTGACATTTCATACAGTGAATATGCACAACTGAGTACAGTAAGGTTTTGGTTTATGTCCTAGAAAATAAGATCAAAATAATGGGAATCCTGTATAATGTAAACAAACCCTATCCAATGGCCTCTCTGCCCTTGTGTCATAAAACTTAATGAGCTGGAGCTTTTGATTTAGAAGCGTTTGACTTTGCATGAACGTACGAAGATACTAGTTACTATGTTACTAGTTACTGTGGTAGAAGTTAAAACCATGTGCACGTTTAATCCTCATCTTCTCCCCTCTCACACAGTGGTATGGTATCCTCCTCAGTGATTTAGGGGACTACATGGGAACCAAACACAAGCTGGAGAAGTCCCTCATCATCCGGAAGCATCTGGAGGTAAGCAGTGATTTGCTGCCGTTTCTAATAATAACCATGTGTTATACAGGATATATATATTAGCGTTCCTTTATGAATCCTGACGGGGGAAATATGAATATATTTGTAATGTGTCCTCCCTTTGCAGAGAGCTAAGGAGCTCAATCCCAATGACCCTACAACAGTATACATATTAGGATTCTGGTGAGTCTGCTGTAATGTCTTGGGTCTGTCTGTCTGTCTTTCTGTCGTGTTGTGCACAATAAGTTAATCCAGTTAAGGGAGTACCAACCCCTGCTCCCTTAGGTGCTTCTCTTTTGCCGAGTTGTCATGGTCCCTTCGGAAATTGGCGACCGTGATTTTCGGGACACCCCCCACATCGTCGTACGAGGAGGTGAGCCATCAGCACTCCTGTGCCCGATACAAATACAAATGTTTGAAAGATCTGCAAGAACACATGATGGCAGCTCTTCACATTATGAACAGAATAAGACTTATTTTACTGACTCCATTAGGCTCTGGAGTTCTTCTTGAAAGCAGAAGAAGGTAAAAGACAAGCGCCACCAAACACACCAATTGAAATAACAAAGTGGGTTTGGATCAGAACTTGACCACATCATTGACCGGCTCATCCAACACGTTTTTTTTTTCATTTTCTTTTTCCCCTCAGTGAAACCGGGCTTCTACAGTAAGAATCTGCTTATGCTCGGGAAGACCTACCTGGCCTTGAAGGACAAGGAGAACGCCCATCTGTGGCTGACAAAGGCCAGAGACTACCGGCCCATCACGACGGAGGACAAAGAGGTAGGCCTCTCTCGTACCCAAATGGATGGAACCCTAGAGAACAACACATATTCTTGCATTAGGAATGGTATTGTTGAAGAGGTCAATCATAAACAAGTATGAGTGAATTATGTACATAAGTGTTTCATTAATACAATTCAAAAATCCACAGATTTTACTGCTCAACTATTTTAATTCCAACACTTTTGTTAATATAAGAGTCGAGTCCAAATACCTCAAGGGAAGCTTGTTGTTGTTGTTGTGTCTTTTCGTTGGAGGCTGAATACATGCACTTCTCCACAGGTCCATCAAGAAGCTGTACAGCTCCTCAAACGGCTGGGCTGAGGGGGGACAAATTCTCACCCTGATCTTTGTAGTCTTTCCTTTGAGACCCCTGTTTTCTCAATCTTAATTTAATGCATTTGTAACAATGAGTTGTCAAATAATGTGTGACAGGAGCTGATAATTTTATTTGACCCTTTGATAACAGAACATCCCAAAAACCTTTTTTGGGAGAGGGCATTCGTTAATCATGTGCAATGCTAGCAGGGTTTGTGTTTTTGTGCTACTTGAATTGATGCTAGAATAAATGTGTAAAAGTGTAAATTGTAGGCTACGGTCCATATCTGCCTCAATTTCAATGCATACACCTGTCAATCTACTGAAAAACATGCATACACTGAGTGAACCCGAATAAAGACAGTTAACCTTCCGTAAAGGTGGTCAGATATGTTTATTAAATATGGTTCCATTTCCACAGGCAAGATCCAACCAAAAGAAAAAAATAATCAAAAAGGAAATCTTTTTTTTTTACTTTGCTTCAAGAACAGAATAAAAATTGTTCCTTTTGACTCCTGAGCAGAAGGACTCGAGTTCCCTGTGATTCTTAACGACACGTCATCATTGGAGGTCATCGGAGGGGTTCATTCAGCTATTTGGCTCATACATCGATCTCTTCATTTAAAACGGGGTTAAAGGAGGAGGGCGGGGGGTATATTACGCAACGACTCCACTATAGCATCTTTCCATACAGTGTAGTTGATGGTTACAGTGTATCTACACGCGATATGTTACGTTTGGGGTTGTTTTGCGTTTCAGATTGCCTTGATCAGTCACAGCAGCACTCCCGCACTCCCCCCCCCCCCCCGATAAACCCCATCTTCAGTTTTTTTGTCAACGGCCTCTCATCACATTTTGGTTCGACAGCTAGATCACGAGTAGGCATAGGGTGTGTGTGCTCCGTGCGCCCCAGGGTGCCTGAGCGCCTCTCAAGGCAACCTGATACGAAAACCTCCACGTCTGAAAATGAAGGTTATTAAAGAAAAGAAAAAAAAGAAAAAAAAAGGCTTTACGATTTTTCATCAATGAAACATCGGTTCCGAGTGATTAATTACAATAACTAATTACTTTAATTTCTTAAAATGTTCTCTATACAATGAATACTCATATACACAGTTTGATATCCTTCCTTTGATTGGGGATTTTGTAGTTCAGAAGGAAGCACAGCGTAACACGATCATTATTATTTTTATCTCCTTTTGCCGGTAATAATTCCTCTTTTTTCCTGCAGTCCCTGCGGTCAGCTTTGACCAGCGGGATCAATGAAATGTTATATACAAGGCATATATTTATTTTTACATGGGCTACTCCTCTGTGAGAGACAAAAAGCATTATTAACTGGGACACACACGCACACAGTGGTTTCGCTTGTCTTGCCTCCAGACAATCGACATGAAGCACCAGAGTTTTCTTCCAAACACTATTTATACACGTGTATAATTCACATTAATAAGTGTGAAAATATCACCTGAAAACAAAAAAACTATAAAAATGGGATGACGTAGCAGAGGTCGGACATTTGAAGAAAAAGACTGACAGCCCAAGTTTAAACAAACATTGGTCGTTGTCAAACTGAATTTGGCTACATTATCTCTTCTGTAAAAAAAGATCTGAATCTGAATCAACCAGATGTGGGAAAGGGTTTTAGTTCAGCTAGAATACAGTTCGCAGCTGATTTTGCAGGGACATTCATGGATACTGTATGAGTCATTCATTTAATTTCAACATCTACAATCTCTAACATATGTTTTAAGGGCCATTGTACAATCCGAGCGGCAAAAATATGTTGTTCGTAAACACTCACTTTATGTTTGCATTCGTGTCCATTTCTTAGTATACATGTTGCCTTTTGTGCATTATGGATATAAATTATGTGAGATGGCCAGTGTAAATGTTTTAACATTAACATTGCAGTTGTATGCAGGCTACCCATGAAAACTTGCATCACACAGAGGTTTTGAATGGTAATCCTCCAATGTTTGTTCAAATGCTGCTATACCAGTTCTCAAACCACACGTTTCCAGCGGTTCACATCAATTTCCACAATCTTAACCCCATGCTGCTTACTGTATTAGCACAATGAACCCAGGCGTTGTATGTATAAAGCGGTTATGGTAAATGACAACACGTGTGTGAAGCGCCCCTGCATTCAATGTCATACTGCTATAGGTCACTATAAAATAAATAAACTGATGGAGCGATTGCACTCCAAACTGTTAAATACATACATTTAAAGGCAGAACAGAAACAAGGTGTGCAGTTTTCTAATAGACATTTGAGTTACACTTATTAGCTTATTGCGCATTTCTTAGCCCAAGTCTTGCAAGGCAGCGCGTTTCTATGCGGAAATATATTAAAGGGAGTGGCCAAATTGTTTACTGCTTCTTTCCTAGTCGGCCAACAAAATCTAGGTTTTTACTAATGCTTGTCTATTTTGGTTATCCACAAAAAAAGAGGCAACCACATACCAGGATACATTTCATGCTGAATGTAGACACTCTTTGCCCTCTATAGAGACCCTTGGACTGTAGCTTACAGCGGTCATCGCTTCTAATAAGCGCTAAGGGCGATTTGTGGCAAATCAGTTTGTCAGGTATTTATTTCTACCCATGATCAAAGCTTGTTCCCTACTCCATGTGTGCAAAGGAAAGTGAAACACTTTAAACTCTCTGAGGTCTAGTCGTCACTATACTGTGATGTATGAGAAACAAATTAAAGGATGGGGGACATCTCTGCTGTTGTGTCACCACGGCGACCCTGGAAAGCCTACGTTGCCCCTCTGCAGCGCAAAGACACCCCAGAAAGAAATAGCTGCAAGTCGCAAGCAGCAAAATAAATACATGGCACGGTTTAAGTTGTTGCGTGTGTTAAACCCTGCATCTTGGATGATGAATTTTCACAAGGTTACAGATGAGATACATTTCATTTGTAGTTTTTTTTTGTCTTTTCTCAAGGAGGGGATCTTTGTCCCAGCTGGGGTTTCAAGGCCATCCAATCACAGGGAAAGTGTGAGTGTGAGTGTGCGTGTGCGTGTGTGTGTGTGTGTGCGTGTGGTCAAGGGAAGTATGATCAATGTCTTAAACGGAGAGGGGGGGGGGGGGGGGGGTGGCAAAAAAAATACATAAAGAATTAAAACGCCTTAACGTTGGGAACACCCCGCCGGG
>JAOPJL010000112.1:10142389-10154626 GCA_027123545.1 Trisopterus esmarkii
CACACACACACACACACACACACACACACACACACACACACACACACACACACACACACACACACACAGTTTGTTTTCAGCTGGTCGACCAGAAAGTCAAGTTGAAGGCTCTTTTGTTCACCCTGAGAAAAGCACTTCTTCCGATGTATAAATCATGAAAAAACTCCATGGGCTAATGATAGAAATATGCATTTAAGAATTGGACCATGTTTTATATAGTCACAATAAACTAAACTTTAAATAATGTGTAGGTAGAGCAAAAACATCTATATCTCTTTTTTTATAATTTCATTATATCTGGTTTGCAATTTTCCATAGCGCTATGCACCCCAGTCAGTAACCGCGGCCCAGTCAGGTATGCCGCCCTTTCTCCAGCTGTTGTTCTGTACATTTAAAAAACTGTTTTATTAAGATACAGAATAATAACATTGGCTGTAAGAACAAGCTTGTGTTGCCACTGAAGTATTGTACTCCGTCACACACATACAGAGCTTCGAAATATCATCCAAATTAGTCTGTTTCACAGTATAGAAACGATGATCCGGCTGATTAAATTATATTTAGGGCATTTAGCAGACGCTTCTATCCAAAGCAACTGACAACCATTTATAAACACATTCACACACCGACACCGGGAGCAAAACGCCTGCTTGCACTAACAGCTTGCTCAGTCAGTGAGCGGATTGATTAAAAAAATATATATCACAACCATTGGCTATCATGTCACTCGACAGACGAAGATATATTTTTGGATGAATATTTGATTTGAACTTTCAATTGCCAACTGCTGTACCCCGACCAGCACACATCCACTAAAGCTGACTGAAAATATGCACGCTGCAAAATGTCACACTTCCCAGCCTCATTTAAGACAGGAATTCATCGTAAGCATTTCAGATGACTCTTATAATACACAACGTTTTGTCCAACCATGTTTGGCATCTTGATTGTTATGTGCTCAACTTCTACAGATTTCCAAGTAAGCATCATCATTTGTATTGATTAGTCGTTCACAAAACGTCTGTTCATTAGTCAGGATCTAGCCCAGAACACAGATGTCCACATACAGACCGTTACGTTTTTGGTTCAGATCTTTACCATCATAAATATATTGAAATGTTCCCAAAACCAAATCTCTCCTGTTCCTGTTTAGTTGTACATTTTTAATCAATGTATAATGTTGATCAACTTTGTGCGTAAGATTGATTTACAGTCGTTTCTACAATATTGTGAAATGCAGTGCCTCAACCTTTTAGGATGAGGATCCATCACATTTATGAAATTAATATATGACAATGGTGTATAATAAAATAATTTCCCAGGCTATAACTGGTCTGCCCAGCGCAGCGGTTTTAAAATGACTCTGACAACAGGGTTTCTTGGTCTTAAAGTTGTCTCTTTTTGACAGCATCCTCAGTTTTTGGAAGATGTAAGGCCCATCGTAGTGTACTGTGTGGCGTTGTTGTGATAGATCCCATTGAGTGATACATGAGTTTTGTGAGGGAACCCAACACCATAAGCTCAGCTATCGAGATTCACTTCTCATAATTGCAGTTGCATTTCGTACATTCCCCTTGAGAAAAATGTACATGCAACTACAGTAGAGGAACGTGTACATCCACTGATATTTTTCTAATAAACAAATGACATGGTCAACAGTCAAAACAATTGGTACATTTATGGAAAACTGGTTCTGGGAAATCAATTGGCATGGATCACCGTTTGCTACACCTGTGCTGATATAATTTGTTGGAGACCACTGGAAAAAACAAATGATGCCCTCATTATAATCACCCATCCTTAACCCGTTCTGGTTCACAGTCCTCTTGTTTTGCAAGCCATCTCAAGAAGCAATTCAAATTGTAGGCCCTTAACAAACTCCTTACTACTGCATGCTGGAGCGTCCCTCTGCCACATAGCATGTCATTAGCACGGGGGGGGGGGGGGGACAGAGCCACCAGAAAGAGGCAGTCGGTACGCATCCCATAAATCCTTAACGCAGCACAAAATACGACAAAAAACCAAAATGTTCTATTCTTATTCCAGAGGAGGACACCTGTTAGACAACATGAGTAGACTGCTGGCCTACACAATCCTGTAGAAATAATTATGCTTGTGACTAATTTATGCAATTAGCGACGGCATTCAAACATGCCGGGAATCAAGCATAGCCAGTTAGATGCCTCCCCATGAACAGACTAAAACTTGTCACTCAGAAAAATGTTATCTCTTGTTTTCTTAAATGTAGCATAAGCAGCATTTTTTTAATATAATCAGTTAGAATTATACTTATTGTAAGTCGCTTTGGATAGAGGTGTCAGCTAAGTAAATGTAATGTAAAAAGTGACGTTTGTGGGGACTGGAGCAAAGCAAAGCCCTGAGGGTTGCATGGTGAGGCAGAGATTCGCTGTTGCCCTGAAATGGGGAGGGCTGTGGGGGAAATTCCTGCTGTTTCATTGGTTGACATGGACTTCATATCGTCACATTGGTGCCCTGTCCAGATTGCTGTGGTCTCCAGGGATTTATGAACTACCACTGAGGTCAACCACCACCACAACCGCCTCCAGCACTGTACAGGTTCCTGGGGTGCATTACGTTAAGCCCTAGCTTGAAGGTTTGTCTGAAGCTCACAAAACACACACATGAGCACATGAGCGGTCAAGAACAGAGACATAAAAACCACAAAGAGTACACTAGAGAGACAGAGAGAGATCCCTGTCTGTGCTCCTTCTCCAGGTTTCTACTCATTCTTCCATCACTGGTGTCTAGCTTTATGGTCAGTGCCCTACTGGGTTGAGGGGGAGGGGGAGCTGCCTGATCTGGGACCTCTGAAACCCTTTGAGACCAAGGACAAGGGCTTTACTATGTGAATGAGGGCATGATGATGGACCTCACGTGCTGAATGATAGAAACACAACCAAGCAGACAGACAGACAGACAGACAGACAGACAGACAGACAGACAGACAGACAGACAGACAGACAGACAGACAGACGACCAGAGCCGTTGGGCCTTACAGTGTGAGTCTCTCGTCCCACTTGGGGTTGGAGGAGCTGTGTGACTTTGCCGTGCGCCGCGTCTCCCCGTCCGCCGTCACCTCCACGTAGATGGACCCGAACAGGCTCTTCTTCCTCCGAAGCTTGGCACAAGAAACTAGTAGGGGACCCGAAGAACCAGTCAAATCCCCATCGTTGAATTCGATCGCGATGTGAACAATGTGTAGGGTTTTTTTGGTGCACTCTTCTGAAGACATAATTTTATCTACGTTTCTCTGTTTACGTCGGGACAAGGAGTCTCATCTCCGAGACTGGATGTATGCAGACTCACCGATGGCATGAAGCTGTGAAGATTCTCCATGGTTATGGCTGGACTCCGCCCTAGAGGCCGTGGCCATGTCACAGACCTCAGTGAGAGACTTCAGGAGCAAACATAGCTGGTTAGGTCTGCAGTTTACGACTCTTAACAAGTTAACAATTTATAACGGTTATAGTCTATAAAATATCATAATTAATGGTGATAATCAGAAAGTGTATTATCATTCAATGCATGAGAATGACAAACAATCATGATGATTTCATTTTCAGCTCTGGTATTAATCGTAATAGGATGGAATAACCAAGGGTCCTACATTTTTAGGATAAACTAATACTGGGCTGGGAGTGTGATTGTTGCACTGAATAATACTAGAAGATACTTTTTTGATCAATGGACACTGGGAAGATCAGTATAAAAAACAAAATATATCACAGCCGACCCCTGTGGGTTGTAATGGTTTAAGCCAAACTGATCACAACATGCGTGAGAACACTTTCTAGTACAAGCTTTAGTGCTAGCCAAACCCAGACACTGTGGACTACTTTACAGCTCGGTCGCCCTCCCACTACACCGGTTTAATGATTGGGCTGATCACAGCTACCTACGTCTGGTGTGCGTGGCTGGGCTGTCTGGTTTAGCCCACTCCGTGTCCCATGGTTCAGCTGCAAACAAGAAACAGGAAGTGTCAGAATCAGCTGAGCTGGTAACACCAGTGGAATGACTCGTCGGTAGCCTCTTGCAAGTTGGCCTCGGCGACTACAAAGCCTGGTCCACTTATGCATTCTGCTGGTTAGCATTTTTACCACCCTTTTAATCTAACCATGTTATAATTGCCAAGTGTGCAAAGTAAAACATGTTTCCTCACGTCGTAGCTAATTTGGGTCGCTGCTGACCACACTTTCTACAAGAGAACTAAATACTGTATCACTGTACTGCACTTTTGTACTTCCTATTGTATACTTGCTCATATTGCTGGCAAGCAAGTTCAAATACAACACATTTGTAATTTCTAAGATATAATTAACACCTATATTTAACATTGGTACTAATTTTCCTTTACAATAAGTAATACCGTTGTACAGCCCTGATGGCCTACTCATAATACAAAATAACCTGCAGAAGAACGAGACAAAGATACAATCAGACAACAGCACGACGGAACAAACTTAACAGAACAAAATGTCAGTAAGTTAAAATAGTTTGTGCAGTGCCTACAGCATTCCGCATCATCTTTCTAATCCTGTAACTTTGCACCGAGATAATAAGCCTTCTATATGATGAAGATGATCCCTCATCATTTAGAACACTTAAATAAAAATGCCAGGTATACAAAGCTAGCCTTGGCCCTAGGGTAAGTAATGTTTTGTGAATTACAAGGTACTAGTATCAGTGTTTCCCCTTGAAACAATTTGCAGTCAGATTCTGATGTGCGTGTTCGTCTGCAAACAATGCTGATGCATGCGTGCGCGTTGCTGTTGTGCACAGGCCCCGAAGGAATTAGTGTGATCAGTCGGGGTGAAGCAGTTCACAAAGCCAGTTTGGAGCGATACGATTCAGTGGTGCCGATAAAATAAATGCCGGAACAATTTTTGATTTGTCTTTAGATTTTTTCCATTTATCAACATGGATAGCTTGGCCTCCACCACCATATGGAGACATAAACAAAGCACCGCCGCCTGCTCTTTAACATAATTTTCTCGCTATGAAGGTTTGTAGTGCAGTGCAACAAGTCGGAATGTTTGGCGCAGCAGCTGATTTTGTGTGTGCATTGGTCTTGCCGTGCGTGAGAACACAGCGCCCGACTAGACTTGCAGGGTGTTCAACCGCGTCTCAAGTCCACTGACTCTGTGAGCGTCATTTAACTTTATGTAGATATTTTATCAACATTAATTTCATTATATATGCCCTTGGTTTAACCAGGATGCACGAAAGACGTACCCAAAATGTGAATCAAATCAAGTACTCGTGAAGACCTACTCGTTTATAGGTCATGACTGTGTCCACCAAGGTACAAATATCAAAAATATCATGTTTTCATTCTGCAATTTGAAGCCATCCCATCTTTCTGTTTCCTAGATTTAGCCTTAGCCATTCATTAGTTTATGCCACCTACAGTATCATCATGCATTTTTTATTATCCTATAGATGAATACTATGAATACTAATACTAGTTGCAATTAGTATTTTTCCTGAACACTGCAGACAGATAGGGCCTTGGTCTGTGTGGTTACAACACTCTGAAGTCTACCTCCAAGGCATGCTTCTCGTATGTCAGCATCCCATCTTCTTTACAACCTGTGTGTAGAAGTTAAATTGTCTTGTCAAAATCAAATTCACCAAACAATCTGAAGAATGAAGTGCAGCTACCACATAGACACAAAGAGAAGTCTACAATGCCTCAAGCTTATGTCTGCAAAAGTCAGCGGGTTGCCAGCTAACCAAGTCCGGCCATTTACTAAGAAATGGATTGTTTTGTCTGCCTCGTCTCAATAAAAACAAAAAGGGATCAAATAACTGAAAACTACATATTAAAGTGGAGATTTATTTTCAAACGAATCAAAAAAGGTCATTTTTACTACGGATGTTTGTCGTAAGTTGTCATGTTAACTAAACTGCACTTCCTAGCTGGCACTAGAAATACATATCAGTTAACGCTGACGGCTCCCAGTTGGTACAGTCCACCAGATTTATGATGACCAAGGGCTTAGTCTACCAGCCCATCTAGTGGACTGTACCAACTGGGAGCCTAGTATACCAGGTAGACATCATACATCTGGTGGACTGTACCAACTGGGAGCCTAGTATACCAGGTAGACATCATACATCTGGTGGACACTCCACCACCACTTTCTTTACAGAGTTTGAGAGAACAGCAGCTTCATCGTGAACATGTCATGACAGATGATGCAGTGTGCAGACTGCAGTGATGAACATCTCAAAATGTCCCCCCCCACGAAACGTCCAGATAACCATCTGGGAAATTTGTTTGACTGAATTTATTTGTGGCCAGATGTTATCAGCACAAAATATTTGCTTTAGGCGACAGCCTATGATTAATATTTCCTAATCTGACTTCTGAACCTGCTGATGTGAAAAGATTATGTTTTACATCCCTTTGACATGTTCACTCATAACTAATTGATGGCAATGTATTGGAACAACTAAACTGTAATGTAATTATATCCATCTTTGAATTAAAAGAAACAGAATTTGAAAGATTAACAAGGCAGAACATATGTGTTGTACTTCCCATGTAACATTATGAATAACGTGTCCAAGCAGGGCCAACTGGCTGGCCATTCCCCAGTCCAGCCAAGTAGACACAGCACTCAAAGTGCTGCAACAGTGTCAGACCCTTGGTTTCCCAAACCAATGCATCCCAAACCATTGAAGGGAACCACTGCATCACCGCCGTTTCCTCTATGATTCTGTCGTGGACAGAACAACGGACCAAATGACAGACCAAATGATTTCGCTATCGTGCAGCTAAGAGGAGAGCAGAAACTGGATGCGGTCTTAACCACAGAGGAGCTGAACATGCAAGCAAAAGGGGAGAGGGATAAGTGCAAGAGACTGGGACTCATGGTGTGTTCCAGATGCCTCGGACACCAGCCTTCCGAGTTTCACTTGAGACGTAATTTCCTGTTATAGTGTTCCCATTCGTCTTTGTGATCGTGTCATGTCATTGGCTAGTCATTGTCATGTTAGCTACATTAGCCTCTTTAGCAAACCAGCTCGAAAACGGACAACACAACTTTACATTGCATTGCACGCACAGCAAGACCGTGCAATGCATACATTGGTGCCGGAATAAAGTAGCAATGTAATCAAGTGTGTACGAGCATTTAAAAATCAACATTAAAATGACCAACATGTTACAAATACAGAGAAAATAAATTGCTTCACGGGCACAGCCATTTTTGTTGAGAGCGTCATCACATCGCTCAGTCTACTCTCAGTATTCCGAGGGCATGACCAAAAGGGGGCGTGCCTCCGAGAAATGCCGCAAGAAAGCTGGGAGATTTCCCCACTTCCGAGGCATCTGGAAAACAACATCAGCCCAAAGTTCATCTGCCAATGTAAATTTACTGCCCCGGCTAATGACAAATTAAAACGGGCAGCCCTTCTGACACTTTAGATGTGTCAACCAATAGGTCTGGTATTATTTTCAAAAAAGATCCAAAAACGTGTCAAATAACAATAAGTTGTTTAATCTGTCCTACTATATATTTATATATATCATCGTTCAGGGGAACACACACACACACACACACCTTCTGCATCTCACAATCAAACTGCCAACTGCTAGATCTTTATCCTTAGGTATACAACAAAATTACTGAATGTCTCCTCATTACACAAAATCCACACAGTAGCCTGGTTACAATCTGACCAGAGCCAAGTCCACTGTTATTTTGTAACGCCAGACAGAGACAAAAACAATACACAAAGTCAGTGTGCGGGTTTGAGCGTGTGTGATAATTCACGTATTCTTTCTGTATTAATGTGTCATTTCTTAAAGAAGAAGAAAGTGGAAGAGATGGCATTTATAAAGGATATGTAAGACCAAGAGAAAAGATGCCTAAAACAAGATAGAGGGCAGACAGCCAGGAGATAAAATAAGCAGTTACTTTGGCATGTAGTGGCTTAATTGGCAGCGGCGAAAAACCAAAACAAAGCTGAACCACATACAGACTGCCAGTGGATAAGTACCATAATGCTATAAGAGGGGCTTTTGAATATGAAGGTAAACATGGCCTTATTGACTTGATTGTAGAATAAGGCTTTATGATTTATCATAAATGTTCAGCTTCATGGTTTTTATTAAACGTTCAGCTAATGGAAAACATTGCTTTGCTGAGGTCAGGCCATACAATGAAAAATGCAACAAAAAAATACAGCAAATAAAAAGATGTGTTTTTAGGTTCTGGCTGTGTTGAGGCACCAGGTTATTTCTAGACTGACATACAGAAACAAAGACTGATATACCAGATACAGCCAAGCACAGGACACAATATCAGACTGACTCATTGTGTGGGGAAAGAGCTTTTGCAATACTTGCAGGGCATGTACTGCTCTGCAGATTGGAGTGGAGAAACCCTATCTGCTCTGCTAGAGCAGACAACTACAGCTACAGGAGACAACAGTGATAATGGAGTCTTTTGCGGTTTGTCATTATAGGGTCCTAAAAATGTTTGTACTAACTTTTGAAAGGTTCTTACTTATTTTCTTTATACTATATCCTTTTCTGAAGCACAAGTATTTTGAATTATTAAAAAGTGTAGTGAAACTTTAATTAATTAACTTGAAGTGAGACAGACACGATTACATTATGTTGTAAAAGCCAAAGTTACAGTAACTAAGATGAAAGGAAATGGAAGACTTAATTGATCAGAAATGCTACAGTTTTGCTGCTACCATTTCCCTACCATGTCAATTTGCTTAAGCCCATGTAGGGGAAGAAACAACATGTAACATGGTCTAAAGCAATAATGCAATTAAATGTCGTTTGCCCATTAAAACCGAATAGTGAAAGTCAGTATGACAATGCCTAACATTGCTTGGTATGAGTAAGTCTTTTTGACATTAATTATTTACACAGCCACCCTTTTTTATTCTATGTTTGACTCTGCTTTTCTCATTTCCAGATGTACATTCGGTGAGACAACATGACAGTATCATCGTTTCCATTTAATGTGAAATTAAGTTGGACAAGATTTCAAACTTTAAACCACCGCAAGCCCAAAACTGTGACAAACATTGCATTAACGTATTCTAGTTAGCTGCTGACGATCATTCAAGTCATGAGATGAAAGTTCGGTACGTATGTTCTTGCTGTCATTTAGCAGCGAGATTACAATAAACTGCATTATTATTAAGGATATACAATACACTGTTTGGTTCTGTGTACCTTCAGTAAGGCAGGTAATACATGGCCTGTTCTCCATTTGTGCTACGCTCCAAAACTTCGCGAGTGAATGGACATCTTGCACAAAACACAAATGACCAAGGGCTCCCGCATTACCTGCAAAACAATTTCATTTGCACTTGTTCCAATGTCCCTGGGGACGTCAGTCCACGGAGTTGTTGTATGCCCAGAGCCCTGTTGTTGATGCCTCAACCACGGCAGTATCGACTCATGTCACGGTAGCCAACTCCGATGACAAACTTGCATTAGCTCAAACTGACTGACTCTAGTTGTTGACAGTGCTTGCGACGTCAGGATTTAAAGGGTGCTGGAGTAGCTCCAACTAACCGGGTACTCTGTTCTAAAGTGGTGATTATTGTGATCACAGTATTAGATGTAAGCAAAACCCAGATAGAAACAAACAAGCTAAAAGACTGGCGAAGGGGTAAAAACAATGCTAACGTCTTGTTGGCAAAGTAATTTAGCTAGCCTCCCTAGCTGTCCCATGAACCTGAAATGCTCATACCAAATGCATTAAGGACTGAAGAACAGCCACACTATTATTGCAGACGTTGCACAGGCCCGCGGAATAGATAGACTCCTAGATAGCATGCAGTACAGCTTAGGTAACATAGGTCCACTCTTACTAGCCGTTAGCCAGCTGCTTGCAGAAGGGCCCAGTAGCTTGCTAGGTAGCTTGCTAGGTAGCTATCTAGCTAGCTCCTTAGCAGCCATGTCCGCCATCACAAAGATGGGCAGTCAGTTGGCTGAAAGTGGGAAAACCGGCTGTTAAGAAACTATCGGTGAAACGACACGGCTTCGGGTCTTTGTGATCGGGTGTAAGGAGTCGGTGCAGTCGGCCAGGTATGTTTTATTACCGTGTCAGTCGCTCCGGCTTCCCGTTACTCCCGAGTTACTCCTGGGTTCCTTTTTGCTGGCTGGTTGACTGCCAGTCGTTTCGGCTTTCTGGGCCCGACGAACCGCTCCGATCAGTGGCCGTAAAGCCCCAGTACCACAAAAACAGAAGTCGGCAAAAAATATATATATCTTTGACGGCAAAATTTTATCCAGCGCACTCCCCCCAATAATTTGTAATAAAAGTGTAATGACATTGTAGATATAAAAGTCGGTCAATCTTTCAATAAATAAAATGAAAGTGAATTTTATTTTTTGTAGACTTAATGAAACCAGTAGGACAATAACATCTACATGTAACATGTTCAACAACAAATGTATACTTTGCTACGTCTTCTAGCTCCTGGCAAACTTCCAAACCATCTCTCACACACAGTAGGCGTATGTAATATACTTTATAGGCTACGTAAAAACACACATAAAAGTTTAAACAGCTGCAGATTATTGGCCTATTCATATCCACAGTATTTTTTAAGAGTAAGACTTCTGAAGATGGGGAACTATATGCAGAACTTTCAATATCAAACAACAATAACGACAATAACATGAACTAAATATGAATCAGTTATAAAATGACAAATATATGTACTCTAAATAATCTAAACATTACAGTTTCAAGCAATTGACCCAAAGGACTAAGATACAGACCAAGACCATGTCATGAAATGTGTGAAAATTACTAAATTGCGCCACCATCTGATTGTATTTAATCACTGTTATCACCATCATCATCTGTTAAAATGTTTGATTTGGGTATTCTCCTGGAAAAACAACTAAGAATAACTTGAAATAATTGTCTAAATTATGCTAACATATAAACATAGGTTTATAGTTAAGTCTTGTATGTAATATTGTTTATTGTAATTAAGAAAATATAGCTTAACGGCATAGCAGAGCCAAGGACTCACGTTATATCCATTTTTGGATTTATACAAGAATACATATAGATTACAAACTCGAAAGCAGCATTAGACAAAAAACTATAATTTTGTACCAGCAATGGTTCCGTCTGTTCAGTAAAAAGGGCTGTGCTCTATCAACAAGCATTTTTTTTAATAGTCACATCACATCTGTTCTTGTTGTACGTTGGCGTGTGTGTCTTTGCTTGTGTTCCATTCTATGCCTTCACTCCACACAACAAGTTGGTCTTGCGGCAGAAGCAGATGGTGTTAAAGAATCGACATTGACAGCTGGCGCACGGGTCACAGCAGCGGGATTTGGGTAGGCAGCCCTCAGACACCTTGGTGCAAGCATCGGGGACCTTAGCCATTTTAGGAGGCGGCCCTTTGGGATGTGCAGGGGGGCCCCGGGGCCTCTGTAAAGGAAGCACAGCAGTAGGCCAAAGGGTTGCGGATGTCTTGCAGTCGGGCTCGACTTGTAGTTCAAGACTGAGGGCTGAGAGCACGTCATTCCTTGAGAATTCCCCTCACCATCAATTGTAATCTATCACTGTGTCTGATTTATCCCCCACACTAGCAGTGTTATGGCCATAGGCTGCACTGATGTTCTAAGTTTACAATTAAAAAGTCTCCAAGAAGGACATGTAACTTATTAAATCCAATGCTGCCAATCTGATAAAACAAACTATATTAAGATTTATAACTCAGACTATCTCACATGCATGAATTCCAACTATATTTTTGTTTACACAATGATGTAGATATTTTTATATCAACATTCCATTGCCAAAATACGGTCCAATGGTTCGAATCTGACACTGCCTGTTATATTTCAACTTGAGAGCGAGCGCTGGAGAGAGATACATAGGAAGATCTGAAAGGAAGAGTGCAATGATGGGAGACAGAATTTCAGCTTACCATCTTATAGACTCTCTGCCGTTCGTACAATCTTCGTGCAAACAGTGGCCTCTGTTTGCCATGGATCAAAAACTCTGTTATGGCACAAAACACACAAAAACAATCAATTTACCTCAGAAGTACCAACTGGTGAGGCTGATATCACGGGAGTTATTTATGTAGAAACCAGATAAAGGTTGGTTGTTGAAATACAAATTGTAGTTTTTGTGTGTGTGTGTGTGTGTGTGTGTGTGTGTGTGTGTGTGTGTGTGTGTGTGTGTGTGTGTGTGGGGGGGGGGGGGG
>JAOPJL010000112.1:10973291-10981170 GCA_027123545.1 Trisopterus esmarkii
AAACTATGAGCGAGCCAACGGCGGAGCAATGTTGCCCGGCGGAATAAAACACGAGCCATAAAACAGTGTTGAACAACACCAGCCCTCATCCCTCTTGTGAAAGCTTCCTCCTTGCCTCCTTGAGGCAAGTGTTTTAATATCTGTGTGTGTATGTGTGCGTGTGTGCGTGCGTGTGTGTGTGAGGATTCCGCTCTTGGTTCACGGAATAACCGTGCGCACGGACGCGTCAACGCGACGCGTAATTGTCCCTCAGTCCGGTTCGTATTTCATCCGGAATAAACACACTTTTTATTGGGTTTTAAATGAGTCCCATGAATTCATAAGGCGAATAAATCACCGTATGAGTTGGCCTCAGCCATAACGAGTATTTTGGAAGAAGAAAAAACGTTTCACAGGCTATAGGCTATGCGACCGTTTATCATTGTGGGGGCTCAACGCTTTTATTTCGTTTTTAGCCAGGGCTTACCCAAGTTGACGAAGCTCATCACCATGTCGGCGTCGTTGAGGAAGGCGTTCTCCTGATACGTGGCCAGCGACGGGCCCTGGGTCGTCAGCATGGACTGGTACTGCTCCAGCATGACGCCGTCCACCTCGTTCTTCTCCTCGCTCAAGATGCTCTTGTACAGGTCCAGCATGAAGAGCGGCGCCGAGTTGTACTTCCCGTGGGACACGTGCGGTCGGGGCCGGTGCGGCAGTCCCAGGATGGACAGGATCTCCTTCTGCATCTCCCTCTTCTCGTGCGTCCGCAGCCGTCGGTGGATGAAGCTCGGGTGCACCTCGTTGTTCCCGTCGAACAGGTAGTTGCTGCCCGCCACCAGGAAGGTGCAGTAGGCGCTCCACCACAGTCCGGCGAAGGCGACCCGGCAGCATGTCATGGTGCGTCCCGCGCGGTCTCCCCTCCTCTCCTCTCCGGGTCTTATGTCACTTTGGGTGGAGAGCCTCCGATGAGAGCCAGTTATTAAATCGGGTGAAGATAACCGAAACTTTTTTTCAAGCCAAACGCAAATTAACACGTATCAAGCCATGGGAAATATTCCCGAATGCAAACTATTTTGCCCCTGATCTCATCGCTCTCTCCTTGGCACAATGTCCCGCTTCGAGTGGCACCATGTAAAAAAAAAGTTATTCTGAAACCTCCGGCAGGGCAAGTCCGATCACAGCTTAAAAGCACACGATTGATGCGAAGTCACCCCGTAAAAGAATAACAAGTCCGCTGAAAGAAGCCATTTTACTCCAGCGGATGTGTTGGCTCTCCGTAATGGATCACTTTCCAGCGTGGCGCGGATGGAAAGAAAAAGTGACCCATGAAAGTTTCTGGTGTTTCCCCAAAGCCGGTCACAGTCCCTCCGTCCTGCCTCCGCGAGCTGCGACTCTAAATAACGGGCATTAGGCAGGTTGCAGTCCAATGCTGATGTGTGAGTGTGTGTGTGAGGGTGTGTGTGTGTGTGTGTGTGTGTGTGCGTGTGAGTTCTAAAAACCGCCCAGTGAGTGCACTCAGAGCTAGTCAGAGGTGGAGCTTTACTACAAACACAAGTTGAACACAGACAGGGTCATGTTCTCCTCGGTATTTGTTGTGTAAAGAACTTCTTTGGAGAAAAAACACACACTTTGGCGATGAGGCTAAACCATAAAGGCGGTCATTTTTTTAATGCGTGCATTTTTGGATAGGCCTACAAGCGCACCTGGGAGGCACAGACGAGATATAACTGATAATAAATCTCCCGTCTGATATATTTAGGCTCGTGATGCGTCAATTATCACAAATGTTTGCCAGTTAAGGAACGACCCCTAACGATAGAGCGCAAAACAGCGAGCGAGAGCGAATCCTGACCCTTCCTTTCAGGAAATCGACTCTGCGCCCTCATTCCTAAACCCTAACCTCTAATAGTAGCCTACGAGTAACACAACAGCTTCAATGTCCATTTTACTCTAAATCAATCGTTAATAAAAAAGTGGATGCACTCCAATTTGAGGACCCAAAAAACATCAGAGGCAAAAATCCTCCACAATCCACCGAGATATCTGAAGAGCTGTCTGTCTTTCCCGCCTCTTCCTTCCTCCCTGCCACAGCAACCTGTGTTGTGTCTTGGTGATCTGTGATAGGAGATGGCCCCTAGTGATAAAGGAGTGGGGGACGACCGTGTCCACATTATCTCTCTGCTGTCTCTCTCACTGGGGCTACTGCCAGGCCTATAATCTTATCTGGGGTTAGGGTGAGGAGTGAGGACCGGCATCAAAGCTACACACACACACACACACACACACATAGCACACACACACACATAGCACACACCCACCAGAGTGCACTGCACACACACACAAATGCACAAACACAAACACACACACACAGTCTCACCAGAGTGCAAACACACATACGAACACACAAACCCGCGTGCACACACACATGAAAAACACACATACAGACATGCATGCACCCCAAGCAAATATATATTACACACACACACACACGTACACACACACACACACACAGCTGTCCTCCAGATTGAAAAGACATGGGACTCCCCTGTTTTAGTTTCTAGAATACTATGCATAATCTTTATTTGGCCTTTTATGTCTACATCTGCCTTTACCGCTTAACTCTGTGTGTGTGTGTGTGTGTGTGTGTGTGCGTGCGTGTGCGTGCGTGCGCGTGTGTGTGCGTGTGTGTGTGTGCGCGCGTGTGTGCGTGTGCGTGTGCATACAGTCCACCCTCACACACCCAGGGGTCAAGTCGGACCAAGACACCGCTTTTTAAATCACAGAGGGCGGGGACTGAGGATAACAAGGTCACCGGTTGCCAGGAAGTAGCTGACGGACGGCCTCGCTGACGAATAGCATTCTCCCGGCCTCCAGACATACCAGCACCACGTCTCTGTTCACTTCTGCACGCCTCCGGATAAATTCCTGCCCCCCGATCGTT
Source organism: Trisopterus esmarkii (assembly GCA_027123545.1). Classification (NCBI taxonomy): domain Eukaryota; kingdom Metazoa; phylum Chordata; class Actinopteri; order Gadiformes; family Gadidae; genus Trisopterus; species Trisopterus esmarkii. The sequence goes on from JAOPJL010000112.1 coordinate 10,976,212, forward strand.
TATTTACCCTGTCGTCTCCCTACGCAGTTTCCACGGTAATAATAGCCCCCGTTTCACGGAAAAAATGTCGGCTGATAATAAAAAAAAAATGAAAAACGGTAATAAACAACCTTGTTGCTTCGGAATGGGGAACCCCAGCGCAGCGCTGGTGATGTCACCGTCTGGCCCTTATCAGGTGCCATTGTGGATCCAGGCGGGAGGAAGTTTAATAAAGGAACATAGAAAAGGGAATAAGGGGAAGGGAAGCATAGCGCGGGGCTTCTGTCTGGCGCCCGCACTGGGCCTGTGAAAGTCCATCCAAACGCTACACAGGCCGCTTGATAAGGGTGACTAGACGTTTCCAACTTGCATGATACTGCACCTACTGAGCACAAAGAGGCAGGAGGCCCGAGAGGTGAACAGACGTGGCGGACATTGCAGTAACACGTGTGGCTTGGGCACTTGGAAATTTAATTGAACGTGTTCAAATAAAATGGGAAATTGTACATTGTCAAGCCCCAGGGCTTAATCTCTCCGTGTGTTTGTGTGTGTGTGTCCTCAGAGGCAGGTGAAGTGTGTGTGTGTGTGTGTGTGTGTGTGTGTGTGTGGGTGGGGGGGTGGTCCTGGGGGGGGGCGGGCGGCCCCGGGGGCGGGGGGGGGAGGACATTAAACAGAAGCTCTGTGTCCTGTCATCAGGCCGTCTAGACAGGACACCTCCTAGACCTAATGAGGTCTTTCTCTGTCTCCCACACACATACACACACACACACACACACACGCATGTACACGAACACGCACGCAGACACACGCAGATGCATACATGCACACACATTACTTCATCCCTCTCTCTCTCGGATTTTCTCCATGCCTCTATTTTGTTAAACAGTGTTTAGTTATCCACAATGAATTCAACCTTCTCTTTTCATTGGCCCCTACACACCAAATCACAACACGGCACAGCACGCACGCACGCACATGGACGCACGCACGCAAGCATATACACACGGCGTAAGGGGCAGCTATGAGTGTTTGTTTTATGTGTGTGTGTCGGTGTGTGTGTGCGTGCATGCATCGCATGCGTGTGTTTGTGTGTGTCGGTGTGTGGGATGGACAGCGGGTGTACTTCCAAGACACTGAATTAAGGGGAGGTGTGGCTCCAGAAGCCAAAGGAATGTTGCTACCTAGCATAACAGTGACTGCGAGCGCAGAATCGTTCACACTAATTATATTGCAGGGGTTATGAGATAAACAAAGACGCCTGCAAACTGGATGTGTGTGTGTGTTGACCCACCCAGCACACAAAGAGACACATTTGGACATATAAGTACACACGGGCAGATGCCTTTACACACACACACACGCACAGGCACACGCACACACACACACACGCACACACCCACACACACGCAGTGTTCCTCAAAACTTATCAGCATCATCATGCGCTCTTCACTTTGCAGCCCCCTCCTGGATCTCTGGTGATGCGTGTCTAGGCTGTGTGTTGGAGGGATCAGTGTCTCTAGCCCTGTGTTCACCGCCGGCTTACCGGAATCCTTTAGTGTTTGAGGATGAAAAGACACGAAAAAAATCAGTTGAATCATAATGCACCAAAACGGTTCTTTATACTATATACTTCATCCTAGTGCAGACGTCATGTTTGAGGTTATGTTTCAAAATGTTGCCCATCTCGGATGTATCTCGAAAGCGTGACTTCTACTGGTTTTTCCCCCGTTGACTTCCCAAATTCTGCCTTGGTTCGTTTTGTTCTAAACAGTTGTTTACTTAGAACAGGAAACGCAGTGCAGATGATCAATAAAAGAACAGTTCCTCCCAGGTCTTCTGCCTTGAAGCAGATTGCTGGATCGTTTCGCTTGTCCATTGTTTTTTTGTTTTGATTCTTTCCTCCCTTGGGGAACCCGGTCCAGACTGCACAGCCAGACTGCAGCAGGACTGATATGGATCAAATTAAAGCAACATGTGTTCCCGTTTTTCAATGTGTTGTACAACGTTCAATGTACACACGCTTTAATGATTTATTGAAGAATCATGTCTCCAATCAAATTTCAATAATCATATTAAAATAATTGATTATTAAGCTTGTGTTGAGCATTGTGTGGTTTACCAAGTATACCCAATACAAGGTGCAAACAGTATTGACATAATGGGATTTGAAAAGTGTGTCCATCTTTTCAGATGGGTGACAGGCATACATCTTGTTGCGGCGTACATTTTCGGTCACGTTACTTGACATTTTACAAGAAAAATTATGAATCCCTATGATTTAAGCCTTAGCTTGACACTCCGACTATTCCCCTCGTCCTGATCCACGTCAATAATCCACAGGACCACTGTTGGAAAACAGAGTAGAAAAAATTGGTTCAACACGATAGTCAATTTCCAACACAATAAAAAAATGAAGGGTCATTTATTAAATAAGATTGAACACATTTTAAGTGCAAAGAATAAACAATTTGCTTGTTCCATTACTGTAAATATGAACTGTCAATGCATCAACCTGTAAATACCTGTAACCTGTAAAATACAATTTTTAATTCCATCTTAATCAATGAACCATGTAAATAACTGTTTAGAAATGTGCAACTCACCGAGTGGTTAGTGGTGTTCATTGATGTTCCAAATCAAGTATCGTGGCGAAATACAGTTTCTGTCATATTTTATTTGGTATTTTGTAAATCCATTGATTTCTGTTCTGTTGATTTCTCGTTGACCAGAAATGGAAAGAGGGGCTGGTTGTAGTCTTTTTGCTCTAGCCCTACTGTTGATACGGAGAACCGAGGAGCGAAAAGACTACAACCAAATGTAAACAGCGCCAACCACTCGATTTCCTCCTGGACAAACCAGAAAGGGGGCTCAATGTTCAAAATACCAGAATTGTCCTTTAAGGCAGCAATACCACGGACACATACATCTACAACCATCTTCTAGGTGAATTTGCCTCCTCTTCCTGCTCCCGAGCTGAATCTGGCCGCCCCGGCAACAGCCTCTGATTGGACCACAGGCACGCCGTGGTCAAACTCGTACTGCATGGCCTGGGTTAAAGAGGAGTTTAATGAGCCGAGACACTAAAGACACTAAAACACAACTTCTAAAAAATTAAATAAAGTAGAAAAATCCAGACGTGAAGAGTTACCTAGCTTCATAAAACACCTTGATTTAATAAAAGAGAAATTCTACAAAGAGGTCGAGAATGTCAACATTTCACTCAGACGATACAATCACACTCAGACACTCAATCCTCAAAGTACAACTTTACGCTATCTCTGAATCCCCACAACAAACAGCATGCATATCTTCAGGTAGCGTAGCTTCCTTAGCGCCAGTGGAGCAGGGTGTGAAGGGCGGAGGGTCAAAGGTCGAAGGGTGAACCATGCCTGGGAGAAGGAGGGAGCGTCGTAGCTGCTGTAGATGGCTGAGGCGCGGTCGCCACGGAGACACAGCTGAGGGAAGGAGCTGATCTGCTCCGCCAGCTCGAGAGCTACCTGCAGACCTGGGAGATGAACACACACACACACACACACACACACACACACACACACACACACATACCTGACAAGCAAGCCTGTCTAGCGTCTACAGATATACTCAGGATATCATCCCGTCGGGAAAGTGAGAATTGGTTACGTGCCCCGACGCACGAAAGCCCCACTTCCTGTCTAAATATGGTCGCGTGACTCCGGGAGCGAGGGCTGAGTATTATTGGATAGGATCCGGTCAGCTTTTGGTCCTTCCTCCTACCTAAATTGCAAACGTGTGAGTTGTGTGCGTACGTCCGTTAAAAATAAAATAACGGAGAAGAAGAAGAAGAAGAAGAAGAAGAAGAAGAAGAAGAAGAAGAAGAAGAAGAAGAAGAAGAAACAGAAGAAGAAGAAGAAGAAGAAGAAGAAGAAGAATGCCATGGGGCCCAAGAGGAGGTCAGCTACATCGAGGCTCCTCGATAAGAGACTGGCTTCTCCAAAACAGGATTACAATGGGTCACAGCGTACAGTACTCACACAATAAGGAGTAACTGTATGACAGCACTATGTGTGAGTATGCCTCTGTTTAATGGTTCAACTTTTGTGGGTCCCAATATATACGTCAAACACATTCTTCTTTACAAGAAGATGAGGCAGAAGGAGGAGGAGGAGGAGGAGGAGGTAGAAGAAGATGAAGCAGAAGGAGGGGGAGGAGGAGAATATAAGCCCCCCCCCCCCCCCCTCTCCCAGGCGTTCTCCGTGGGGAGAGGAGGCCTGGGAACGAGGTTCGTCTGCGCGAGGTCTGAGCAGGACAAGCGGGGCCGGGCCAAGGCGAGGTGGCTTCTCGAGATGCTTTCCCGCTGACGATAACGAGGTGCACCTGTGCCTCATTATCTCCCTTCCAATGAGAACGGAGCTCCTCCGCGCTTACAGCATTCCCAGTGTTGAGCACTTCATCCTTTTCCACAACATTTGAACGTAACAATAACACGGCAGAGGACAGACACACGGACCCCGGACCCCTTTTTCCTGAGGTGCTGCCCTGCGTCCGTCGGTACGTGTGTGCGCTCATGCGCTAATTAGCAACAGCTGTGCCTGTTCTGAGATTCAAACCGGCCGACGTGGACTGATTTCTCCGGAGGGGGGAGATTTTTTTCTTTTTTTTTTGTCCCGTGCCGTAACGCGATGCATTTCCCCAAGTGCAACAGGAAATTAGCAACGGGACAAAGCGTAGACAGGAATGCCGATTTTGATCCTGCGGGATTGCGATCGGATCGTGCTAAAAGTGACAAAAGCGCATACCTGCTGTGGGCCAGCTGTGTTGCGCGTGTACTACACAGGCCTTATCGGCGCGGCAACAGAACGTGTGGAGCAACGCCGCCAGGCCGCCGCTGACAGACCAACGTCAACCCAATCCCATGGTCGCGAGTACGACGAGGCTGTGGGGCGGGGGGGGGGGGGGGGGGGGGGGGTGGGGTGTGGGGGGAACAAAGCCTCCGGTGAACGC